>JAPSGF010000001.1:50475633-50631251 GCA_035772895.1 Perdix hodgsoniae | reverse complement strand
CTCCCTCTCTCCCTCTCTCCCTCTCTCCCTCTCTCCCTCTCTCCCTCCTTTCCTACAGCATATTGCTGGACATGGCAGCCAGCAGGGTGGCTGGGCACAGGGAGCATCAAGAACCGTCAGAGTGCTGCTTAAATTCGTTTCCTTGGGAGGCTTGGTTTCTGTCAGAACGCAAGCAGTGGTGTTCATGTGGATGCTATGTTTAAAGATGCTGTTCTCTGTGGCATTTGTATTTCTGGTAGGGAAAAAAATAAATAAAAAAAAACAAATTCTAGAGGCTGCAATGGTGGGTTGGTGTGGCCAAGGCCCCTGATGCACACGAAGGGCAGTTGGAGGCAGTTACATCCTCTGTTTGCTCAGGTACTGAGTGCCCAAACCTTGAAAATGACCAGTCCTGCAAAGGATGCTCACTTCTTGCCCACTCCCCAGAGAGGTGGGCAGCAGTGTTGGTGTAACAGAGGAATTAGGACTCAGGTGGATGTAACTGAGAGCAATTGGAGCTGTTGGGAAAGCACTTTCAGAATCACTGACTTTCAGCCTGATGAGTTCTCTGTTCCAGTCTTCACTGCAGCCCCAAGAAGCAGCAGGAACTCAATTAATAAAAGCTCTCTGCTATGGAGGTATAGCTGTAATAAACACAGTTCTGACTCGCATCTCTCAGTGTGCCTCTTCCATGTCTCCCCTAATTTTTGCTATCTGCAGACTAAACGATTTCACTTCTTTCCCCATGAGCCCTAGTTTTAGTCCTCTGAATGTGCATATTCCCTTCCCCCTCCACACATTTTCTCTTAAAACCATCCATGTTTTGCTGAACCACAGCACCCAAGACTGGACACAGCACTACAGTCAAGTCCACCAGCATCTGCTATGTCATGCCCATCACAGACTGTATCCCAGTTTACACATGCCAATACAAAGAGTTTTCAGACAGTGATCTATCCACAGTATTGCTGACCTGTTTTACCCCATCATCCATTTCTCCTGACCTACCAGTTATTTCTCCTTCAAGTAGACAGTAATGCTACTCAAGAATGATTTATTGCAACTGTCCTAATCCTTTCCCTTCTCTTTTATTGCTGGATAGATGGACAATCAAGCAGTCAAGACATCTTTTAAAACAAAATTCCACACGCTTTTAAGTAAGAAAATAGTAAAACCTGTCATCTTTGTAAGTCAACTGTATTCTTTGTGTTACGGTTACAGAATTACTTATATACAATTAAAACTTTAAGTTCACCTAAAGCAACTTAGCTAAACTAATCTAAATGCAAACCGTGGTCTGTAATAAATAATTTAAATCGGTTTGTTGTCTACATCAGTGTTAGGTACATTCTTGCAAAAATGGTAACTTCCCATTGCTCTGATAAATGAGGAACCATTCCTGCAGATGCACATATTTTGCTTTTTTCACATGTACTTAATTCTGTTACTTTTGTTTATCAACCTAATTCTGAAGTACTCTGATTTATTCCCTGCCCCCTGCACTTGTTTCCTTCCGGACTAAACAGTGCATTGGGCAGCTCATACGGTTACTGATGTCAGACTGTATAAGGGAAGTTCTTGCAGAGAGTGATGGCTGGAGAGGTTTCTTAGATGAAGTTGAGCACGTCATTTTAAATGGTTGTGCTTAAGTTATCCCATTATTAAATTAAATCCATCTTTGTTCACTGTTAAAAATCTAAAACTGAAGTGTCTGATATGGTTATTTATTGAAGTCTCTGTTGTAGAAGGGATAAAACTCAAGACCACTACCCCAGTTTGCTGTCCTGCCTGCAGGTTTTTACTTTTCATTCTGACATTGTGGAATAGCTGTAGAATCAGTTTTTCCCTATAGCTGCACAGTGGGGTAAAGAATGCATTCAGATAGTTTGGTTTCTCTGAAAACTGCTTCATCTGTTTTTGTCCATTCTGACTGTGTAAAGCACTTTAATCGTGTGTTTTATATGAAGTGATACTTGTATGGTAACAGTTAAAGAAAAATGCAAGGTTTTTGGGTGAATAAAGAAGGATCTTACCTTTTCTTTAACACATGGCCAGCAGAGTTTACAGAGTTGCTTTCCCATCTTTTTCCAGGTTGTCATCTTTTTTCTGTTTCAGACGGGAAGATCTCCATCTGTGAAGAGATTTAGGATCACAGCATAAGATACAAATGTAAAACTGCTAATATTTAGGAGGAGCTGTTACTTGGCTTTCTCCTATTTTCTTTTTGGTCTAGGTTTCGTATAGCTTAAAAATGATTGCACAAACCCCAGGCAGTGATGGAGAAAAATAAATTAAAAAAACTTGAGATATTTTGCACATATGGATATCTTGTATACATTGTGTGTGTATTAATATATAAAATATAAAATATATAAAATGTCATTTTGCAGGAGTAAAAATTAAATGTCATCGGATAAGTTTCACAGGGAATGAAGTTGTACATGCAAGTGTGTAGGTCTGAAAATGCATGCAATATCTGCACCCCTTTCTGAAGATCTACAAGAAATAGAGTTTTTGATCACTGCATTTCTCTTGCTGTCAGAGGCACAAGATAAGCTCATTCTTTTAAAAGTTACACTGCCTTACTGTTCTTAAAACCACGTAGAAAGGAATTTCCATGGCCAGCTCTTCACCAGCGCTTTTTAGCACCCAAGCAGTCAGAACAGCAGTCAGGAGTCCTCCAAAACAGAAATTTTGCACCAGTGACTCAGATTTGTTCCGCTTCACGTTTTTTGTGACTGAAGTTCCACTATAGACCATCTGTTATGGCCACTCGGGCAGGAATACAGGCTCACATCCACGTTGGTGTTCTGTCTGCTCTTTACATAGAAACTTATCAAACAGGATTGCTAAACAGATAACAGTGTAGAAGACCCGCTCTACTGAGCAATAAACATAAATGGACTTAACTGGAGCTTGTAAATGTTTCAGGAAACACATCCAGCATGTATTTGTCTACAGTAAGGGTCATATAATAGTTCATAAAGATCTCCTGTAAGTCAAAAGGAGCATTATCAGTGGGCCTGTGGGATTAGTTCAGATATTCCCTGTACCAATCCTAGTAAGCAAGACAAGATGTGATCTCCCCAGAGAACTAATTATTCAGGCCAGCAGGAAGAAAGACCAGAAAGAGAAAATGTTATGGAGAAAGCAGCAGTGCTGTTTGAAGAGGCAAATCAGTGTGTGAACAAGGCTTTTCTGATGCATCTTTTAACAAAAGTGAACAAGGTGGAATTCTGCATCAAAGTAAGCGTCCTGCTCCATCAATTTGATTGAAACAGTACGATCTGACGTTTTTCACTTTTGAATCAAATTTGTCTGGATCAAAAAAAAAAATTACTTCAGCTGTTTACACTGCAGTTAATTTCTGCTTCTTATGCTTCATATTTTGGGGGGGAATGGGATGACCAATTTTTGGGCAGTGTTTACAATCAGTGCCAAATCTCAGTAATAAGAAGCTTGTGCTGCTTGCATCAGTGCTTCTCCATGTCTCAGCTAAGTGATAACGCTGTCCGTGCCCTCAGGAACTGGAATCCTGATATGCACATTTGGGATAAGGATTTTAGGGTCACAGACATAACTACCCGAATGGGAACTAATTCTTCTCCTCTGTTCATAGACACTGCGTCACTTGAAGTCTGTTTCTGTAGTCAACATGGTAAGATAAGTGGGATCTCACTCGCCTCTGCAGCTGGCTAGCTGCCTCCTCCTAGCATAACAAGCCTAGCTGCTTTCACTTATTTCCAATTACCTTTTTTTGTTCTTTTTTTTGTTGTTGTTGAATCCTTCCCCTCCCCCAGCTTCTTTACTTGCCTTCTCGCCCCAGGCACTCCTTTAGGCTTAGTTTTCTGAGCTTTTTGTTAACTTCCCTTCTCTGCCAGTTTCATTCTGCTTGCTTCTGGCAGTGCAGTGTCTTCCTCACTGATGTCTCCAGCTGTCACTCCCTAACCTCTGGAGGTTTGAAGCTCCAGAAATCCCTGCGTTCTGAGGGCACTGCCTGTGGGGCTGCCTCTGGGTGCTGAAAGCACACATGGAAGTAGGGCACAGCCCATGTGCTTCATTGTCCCCTGTACTACTGGGGTATGCCTGAATCCCAACTTAAACAGCTCTCCTTCCATTTCTTTGCTTTTTGATCAAGCCTCCTCATTTCAGCTGTCTCCTAGTTTAAAGCCATCCGTCATCCACTAAGTTGAGCACCCTCTGGTCTGGCCCTGCTTCCTACGTCACCACGCTCCAAGAGGAACAAAATGGTTACAACAGCAGTATGTGGTTAAGGTGTGCAACAGTACTTTAAGTGTGTGAACTGCTTTCATAGTGCTTCCCAAATCTCCAGCAAAGTATCTACAGTTTCACTCCCAAGCTGGGTGCTTCTCCGTAGTTCTAAAAACAGTTGATAATACATTTGAGATTTTCAGAAAGTACAGAGGCACTGAAGACTGACTGGGCCAAGGCAGAACAATTGTTATAAAAGAGAGCAAGAAAGTAATCCTGTTCTATCTTTCTCAACTCTGCCTTCTTTGTTCCATAGCACAGCTTTAACCTATTAGATACACTTAAAGTTTTTAAATGATAGCAAATCAATCATATATTGGCAAGGAATGGAAGGGACCTTAAAGATCATATTGCTCTAAGCTTGGGAAAAAAAAAGAAAAAAAAAAAAAAGGAATTCATTTATATTCTGTAGCTCAACTCAGCATTGTAGGGAATGTTTAACATCAGAGGGGGGTCTCACGCCACTTAAGCGCATTTAAAATGTAAGTCCTAATGGGTTCCAAAGCTTGCAGTACGAAGCTAGACAGAGGAAGGAACTGTACAGGTGCCAAGGGCATCTCCACAGAGCTTTTGAACTCTTACAGATGTTAGGAGCAAAGGTACTTAGAAAGAAATGGCTAAGTGCTAGTTACAGGTATAAACAGAAATCCTCGTGGGAGTCTGGTGCATCAGCAGGACTGCCCTCATGCTGAGCAGAACAAAGTAAAGAGTTTGGGAAGGAGCTGTGTGTTTCCCAGTCTTAAATTCTGAGAAAAATAATAGACAAAGGCATGGCAGGAGGAAGAATACAAATAAACTGCAGCAGAGGCAGGAATCTAGTGGGAGGATAAACTTAGTTCACTGGGAGATGGATGTGGTAAAGACAGCTTAAGAGACTGCAATTAGTATAGGCCATAAAGAATGATTTCTCCGCTTGGAAAATCAAGGTCTGGAGCAACTTGGAACAACATTTTAGACTGAAGATTACAGTGAAGGAAAGTAAGCTCTTTACTGTGAGAGTGGTGAGGTGCTGGAACAGCTGCCCAGAAGGGCTGAGGATGCTCCGTCCATCCCTGGAGGTGTTGCTGTCCACTCCCTGGCTGGCAGATAGTGCAGTAGAAGCATTACCTGGAGGGGAATCTATGAATACTGAAATAGGAAGGCTGGAAAAAGGAAAGTTATAAGAACATTTTCTATAGTCCAAATCCACTGTCAAGGTTAAGCAAATAGGGTAATCTTATCACTGAGAAAATTACGTGAATACGAGAGATCTGCACAGGAATTACAGATGCCATATAAATGACAAGAAAGAAAGGAATTGTCTTCAGGTGGGAATGGGAACAAGAGCTGAAATCATCAAGCAGTGAATCCTAGAAAAATGCAGGAATTGATCAGATTTAAATAGAAAATAGCAAATAGCAGCTTAATATCCTGACTAAGCAGACAGTACAAAAATAGATAATCGGAACAAGAACAAAAATGGTGTTCCAGCAACTGCTGGAAGTTTAAAGACTTAGCTGAAAAAATGAGAATTTCTCACTTTAAATGAGCACATTGATACAACTCATTTCTTTGAAAACACTGAGAAGGATTTGTATTCAAGCCTTTGCTGTATGTGATGACAAAAAGAGGCTGGAGTGTTAAGGTTAGGAAAGAAACAGAGTAAAATGGGGAACATCATTGTACAATCCATCACACATCCTTACACTCAACTGTGTGTAATGTGGTAGAGATTGTATTCAGAAAAAAGAATACAGAGAAGGCAAAGAAAAGAGATGGAAAAGAGCTGCAATTGCTGTACAAGGGGGAGATTCATATACTGGGAATCTTGACCTTGTAAGAAGGAATGCTGGTATAATTTGGCAGAGGTCTGTCAGTATCGTTGATGGAGAGGTGATGGTGAATGAGTGACTTGTTTTTCAGAACAGTTTTGTATTATTTCATCTCGAATTATCTGGCAAGGTGAAATACCACAAACTTCCACACCTTGTTACAGAGGCTAAAGGTGTAAACAAGTTCAAAAATTAAAATGTGCTGAAGGACACCAAGGAGATTAGATTGTCCTTGTGCATGAACAGGGTAGCGTAATTGCAACATACATTACATATACAACACAGTAATGAGTTTAGAAGCTTATTTGCCACTAGATAAAAATGCAGCACTATTAGCTTTACAAATCTCTTATGTAGAGAAGTCTAGACACCAGATTCAGAATAAGATAACTCAATAAGTATGGAGGAATTTGAACCAGTGTAAAGTCTGTGACGTGTTAGGATACAATTTGGCATATTAAATTATTATGTGGCTGCATTGACATGTTATTCAATCCCCATACTTACAGTTTTCAACATTCTTCAGTGTTGGGGTTTCCAAAAGGATTTATAGCAAGAAGGTATAACCAAGACTTGAATGAGAATAGATCAAAAACAGCATTGAGGTTTATTTTATGAGAATGCAAGGTGGAATTAAAAACATCATTTGCAAAGGCACCACAAAACACCTCTGGAAAATTCATTTTCAGCTATATTTTGTACATTCAAAGAAATGGCGGCTCCCATTTGAGCTACATCAGCTCAAATACAGATAAAAAATAGTCAAGTTACATAGACTTGTCTTGAATAACTAAATATTTGATGCAATTGTGCACTTCTGAGTCGTGTTCGGTTTTAGTATGCTTCTCTTCAGGTGAGTTCCTGCCTCTAAGTAGTCTTACCTCATAACTGCAATTTCTGTAGGTGGACATTTGTACTTCATTTATTTAAGTCCACTTAATATCAAAAGTATGTCAAGACAATGAAAGTCTAATGCTGAGAGCTTTTAGTTCCCAAACAGCTCTTCAGTACAAAGAGCCCTTCAGTACATTCTTCCCTGCAAATTTTTTCTAGAGTAATTCCAGTGTCTCACTTTGTTTAGCTCTGATACCTCTTTAAGCCTAGTTCTTGAAAATCTATCCTCATCGCATAGCACGACTGTTGGACACTGCAAGGACAGCAGTGTCTGTCTGACTGCAGTTCTACAGTGTGCTTTTTTTCCTTATACTGATTCATACCTAGATCAAATTCATGTTAGCATCTTAGGTGCCTTTTGTGAAAACTCACTGCAACTTCATTCAAGACCTCAGACACTGTCTGCATAAGCCAGATCCTGGAAAATACGGAAAAAAAAAACTTTATTCCATCTTGTATATAAAACATCTATTGCTGATACGTGTTTAATTTTATTTGATTTGCAATACTTCACTTTTTTCTTTGTTGCCAAAACCAACAGTAGCTGCTGCTAATGCTGTTTGCCAGCGTCTCCATCTGCATCTTTGGTTACTTGTTGCCTTCTTGCTGTTAGCATTTAATCATAGAATCCTAGAATGGCCTGGGTTGCAAAGGCCCACAGTGCTCATCCAGTTCCAACCCCCTGCTGTGTGCAGGTCACCAACCAGCAGCCCAGGCTGCCCAGAGCCACATCCAGCCTGGCCTTGAATGCCTGCAGGGATGGGGCATCCACAGCCTCCTTGGGCAACCTGTGCCAGTGCCTCGCCACCCTCTGGGTGAAAAACTTCCTCCATTTACAGAACTCTGCTTGCATCTCTAAATTCTTATGGGATTTTTTTCCCTTTGGTGGTTAAAATTTATAGCAGCATGAAGTTATTCGCACCGTGAATCACATTTTCCTGTAGCTCAAGGCCTTGGCCTGGTCCCCTCTCAGATGTCCTGCACGGCGCTCTGTCAGTGGTACGGAACACCTCTGTCTCATCTACGAGGTCCCGGGCTCACACTGCGTGTGCCAGCATTTCAGTAGTTAGTAACACCAGGTTCCATTTCAGGCTGTTCAACTAAAAGAACCTCAAAATTTTACCATGTAGAAACTGGACCCTTCCTTATCTTCCCTTAGTCCTTTCTTTTGGAATGATTTCCATAAAGCACCCAGGAAAACGGTCAGTTTTGTCTCCAAGTCAGCACTGCATTTGTTTCAAATTTTTGTCTGACCCGTTTTCTGCAACTGTTTACTGAAGTGATTTTGTATTTAGGTGCATGCAGGTATATTTTCAAGGCTTCCAGTCTTGTTCAAGTCCAATTTACACAAGTGCTACATTTAACACATTTTTCTCTGGAGCTTCATGTCCCAGTTGCCTTATTAGTATTGTGACACGTCTGCTCATAGGAGGCCCATCCACTGCACGTCTCCATAAAAGTAAACATCCTGTGTTCCTCAGCCTTTTCTGAAGCCCAACAGATGGCTGCTACTTTTACAAACTGTGCTGAATAGAATGGCTCACGTTTCCCTTGCAAGAGTCTTATTTCTGGAATGCAAACCCAGTGTAATTCTTGCAGTTAGGAGCACGGATCTAGGCGCAGATCAGTGCAGCCCGCATCAGTCCTGCATGCTGACTCTTCGCAGCTCAGATCCGCTTTGCTTTTCAGAATGGATGTACAGGGGAGCATCCTTGGTATTTCTGAACCATCCGAAGCTGCAGGATGACTAGTAATGGCTTCCACATGTATGTCCTTGCTCATCAAACCTAAAGGTCCTTTGTACTGTACATCTGTCAGAACCTTTAATGGTTTTGGGAGTTTTTTTGTTTTTGTTTTTTTTCCCCAGAGAAAAGTATTTTTTGGAGATACAGGATATTCTTAGAATGACTGGATTTCACCTTAATGCTCAGAGCCAGTCCCTGCTCAGGATACTGTCAGAATCTGTGGGAAACATTGTACATTTTCACTCCCTTACCTGACGCTCAGCAGACGTATGCCACAGGCGTATGGCTTAACCTGATTTTGCAGCAGCAGTGCTACACTGATGTTATCTGTTCTTACCTCCATCCAGGAATCAACGGTGCTTCAGTGCCTGGGTGAATTAGCAGCAATACCAGCTTGAGACTTTACCCCGCGTGTATGGAGGGGATGCGTTCAGGAGCTCATTCCTGTCTCATTTTTTTCCTCAAAAACTCATCTCTGGAGCTACTTTGGCTGCAGGTCAAAGCAAGCAGTTGCTGTGTAAGTTTTACAGCAATCTCAGGGCAGTTTAGGAACGGTCTTCATCTTTGCCTGCTGAAAATTTTTCTCCCCTGAATGGCAGGCTTGCCATCAGCTGCTTGTTCCCACTTTCCAGTGACTGAATTAAGTATCTAATGAAAAAAAAAAAAAAAAAAAGCTTCAGGAAGACCATCTTGTGTTCTTCTGGACCTTACAAACTAATTCTTTTTTTGCATGGAAGATTTTCAGTGAACTACACAGCTGTTATGTAAGGTCCAGAGGCCCTAAAATTATGCCATTTGTTTAGGTGTGTTTATGTCAGCCTTAACTCTGGAGAATCAAGAAAGTCCTTATACTTCTCCTCCAAATATACTGTCTACCAAAATAGTTGAGTGCAAGCTAATGTACTAGCTACCCTTGTAGACTTACCTCACCAAGATCCCGTCTGATTCATGGTATTTGCAGGATATTTTTTCATCATACCAACAAAGAAACACAGAACAGGAGACTGGCCGCAACCCAAAACCCATCAAGTCTTTTTTATTTCCTAAATCAGTTATTTACACTTCCAATTTCCCTTACCATTCATGTGGTATTTTGTTGAACAGACTAACCACCGTTAAGCCTATTTCCATTGTGTTTAAAATGTTTTTGGTCGTTTTTTTTGTGTGTGTGTGTACCATATCATTTGCGTTGTATCACTTCGTGCTTAGAGAGCTTGACCTTCAGCTCACTGCCTGATCACTTCTGAGTGACTCCAGAGAAGTGTGACACCAGAGATTTGAAAGGTTTCTCACCAGAGTTGTGGTCATGGCGATGGCACTGCTGCTATAACTCCTGGTAGTGCTAACATCCTCTTGAAGCAGTTTTTCTGCTGATCACAATATCTAACTGGTTTAAGCTGAGACATTCTTCAGCCAGTTGCAGTGTTTCCTTGAAGAGGGGCTCCCTGGGTGGTTATATCCATTTTCCCGTTAATGGGACTAAGTGTCATTGACTGGTGTACACAGCCAAAGAGTTTCTTGAGAGGATGTGTTGGCTTTTTGTCTTGCTTTGTTTTATAAAAAATTCTGCTCAGAAAAATCAATAATACAGAAAAAAGCAACCTATCAAGGTTTTCCACTACATGTAGCAGAGATTTGCTTTACCTAGACACATTCTGACCACAGAAAAATGTGTACTAAGATCAGATGAACTACGGATTCATTGAACTCTGCCAGGAATTTCATATATTTTGTTAACTTACAATATTCCAGAACTTGAAGGGAGCATATAAACGGGAGGGGGAATGGCTGTTACAAGGGTGGGCAGTGATAGGACAATGAGGAATAGTTTTAAACTGAGACAGGAGAGGTTTAGGTTGGATATGAGGAGGAAGTTTTTCACACAGAGGTGGTGACACTGGAACAGGCTGCCCAAGGAGGCTGTGGATGCCCCATCCCTGCAGGCATCCAAGGCCAGGCTGGATGTGGCTCTGGGCAGCCTGGGCTGCTGGTTGGTGACCTGCACATAGCAGGGGGTTGGGACTGGATGAGCACTGTGGGTCCTTTTCAACCCAGGCCATTCTAGGATTCTATGATTCCAGCTCTTTTAGATTAAAAATCTCAAAGAAATATTTTAGGCCTGCTTGTACTGATCCTTTGGCAGGCGCTTTTTAATAAACTAAGAACCACAAAGTTTTATCTACTTATTTTCCCTCAATCTTCACTTTTTTTTTTCAAATATAAAACACAGTCATACTTCGACTTCATTGAGTTTTTCCAATTCAGTGAAGACACCCCTGAACCACCTTGTCTGCAATGCTAAGACGCATCCTTATGTTTGCAGATTTCCCTTCCCACCTGGGCATACAGACAACAGTACAATCATAAGGACTATAAAAGTTGATCAACTCTTCTGCCTTTTCCAAAAATTATTGTTTATGACAACTGTGCTTGGGTAAATACATCACAAATGTTATCAGTGGTCACACGAGGCATCAATTCTCTTATTCCTTACACAGAAGCTTGTATTCAATTGTGACCCAATCCAATAGACATGATTTCTACAGATATTTGTTACACTGAGGAGGAGGAGGCCATCCAGTACAGCCTTACAGATTTTAAGTGGGAGAGAAACTTCATATGAGTACTCTCGTCATAACCAGAGCTTCAAACGCATGCTGTGAGAAGCCCATAATAAACACACACAATCTCTCGACCTTTTACTCCTTATTCATACGCAGATCTTACAATCTAAATATTGCCTACACCTAGCTCTTTTCTCTCCCCAGTTAATTTCTAAGTACTGTGCATGCTTTACACTACGCTGAAATCTGTTCCAGCCGGTCAGGCTACGCTGCTGCTGCAAAGGATGAAAGCAAGGTCAAGCTAATCAAGCCCAAGAGGATAGCAACCCATGTGGCTATTAAAGAAGGTTACAGTAGGCTCAGAGTTGTCAGGAGAGACATACAAACAGCTCCTTACGAGTGTAAATAAGGCTGATTTAAATGTGTTTAATTGTGCGTGCCTGTCTCAAAATCTGGCTCATCATTTTTCTTTCTATTTCTCACTCAGGGTCACCAATGCCTGAAAACACTGATATGCCAAGGAAGCCAATTCCCTGTGGGAGCATGACTGTGCTCCACACACAGAAATTTCCCCTTCTGTCACTTGGCATAGTTCAGTATGTGACTTGCTAATTCAAAATATAAACAGAGAGAAACTAGGGCCAATAGTTGAAGAATTGCAAGCAGAATCCTCAGTCCTTCCCAGTAAGTGAATGATACCTCCCCTCTGGAACTATCACCCATTTCTCTGTTGTTTTAGCTTAACCAGTACTACATCCTTGGAACTTAGGAGGCAATGGGAAAAATGCCATGCTCAAACACACGTTTCAGGCTGAAAAAACAAACCACTCCGTGTCTGCAGTGCATGATACGTAATTCAGCGGGCACGTTTCTCTCATCCTATAGTTCTTTTGTTCCCATGAATTGCTTATTTCCTTTCTTTCTCTGTATCATTTTCTCCCATAACCTTGTTGTTCTTCAACACCTTTTAATTATAGTATGAAATACATAAGCATGTATTTAAATATATCTCAGTTCGTGCTGCTGTCATCCTGGTTATAAATGCAATTTAAAAACCTTACTCATATTTATGCACCATTCATCAAGCTTCTAAGGAGGAAAAAACTTTCCCGTGTGCCTTCCTTTACAAGTTTTCCTTCATTTCCGCGTGTCAGGGTGCACGAGGCCTGCTGCAGCTTTGCAGGCTCAGCCTGAAAATGAAACACCCTTGTTAAACAAATGGAAAATACAGTAAGAGTACAGACAGACATCTTCTGAAAGCCAAACTTAGGGCATTGCCTTTCATTGGTTCTTTATCTAAGCCAGTGAGTGCTGACTTTCTCCCAGCATGGCAGTGAACTTCAGCAGGAGGCAGTAATGATGCCTTAAGCAGTAGCTGCCATAGCAGTGGTATACCTTCTTTGCCCTCCTGCAGCAGCATGGAGCACCTGGTTCTGCTTTGGAAGGTGAAACCAAGAGGTTTCTTGCTTAGGGGCAACACTTGCACATGTGGGTATTCTTTACTAATGGTTATGGCATCTTCTTTGCTTGGCATATCCTCAGGAACTGCTTTGGTAATTGCTCCACTCTTTACACAAGCTGCTCATTTGGTACTTGCCAAACTCCCAGTGTCCATCTACAACTCATACCACTTTCTTGACACTCTGTTCACCAGGACAACCAAGTGAACAGGGACGTAGCTGCAGAAGTTGCTTGCTCCTTTGGCTCCCTCCTTTGTTCAGAGGAGCTCGTCTGAACTTTTATTACAAAAAATACTCAAGAATTAAGGTAGACCCTAATCCTGTGTGACTTTCCACTCACAGAACTGCGCCTGGAGCGTGGACCACATCCACACAGCTCTGAAACAAACCAGTGCTGCTCACAGCTCACGTTTCATCTCAGAGCCAAACTTGGGAAAGCTCAGGCCAGCAGCTAGCAATTGCATTTTAAAGGAGCTGGTTTTCATCTTTTAAGTGTTTGAATTTGAAGTTCAAAGTTAGTATTTCAAATTAAGGAAAGCCGATAATTTATGGTAATATAGAGGGCATGATGCCTTTAATAGAATTATTAAACCGAATTAATGAGTGGCTATGTTTTTCAATAGGGAGAAAGAAAAGGGAGTAGAAAGGGGCCATGAAAATTAGTACTTCTATCCAAAGAATTAAAAAAATCAGCTTCCACACACACAGGAACCATCAAACATGCCAAATGCTCCCAAGTGCCCCATTTGGTAGGTGCTAGAACTTCCCATTTGCCTGCTTCAGAATCTCAGCTCTGAAAGCAGAACTTCCATCACAACACGCGAGGAGAAAGTTTTCTCTGTGCGGGTGCTGGAGCACTGACACAGGCTGCCCAGAGAGGTTCTGGAGTCTCCTCCTTGGAGATCCAAAGCCACCCAGACGTGGGCCTGACCTGCCTGTTTGGCTCTCTGCTGGGGCACGGGTTGGACCAGCTGGACCCACATTTCTCCACAGCTTAGAAGCTCAAGAATGCTCACTTTAGCAGATAGTTTACTTATTCTGGCAAGCAAAAGATAGAACAAAATAAAATAAATGCCCCAAAGCCATTCAAGAATATTAGTAAGTAAATAGTAATCAAGCTCAGTAGCGTGTTCAATGGCTATTGTGAAAGCTGTTATCTTTTAATCACAGTTTTGTCATTCGAGATTGATTTCAGAGCAGCTTCTTTCTGCCAGTATCCCAAACCAGCTACACGTCATCTTAGCTGAAGTTATCTTCAAATGGCTTTCTAAATTAGTGGTAATTCAGGCTACAGATCACAATACATCAACAGCCCATTTAACAGCCATAGCAGATCCTACCTGGAAACCGAGACTGAGGAAATAAAAGCAGCAGATCTTGGTTCTGAAATTGCCTTCCAGTCAGAGGCATTTTACCTTTTTGCTTCTGGAATGGAGACACACACTAATTGACATTTGTCATCAGGACCCCCAGATGCAGAACACACAGGAGAACAGTGATTTTGCCCACACTCAGTTGGCCGGCAGCGAAGAGGAGTGATCCCATGACTGTACAGCACGGACCAAAACAGCATGAAGCGTTTCCGTTCCCAATTCTACAAAAAGTCCTTTGTCACTTTGAGAAAGTTCCTTTAACATCCTTTCGTATCCCACTAGTCCCCTCTGAAAGCAGCTGCTAGAGAAAGTGTTGTGGGCTGAAGTCAGATTTGGACTAGATTAATGCACGATGCTGAGTCTACATGCTTATCAAACTGAGTAATTGTGATGCAAGACAATTAACACTTGGATTTATTTTAGGTAATATTTTATTTGGGGTAGGGTGCAGCCCAAATGGTAGAGGAAAAAGGCCAGAAAACTGTTGTGATCATTTAGTCTGGTAAGGGATACAAGTCATTTCTCAAATAAAAAAAATGAAGCCCAGTCTTAGTCCGGTGCCACAGTGTCCCATAGGTATAGGCAAGTAGCTGGAATGGTTAGTTGTGCCCCTATCCCCCTTTATAAAGTACCTTATTTCCCATTTGACTGAACGGTGTCCCATTTCAGCTCACAGGCATTCATCCTGTCAGACTGACTATTGTAATAAAAGCCTTCTACTACCAAATTTTATCTCTGTATAAAGTCATTAGCTGAAGAACAAAGTCTGCAGCACTCACAAGCTGTGGAAGGTGGGATATTCCTCTTTACATCCTTCTGTCTTCGTTCTGTGGTTTTCTCCAGCACATGAGATGCAGCACAGGGGCTGGCAGGGGATGAGTTTGGGGCTCTGGGGCTCAGACTTTCCACTATCAGATTTGGAGCGCAGGTCCCAAAGCAGCACATGCCCCTCAGTACAGCACAAGACACCCCATCTTTAGAGGGCCCTCACTCACAAGCACTTCAGAGAGACCATGAGCTTCCTAGAATTTGAAATACATAGGATCAGGCCAGCTCAGGATTTACAACTTGCATTGGTAAGTAGCGGTATTGGTACTTACTGCATGCTTCCTTATGGAGAAAGCAACAAATGCAAGAGAACTTCAATGGAAATGAAACAATGATAAAAACAAGCATTGGGGAAAACGTCAGAATACAAATCTGTACTCCAAACATTTAGACAGTGCTCAATCTAGATACGTATCAGGCTAAGTTAACCAGAGACGGGAAGAAATTCAGAAATATCAGTCCTAAGTGAAAAGTGTATTAGGCAGTTTTCTTTTACGTAGCTACTTCATAAGTGTCCCCTTCACAAAGCACACTTGAAAGCAGGTTCACGGTGCAAGGGAAGCAGTTAACAGCACCAGCACCATTTCCCTTGCAGTGATTTTCCCAGCAGTGCAGCCTCCCCGTGCAGCACTGGCACAGCTGATGGTGCCCCACACCCTTGGAGTTGCACTGACAGCTTTTCCTGCTCTGTGTTACAAAGCCTTCAGAGGCAGCATTGGTTACACCAGAGAATTCATAGTTGTCTGAAAGGGGAACAGCTGCCCGTGCTCCACCTGAGGGCAGCTGAAGAGTTGGGGTCTGCAGCTGAGTGAACACAGCATTTCTCCCTTACATTATTTAACAATAAAAGGGAGACAGAGGCAATATGTAACTTTAGCCAAGGATGTGTTTTAAGTTCTGCAGGGGTTTTCCATGACTTGGGGAAAGCCTAAGTGTGTATTGAGAAACATCTTCAACCTTCCCATAATAAAGGCCGTGAATGACTGCAGCTACTTAAGACCTGCCCTGGTTTCTAAGGAAGATTTTAAGGGCACTGTCAGTGGCTTTAGTGCATTAAATACAACAACAGTAATCTGCCAGTAACCAAACAGACCTGGCAGGAAAGCACCACGGGTTTGTCAGACTTCAGTGAAATTAAACACTTGTTCTGTCATCTCTGTTCCTTACAAATTACAGTGCAGCCTTCACACAGCTCATGCTGTTATCCCAACTGTGCACAGCAGTAACAGCCACTGCTGTTTATAAAACACACTCAGGAACACAGCGAGCAAATGGAGCCTTCAGCAGCGGTCAGAAGGCAACAGCCTTTATGTGCCCCACCAGCTCTCACTTCAGCCACCTCTTTTGCATCCGTTCCATTGCACAGGCTCCATAGAAGGGTTTGAGTGGGAAGAGGACCTTTGAAGGTCATCTAGTCCAGCTCCCATCCGGTGAAGATGAACAGGGACTTGCTGTCTGCATTCCACCCTTTGGCTCTTCAGCAACAGACCACACATAAAAACTCATCAGGATTGCTTTAGCTTCACCCCCAGCAAAGAGCCTCCACGTAACTTTTCCTTGGGGCTACTTGGGTCACAGCCTGGAGCCTTTGTCTCCAAAGAGGTTTCTCCCTCTTGCGTTCAACCCAACCCACTGCTTCCAAGTCAGACTGACTGCAGCCTGCTGAGGGTGTGCAGCAGTCACACATGCACTGCCCAGCCACACTGAGGTCAGACCACACAGGTACCACCTCACAGTTCCCAAATGGAGTTACTGATCTGTGCCAGAAGACTCAGTGATGACTTTTGCTGTGTTGTGACACGGCTTCAGCTGGGGCAGCGGGAGAGAACGTGGGATGAGCACTGCAGTGTTTCACCGGGACAGGGAAGGGTTGGGGATTTCTCTGCCTGCCTGCCCGGCCTTCTCTCTTCACTCATCCATTTCTGTTCACGTGTGTTTTACTCCCTCTGGTGCACGGGCTGCACCTCCAGCCGCAGCGCGAGGTGAGCAACACGGCTCAGCAGTCACTCAGTGGCACTCACTGACACAGGGAAGAGCTTCTTGGGGAAAGTAAAGATAAATGCCACCTGATATCACTCGTTACAAGCTGGTATTCTATTCATAGTGGTTCTCAAGAACATCCTGCTCATGAAATGCACAACAATGAAACCATCTTGACAAAAGAGGATGCACATCGTATATACTAAATGCTGCATTTTTCACACACCTAAGCTGCACTTGGGTTCTAAGGGCCTGAAGTTTTAATTTTGCTCCTTGAGAACAGCTATGTAACATACCTTTTAAAGTGAGGGGGTTTATTTTTAGTCATACTGGAGATAATGGAAAAAACCTCAAATCCTGTCTAAAATCTGGGAACAAATAAGCTATGAATGTCAGAACACCATTTCCTTCCAGAAGATTACCAGTGGTTTATTATTCCAAGTGTATATTTAGAAAATTCCACTTTCATAGTTGCTTTAATATCAACCACATTAAAACATTTCTGATAGCTGATTGATCGCCCCCATAAGCAAATCCCAAGCTCCCCCACCTGTTCCATTACACCGAGTGCTCACAGCATCCTTCCCATGTGTGCACACACACGTGGACCCTCGGCACCTTTCTTAGGCGCACAGACACAACGCTCTGCACGAAGAACACGTGGCCCAAAACTCTGTCAGCAAAAAAAAAAGCACAGCCCTGCTTTTAGAGCACTCGGCAGTGTCCCTGCAGCAGCCTGGTGATTGAAAATGTGGTTTCCTTTGGTGCTCCTTGTGCCATGAGTTGGAAACCAACCATCAATAACGATTCTTCCTTTTTCTGCTATGGGACACCTGCATGAACGTTCTTTGTTCTCCTATACTTTAGACAGACCAACTGAACTTTCTGGTTTGTACCCACATTAGGTAACACTGTCATCCTTCTCGGAGGTTCTGTGGAGGTCTCAGGAACACACGGAGGACAAGAAACACCTGTGTGGTGGCTCAGCCATCCAAGCAGCATGGAAAAGGCGTTAAGAACTCGGGGGTGGGGGGGGTTATATTTTGCAAACAAAAGGAAAGTTCATTTCCTCTGTTAGCTCAGAGCATTAGGTGCAAAAACACGCCTGGAGCTCGTGAAAGACCTTTACTTATGTCTGAATCCACCACAATTATTTATAGAGCCATCTGAAAAACAGTTGATTTTTCCTTTACAAAATACCATAGAGCTTTTCTGAACCGTTTCATCAAGCAAACTGTTAATAAAAAACACCCAGACCAACAGAAATTGTGAGCTATAATCAAATCTTGGGAGTTTGGGTTTTTTTTTAATCCTTATATTTGAAGAGCATTGACAGAACAGTCAAAACTGCCTTCTTAGTGCAGCAGTAGTTAACCCTCCACATGCTGACTGCCATGTAGATAAATCCAGTGATTAGCAAGGGAGCTTAGTGTACTGCACACACCTGCAAGAAACCACGAGTACTTACACTGTATCTCATCTGAATGCAGCCATGGGACATTCCAATGGTTTAGTAAATAAATGGGCACAAATACGTAACAAGCACAAAAAAAGTTTGGCTTTAGAACATTGGGAACAACAGTGGGGTGAAGACAAACGCAAACGTCCTGGATGGCAACGAACGCAGAAAGGAACAGAGACGCTCACTGCGTGTGCCACTGAGCTGGCTCCTAACAACCCAGAGCTCCTTCACTCACTGGCCAACCTGGCAAAAGACCACAACACAAATGTTAAAATAATAACGCTAATAAAAATAAGTACAGACTTGGGCTTATTTTAGCCTAGATGTTTTAACAAAACATCACCATTCATTCCTTGGCACGGGGGTGGGATGCCTGTGTGCTCCCGCTGCGTTCCTTCATTGCCTCAACACTTTCTATTCTTTGCGAAGGTCAGGGCAGCAAGTTTGATCTAACTATAAGAATTAATTCCAACAATCACGTAATTATCCTGTTGCTCTAATGACAAACACATACACAGAACGACCTGAGATCCCCATGAGTGCCGTGTTCATTGTTTCTCATCCAGACAGATTCCTCTGACAGTTTCTTAGAACAAGTTCAGCATTGCAAATGCAGCTCGACATCTTCTTACTGCAAACCTACAGCTGCACAAACTTCTGGGAATAAACACTGCAAAGAACTTCCCACTATTTCTCCTGATCCTTCATTTATCAGTCCTAAGTCAACACCAAGTTCGTTGTTACAGCGAAGCCCTGAGGCTTCCTTCCTCAACTCCATTCCACAAATTAGAGAACACTGGTTAAGGTACAGTCACTTCTTACCTGTTACACGTGTGTTCAGTGGGTTTGAACCTGAATTTGAAGCAGCAAACAGTGACACGCACTGCTAGGAGTTCAACTCCAATGATAACTAACAATTCCTGTATTAAAAACATTGAGAAAAGTGAAGTGTGGTTCTGCATTTGTGCTTCAGCTTTAGTCTAGTGTACTTCTCGGTATTAATCATGCCAGGTATACTACTTAGAATGTAACAATCCCTTGGTGATCTACTGAAATTGTGCTTGGGTTTTGTTTCATCTGTTGTAACATTTATTAAATATTTAACCTCCTCAAATGATTTAAATTAGCACACAGAACTGTCTCGAATTCCTCCTAGAATTTCTTACTACCAGTTCTGACTTCATATGGCAAAAGGCTGTTCCAACATCACCTTCTTTATAGGATTTTTAGCAGCATCAAATCTTTATCCCAAACACGAGAGGGTAAGATTGATATTGAACTGAAAACTTAATGCATTCCCACGAAAAGACTGGTATCACCATGCTCACTTTCTCCTTTTTCCATGTCCCAGGAAACCCAGTGGTGCCTGCATGGTAGAGGCTGCAGTACTGGCTCAACCCGTGGCTCTCCTCACTGCCACGAGTTAAGGAAGAAAGCCCAACCCCTGTGAGCAGACAGCTCCTGCCTGTCCTGCACGCTTCACTACTGAATTGTTCATCCCACAGACAAACAGGAACTGGCCTTTATGCTTGAAAGGGTGTTTATATTTTGCATAATTTAGTGAAGGCCCTATCCTGCTTCCATCAAGCTCAAAAGCAAAAGCAAGCTGTTATACTCGCACCAAAGGGAGCCAAGGAGCCTCACAGACAGCCCTGGGCAAAGGGGAGGGGGCTCTGCCTGCCTGTCTTCATCCATTCATCAGTAAGTAGCAGCCCATCAGCCTACGCCAGGGCAGGAATGCTCAGAGAGGAAAGGGACAGGATTTGCCCTGCTCCAGAAACATATCAAAGCACTGCTACCTCTGCTCACCTGCCCTCACTATGTATTAGCTCCGTTTAGATTGGTCAAATAACTCCTGCTGCTCCCCCAAAGCAGGGGGAAATCCTACACCCAACTGAAATAGGTTGGAGATTCATGGTCCTTGAGGTCCCTTCCAACCCTGGCCATTCTGTGATTCTGCGCAATGCCCCACTTGGTATGGGATCCAACTCTGAAGGTAGGCAGAGGGAGCAGCCCAGGCATAGAGGGCAGTATGCATGTGCTGGATTTAACCTGCAGAGAAAAGGAAACAAAGGGGACGATTAGGAAAGCACTGACTATGAGTAAACCTATTTTCTTCCATGTGTTCACTAAATAATATTCTCCTGCTGCTCCGAAATATGACATTCTAGGTTTATTCTCATCTCTGAATAAAGATGGACACTTTTCTGTACTCGGGTAATCTATCTGGATTTTTAATTTTCATTTACTGGAAAAAAATCTGATACTGCTTCCAGAATTAGAGCTCCCCTTGGGGTGAAGCAGTTGACACAATGAAGATATCTGACTGCCTGCAACTTGCAGTTGCCATTATATGAGTGCCATACAGGTCAAATGCGTTTCTTAACAACACCGAGGGCAACTCAGAGACTTCCAAACTAAGCTAACAGATGGAATACAGTCAGCCAAGTCAACCTGCCTCACTTCAGGTCTGTTATTTCTTTAGTTCCATATTATGCCTGTTCTCTGTGGTCTATGAAAACTTCAGTTTACAAAAGCACACAGCATTAATTAGTTGTTAACATGTGGTTTCCACCCATGTTTATTTTATGGATATTAATCTGAAATTAAGTCAACATGAAACTAAAAAGCATGCAGCATTTTCAGGGGCAACACAAGCCTGAGTCTCCTGACAGCTGAGGAAAATGCAAACAGCCGTGGGACTGGGAAAAAGTTGTGTGCAAAAACCAGGGTTGGGGAAGGCATGGCTGGAGCTGGGATGGGTGGTACTTTGTTATGGATCAGTTTAATACAGAAACAACAGATACAGGCTGCATAGTTCAAACACTGCTACCAGAACTCCTATCTTTGCTGCCTTAGTGCAGAGATGGTTGGCAAAACACACATAGGGTCTTCCCCAAAAGACACTTTAAAGAAAGAGGAGGCAAACAAAGGCTCCCTTACTGTGCATTTCCATAAGCACACCACCATTTATTGAAGAAACGAAGCGTTAGCCAATGAGCTGATTCCACTGAGCATGTTGAGCTACGAGGAGAAGGGTAAAGGAACTCAGTCTGATGGCCTGACCTGGCCAGAGAGCTTCAAACCTTTCGTTCCACTCAGTCACAGAACTCAGTTTCACAGTGCCAAGCGATGATTTGTGACCTGGGAGGACAAAAGAGCTGAAAGGGCACAAGGTGCAGATGTGTCCCAGCCACAACACTGCCTGAGCTGTCTCAAAATTGCATGAAGTCATTTAAAAAGCAACGGATGACTTTTGTGACCTTCCATTTATAAGGATTTCGGGTGCAATTTGAATTTAACACGATTTTAAAAGAAGCTTAAAGTGACTTTTAAATGGAAGCTGCAGCATTAAATAACCAGCAGGAACAGAAGCAAGCGAATCACAGTGAAGTTATCAACAGGCAGACCCAGCTCTACCGTGGATGCACAGCTGTGGCTGAAAGACACCAGTTTGTAAAACACACCATGTGGAACCCTGGTACTTGTTTGAATGGGATTCACTTCCAGAGATGATGAAGGCATCTTCGGCACAGCCATAACCACAACTTGAGGTACCCTCTGTATTTCAGAAACAGTTTTTAAACTCCGAGCTGAACCTCTAAACCTGACATTCCTAACTTGTTTTGAAAGAATTACCAATCCATGCTCACATAGAAAACCCCTGAATTCTTTTGCCAGCTGTTCTGTAACATCACAATCCTTAAATACTCTTTTGCTGCTTCCAGTTGTAGTTCACATATGTTAAGTACAGTGTAATTACCAACCAATATTTGACTGCAATGGCACTCTGAAGGCTGGAGGTAATGGTGTGTGCAGAGCCAGATGCACAGATTGGAGTCTGCCAGTGGAGCAGAATAAGCATAAAAATTCAAGTGTTTCAGAACAAGGCAATTTTTGCAGCACTTAATAGCTGTTTGATGGAGCACTAAAACAATGGAACCAGCCAGAGATGTCTGCACATAAGCGCTTCTCTGCAAAGAGCCATTTCTTAAAAGGCACACACTAACTTCTAAGAGGTTTTCTTAAAGCCTTCTCACATCGCCCTGTTATTCAGTAACCACATTCTCAGAAGACTGGTTTTGTTTTTTAATGTCCCCCCTGAGTGTGTGATAGCAGCACCTTTCAAACACAGGACTGGGAACTCCAAGCACAACTGCTGTCGTTACATCTATTAATTTCTTTAACTCCCTGACCACCTCCCATCTTCCAGGTGCACCCCCTGAGATGCTTCTACCAGCAAAGAATGAAGCTGCCTGGAAGATTCTTGGGTATTTTCACAAAGCAAACACACCCTAACTAACACCAGTTCCAACACTTCTCATCCAGTCAAAAAATCAGCTGTGCAGAGTAGTGCATGGTTGAATGCATTCATATCTTCACTATAAAAAAAATATGACTCTATCAAATGCTGCTTTACAAGCTTGTTATAAACCAGCAATATGACAATGCAAAAAGAGTCCTTATTTTCTATTTCATTAAGAAGTAATTCCCTCAAGCATTAAGAAGCGATGTAAAATTTTTTAATATATTGAGCAATTTCATTAAGTTCTCTGTAAAGAAAGAAAAACACAGCTTGAAATGCAAAAGCTTTTAAAACATGACAGGGAATTTCACTGGGAAAGCAACAAATTATGCAAGTCACAGGCCTATATTATGCATTAAAATGTTGGCTGAGGCACTAATCCACCATAAAAAGTATTTTTATAAAAACTGACTGACGATGTATTCTTCGTGAACCAATGAGCAAACATTTACACTTCAGATTAATATTAGCAACTTAAAAATAAAAAAAAAAAGCACTCCTCTGATGACTGATGTAAGTTCCCAAACAGAATTCATGTATTGCAGTTCTTTCCACAGAACACCTCCAAATAAAGCGGCAGCCAAGTATTGCCTAGAAGGATAAAACAAACAGAAAAACCTCCACGGAGCAGGCTCCCATTCCCAGAATTTTATTTTTTCCTGCTTTTGAGGGAACTGTTGTGAACTCTCACTCTCTTCTGCACAGAAGAAGCAATCTTCATGGACATCTTCTTTGCCAGGGAGCGCTCCACGGCTCCAGGCCTCCACAACAACAGCTGGGCATCCTCTCCTCCTGTCAAGAGCGACTCCTCTGCCAGGTTCCAACAGAAAGAGCGAACGGTGGCAGAGTGTCCCCCTGGAAGGGTACCCGCCAGGCTCAGCCCAGCAGCACTGCAGCTTATCAGGTGAACGTCTCCTGTTGCTGTTCCTCCAATCAGAAAGAGTCTGTCTGCCTTTTCGTGGTACATGCCTCCTACCAGATAATTTAAGCTGCCATTTTCAATGCAGACTGAGTCTCTGGCATCCAGAATACGCAATAGCATTATTGGTTCTTCAGTATCTAACTGAGCAAGGTCCCACCAACAAAATCCCTCATCGTGGGTCGTGCAGTAGATCTGTTCATAACCTTTCCCAGACCAGCCAATAAAACTTACTGATGAATCTGAATTACAGGTTGATATCAAAGCGTCATCTTCGTTGTCCTTGTTAATGTCAAACACATTAACCAAGCCATCAGTCGACCCAGAAACGACCAAACTGGGTTTGACAGGATGAAAACAAACCTTAGTGACATCATCATTGTGACTTTCAGAGTACACTCCCAATGGTTCCCTAACTGTGCTGGCACAGTCTGTGCTGCCTCTCGCATCCCAAAACACCAGGAATGTATCCGCTTCTACTTTTTCTGTTCCAGCACAAATCATGAGATCACTGCAATTGATATCAAAACTGATAAACACATTGGAAGGATAGCCACTAAATACCTGCGCAGCTTTCTGAGTTGCTAAACGAATATCCCAACATTTTACTGTACCATCACTGCATGCAGAAAACACCAAGCTGTCACACGCATGTGCAAATCTGACGCCGTTCAGTGTCCCAGGACAGCTACTGTACTCCCGCAGGAAGTTCAGTGTTTCTCTGTTATAAACCCTAATTGATTTACTGGAACATGAAACTGCCACAAAGCGACTGCTTTCAGACTGAGCAGATGCAGAGATGTCTATATCCAGCAGGTAAGCAGGTTCCTCACTTAGCACAGAGCGCTTTGCTATGCGCAGGCTGGCAAACTGCTCCTCAATCTTCTCAATTGCAGACATCTCAAACGCTGGTCTTGAAGCTATCAGGAGTCTGTAATAAATAAAATATGAGGTTTAATGATAAAAGTCTGAAATAACATTAGCTTTAAATACATAGATATGAAAAGTTTTCCTGCACAGAGCTTATGCATGAAATCAAAGGTCAGCCATCCTCAAGCCCTGCCTACCATTTTATTTACAGAAACAGAGAACCACCCAAAGCTTCCCCCAGCAAAGGAGTTCAATCTCCTCTGACCGTAAGCACTGCATCATATAATCCCCTCAGAGGATTAAATAGGCTGCTTGTGAATGCTGTGAAAGTCGTTTAGCTACATTTGCTTTATTGTTTTGTTGGTACTGGTTTTGTTTCTTTTTTAAGTAAATATTAAAGCAACATTCTCTGCCAGTGGATGAGCAATGAAGGCATGGTTCCTACCTGAGGAAGAACTTCTGCTCCAAGAGGCTGCTTGCAGTCACAGCCCACAGACAGTTGCATCAGTACAGCTGCAGGAGACTTCTTGGCCCAACTTCTGCATAGGCAGAGAACACCACAAAAAATGAATTACAGCCTGAAAGGGACAAACGAGATACGCTTTGCAGCTATTCAGGTGCTCAGTGACATATGGAAGCACCCATTCAGCACACCACAAGCTACTTAAACAGGCACGAGGACAGCACCACAATTTGGGAGAACTAAGCATTTTCAACAGTTCTCCTAAGAACCAAAGCCTTTCCTGAGGCTCCTAAAAAATACATAGCCCTGCCTCTTACTGTAACTGGGGGAAAAAAGCCTTTCCTTCTGAGGCAATTTTTCTCTGGCATTACTGAATTATTCTAGAAACCCACAGTATTTGATACTGTGATTTGATACCGATGATATACACAGATATTTAAATTTAAAGGAGATGCTTACCATCAAAATCAGCAGGTGGTTTTGGTCAGTTCACGAACTTGGATCACTTATCAACAAATAAAATGTAGTTGGGATATAGAAAGGAAGCATAATCATCCACATGGACAATTTCTCTCTCAATTACAGGCTCAATTAGACTTCTCTTCTGTGTTATAAAATGAATTTTGGGGGAATCACAGCAGTTCCCATGGGGGTCAGCTCTCCTGTTCACACTCTTACGAGACTTTAGCTACAAGATATGGTTTAGTGGCTTGAAGACAGTTGGACTAGATGATCTTGTAGGTCCTTCCCAACCTTGTGATTCTATGATTCTATTATGGATGTTTCAGTTAAGGCAGAAAAGGGTAAAGCAATACTCCAAAAATCAACTGATTTCCTTTCAAAATAGGCCAGTGCCCAATCCCAGTAACCACATGCATGGAAGGATTCTTTCTGGAAATATCCAAATAGAAACCAAAGAAAAATCAGGCAGGCCCAAAATGCAGGAAAATACCATCATGCTTTCCCAGGTGTCCCATTGATTTTTTCTCCAAATTCTTCAGGCTGGATTTTGGGAAGGGGATGAAACGAGCAAAGTGCTGCATGCTCGTTGGTTTTGGCTCATTATTTTAATGTTCCACAGGAGGCCAGCAACAAAGGAAAAGTTGCTATGACAAAACTGCATTCTGCTTGTTTTTAATGTGGTGTTGTTAGTAGTTTCAAGGCCTTGCCTTCCCTGCTCTGTTTGGTACATACAGATACACAGTGCACCATGTGATAAACGAGCAAATTCTTAAAAAACAGCTTAAGTAGATACACTTATACAAGCTTAATTCTCAAGTCACAAATAATCTAAGCTATCTGACCTGGTAATATCCTGACAATGAGGCCCCAGGTTAATCGTCTACATCAAAGCAACCTTTCAGAACACATCTACAAGTAATTTTTTGCCATAAAATGCAGACATCCTGTGGAAACTCCTTTCCCCTCCAAAAAGAAGAATTTCAACATGTTTTCTGGCACTGTGTACAGCCCTACCCGCACAGCCTGCTTCTTACATACTCAAATGGGACAAGACTTCAGTAGAGCCAATATAAAAGCAGACAGTTGTTGAACACTGCTTGCTCAGCTGTGCGCGAGGCTAAGGCCCAATTTTAACCAGGTTTGTTGAACTTTATTTCTGAAAAATCACCAGCTGTGAAAAGGTAGAGACTGCAAAAACACGCTTCATTCAGATTTAATAATACTCTCTGGGAAGTAAAAGGAGCCCAAGATAGTGCCTCAGCTTTCACTCCCAAATGATACAGGCGGAGCTGTTTTACACTAGCAGAAAACACTGCATATTTTCCAGATAGATGTGCAGCATACATCATCAGGAAGGTGCAGCTTACAGCCTTCACTTCTATTTCCCAACAGCAGTTAAGGGGATGCAATACTGCATTTGAAGGCAGCAGGGTTTTTGCTAAAAACTCAGTAAAATACCTGCCCCTGTAAGACAATCTTCAGGCTATTATGAAATTGTGATTGAAGGTTATATAAACAATTTGTGCTCGAGCGTCAGGGTGTAGCTGCCAGCCCTTCCTTTTCAGGAGGGGAAGTCACTGTTGTACTTTGATGGGAAAGTTTAAATGGCAGGAATAGGATCTGTGTTAAATTTATGGGACAAATAGGAAACAATGGTCTTCCAAACACAATAGAAGATCACTAAGCATTGGACTCCTGCCACCTCGAAAGCACATGCATCTCCACACTGCAGAAGTGAAGCGCTTTTAGTTGGGCACTCTTCAGCTTTGACAACTCAGGTATCCACTTTGTTACGACCACCAGGAACCCCTGTGCCAAGTAAGCTGCTTTGAGTGCTTCGGACATGGCACAGGAGCCAGTCACAGTGATCAGTGCAAAAACCTGCCTGCGAGAACCTGACACCAACCTGGCGGGGGGAAGGAAGCTTGCTCTGGAACTGCCTCTGAAGAAGTGACAGAGATCCCTTGGGAAGAGAAAAGGGTTTGGCTGCTGCTACCTCTTTTCTTTAGGATATACAGTCGTTAGCAGAACTCAGGATCTTCCTCTGTTCCAGCTCACCGTAGCCCAAGGTTTGGATCTACGGAATGTAGTCTCAGCACTGGTCTAGTACTGAATGTGGAGGTTGGCCCTACCTGTGGCAGGGAGGTTGGAGCTTGATGATCCTTGAGATCCCTTCCAACTCAAGCCATTCTCTGATTCATTCTATAAACACAGACAAAACACAGGTGATGTTAGCATGATAGGAAACACCACAGCCTGGATTACACAGAAGTATCTGGCCCAAATGTCTGGCTAATGCCACTCACTTTCCTCTTCAGCACCTGCCACTCTGCATGGAGCTGCATCTCCCACCACCATTCTCACCAAGGTGAAACCACCTGTTACAAATCAGCCCTACTCCACGTGATCTTGTCCAAACTACAGTTGCTTGATCTCTGCTCTGCATGTATAGTTTTCTGTAACCTCAGAGCATCTCTTTGATATTGCAGCATACCATTAATGGTAAGCTTCTCTGCATCTTGAGAACTCAAAATAGTGTCAACTGAAACAACCTATAATATTTTGACCTCCAGGATGTCCCACAAAGCTCCTTTAAAAAGAAATAAGCTTGTTTTTTAAAACAGAAGGCACGAAGGGGCAGGAGTGCCAAAGAGGAAGAGGTTTGCAGATGCTGTGGTTATGTATTTCTCTCTAGTGGAGCGTGGAAATAAACATATAGCAAGACCAGAAGCAGTCAGGGGTGCCCAAAGCAACCTTTCCATTGACAGAAACAAAAGGTAAGCACCTATGAGCACAAACTGTTTCATTTTGCCTGAGCATATACTGCCATGCTCTTTGTGTATTGCTCCAAACCTCACAGCCTAAACTCAAGCCAGCAGGCTCATGAGTCCTCTCCACTGCAGAAAGCTTTTCAAAAAATAAACCAGCAATTTGTAAGTTATTCCTTCTCCTACTCATTGTGCACATTTGCCAAATCACGTAGTTCTCAATTCCAAAAGGGAACATCAGCTTTGCAGCGAAGTAAAATCACCTGTGAAAAAATACCACAGAAAGTGTGGAAGAAATGGATCTTTGCCTCAAAGACTTGGTCAGTGCATGAGAGGAACTTGTAAGAGAAAAGAAACACGTAATAAAGAAGATAACGACCTGCAGATTTGGCAATCTTCCCTGCAGAGGTCAAATACCAGAAATAGCAAGGGATCTGAACAGCAGTAGATGAAATCTTGCGCTGTTCTTTCCTACAACAAACAATGTGAACAGACCCTCCCTTTATTTTATTTTCATGACTATCAACAGTTTAAGAACAAATTAAGAATAAACCTGAAGCCCTGGATAGTGGAAAGCAATTCATGCATGCAACATCATGTGTGCTCAGCCTTTTAAAACAAAAACAAAGTGCAGTGTTGGTTGAGGAGAGCACATCAGTGTGCTGCACTTCACTAATGCAAAACGCCTTTGGAGACCTCTCTTCATTGGCACCCCTTCACAACAGAAGATGGATCTGCCAAATGATCTAAGAACTGGGGTGAAGCACAGCAATTCCATCAGACGCACAGAATTCCTACAGGAAACGCACTCCTGTACTTGGTTTTGTTACTGTACCGAAGCAGTAAGATGAGGTGTTTTTCCAGCATTCCCATAAAGGCATTTTTAGGGCAAAGAGCATAGCATCTCACCAACCACACAGGAAGGGAATACCAAGCACCAGAGGCTAAGCTAAATTGCAGAGATGAGATGCAAACTGCCAAGAGAATTATTTCATGCTTTTAAATCGCTACGTCTTGTTTCCAAACAAAGCACAGCAAGAATAAAGCTCCTCGTCTCCTCAATTTGGCATTTGTAGCACAGAGAAAAATACATTGAGAAAGCAGACGGGGAAAAAAAATAAAGATAACAGCACTGCCACGACAAATTCTATGAAGAGAACAAAACCAAGCGAACAGAGATAATAAACTTTCTGCATTCCATTAAATGAATTTAATCCTACCAGCACGGAAATGGCCTTAGCAGCACTGATTAGAGGAAAAAGTACGAATCAAGGAGAGAACAAAAAGAAACAGTCACAGGAGGTTGTACATAATCGTGAAAATGCTCACATTATTAATTTTAGAAACACAGAATCACAGAATGGCCTGGGTTGAAAAGGACCACAGTGCTCATCCAGTTCCAACCCCCTGCTGTGTGCAGGTCACCAACCAGCAGCCCAGGCTGCCCAGAGCCACATCCAACCTGGCCTTGGATGCCTGCAGGGATGGGGCATCCACAGCCTCCTTGGGCAACCTGTGCCAGTGCCTCGCCACCCTCTGGGTGAAAAAATTCCTCCTAATATCTAATCCAAACCTCCCCTGTCTCAGTTTAAAACCATCCCCCATCATTGTCCACCCTCACAAACAGCTGTTCCCCCTCCTGTTTATACACTCCCTTCAAGTACTGAAGGCCACAATGAGGTCTCCTCAGAGCCTTCTCTTCTCCAAGCTAAACAAGCCCAGTTCCCTCAACCTTTCCTCATAGCAGAGGTGCTCCAGCCCTCTGATCATCTCAGTGCCCTCCTCTGGACCAGCTCCAAGAGCTCCACATCCTTCCTGTACTGGGGGCCCCAGGCCTGGACGCAGCACTGCAGATGGGGCCTCACAAGAGCTGAGAAGAGGGGGACAATCACCTCCCTCTGCCTGCTGGCCACCCCTTTTTTAATGCAGCCCAGAACATAGTTGGCCTTCCGGGCTGCAAGCTCACACTGCTGGTTCATATCTTAGCTTCAAATCTAAATCAAGATTATTAAAATACGATGCTCAGATAGCTGAGCTTCCTTCTCCAGAACAAGTTTCAAACCTTCTTTCAAATGGACGAGGGCCCTCTTGTTTTTGACCTCTGCTCATCCACTGCCACACACACGACAGGCCTATGAATTGAGGGGCAGCCAGTAAGTCCTCTGCCACCTACATACAACTCAGACATGAAAGCGGGCTGTGACAGCACAGATTTCCGAAGGTGGTTTCCCAGCAGTGACCTCGCCAGGTTGACGTTGTAATTACACCCACCTGCTGGGGTGGTACAGCATAGAAGAGGAGTGCACAGTAACACAAGAATACAAGGTTTTCTCTTATGGAGGTCCCAAAAGAAGCTGAGAGAAGCTACAGCAGACACATTCCTACCTCATAAAGAGAGAAGACTGCACAGGAAAAGTTAAATTACAGATAGAGATACCGGAGAATGGCTGCTGGGAAACCTGTCCTAGCAAGGCCCTCAACTTCCAACAGTCTGCCTGCAATGCCACCACAGCCAGCCAGCCACAAACCATGAGAATCCAAGTCACAGCATTTGTGCTTATCTCAGACCACAGAAGAATCGTTTCCTTTCTCTTATGAGCACCTCCCATTGCAGACACCACATCGACCTCGATTTTTGTAGCCACAAATGTAGAACAGGAGAGAAAGAACTAATTGGTCTCTCAATTACACAGGACCAGCAGCTGCTGGAAATCAGATGTGTAGGGTACAATACACTGCTGGGTGCAGTATTAGCTTTGCCTCCATTCACACTACCACAGTACAGTTGTTATCAGATACAAGCTGATATCAAAGCTCTCTCTGAACCTGCCTCCTCACTAACAGCATTTTCTTTTGCTAGGTGAATCAGCAAGGTGTTTGGCTTGGCACCAGGGCTACACACCGAGATGGTCTGCACGCTGATAAGGAAGACAGAAATGAAGCTATTTATCTGAGTGGGAAGCTGGACTTGAACCAGATGATGGCCTACAAACACTGTTTCACCCTGATGATGGTGCAAGCAGCCAGGAAGCTGCAACATTTACTCTTTAGTTTCTTAATCTGGATGTGCATACTACTGAATCAAATGCAGAAGGCACAAGAAGACTGCAACCCATGATCAGAAAGTGCTTCAAGGTCCCTTCAAGCCTGGGATCACAATGCAAGACTAACAGCAATGACCTGCAGTGCCATTTTAAATTGAAAGAAAGCACCACACAAATGGGCAACCCCCATGATCCAGCCTACAGAGGAAGGCAAAGAGGAAGAATTACTTACACAGCTGCATGAATAATTCAGTGGCTCTGAAATAAGAGTATTTATTTCCTTTGAATTACACACTGTTACTCTATATCAACATCCTCATATAAAAAAAAAAAAAAATGGAAATGTGGAGACTCTTCCCACAGACTGGTAAATTTTGCTGAAATTATTCCAAGGAATTTATTTCTACATTACAGAGGAAGCCTGGGAAACTTCAACCTAAACTTAGCAGCAATCAGAATAAAAGAATACAAAGACACTCAGCTACAGCAGGAAAAATAGCTCCTGCCATCACACACCACTGCCAAATTACCTATAATGAGATGAAATGTTTTATTTACCAGATTTCAGAAGTTCTTTCACAACAGTAATTTAACTTAAGCACCCTCATTCTTCAAAACACAAGGCTATTATGTTTTCAGGACACTTTTCTTAAAAATCCAAGCCTAATTCAGTACTGCAGTTCACATCTCCACTAGGAATGCTGCTGGTAAGCTGATAAGACATCCTCAGTTAAGCCCAGATGTGGCAGCTCTATTTTCCAAAGAACATTCCTGTGCCTGACCACTTCTGACACTACACCAACATCCCCAGTTCCAGACGTGTTGCGCAAGGAAAACAACTGCAAAACCCAAGCAGGGAACACGGCATTGCTGTATTCTCCTCATTTGCTTCCCCAGGAATGTGCAAGTTCCTAAGGTATCCCCACCAATCACACCCTGCAACACCCCTGCTTGATATTTAGCTAATCCAGAACATCACCACATCAAGATAATTTGTCAGAGGCTCTCCAGTATCAAAGCAACAGTGGAAACTGGAGATCCCTGTGTGCCCGTGACAGCTCACAGACGATCGGTTTCCAAAACACTCTTTGTGCACGACAGCTGGCAGGCTCTGGTGAACCATTACCATGCCCTAAGCTCGCTTTTCAATGCTTCACGGCAGACAAAAGGAAAGAGAAGCCATCTAAGCGACAGCAGTAGGATGAAAAGGCTGAAATAAAAGTTTTCAGAGCTATGTCGACTCTATCCTATTGAAGACAATTTACCTTTCAGCTTCCATAAAAGATAGCGAGGCACCAAGTCTGCACGCGCTGCAGACATGTGAGGCATTCTCTTCAGCTTTGTTTTCATGGGCCTTTGAGCAGTGCTCACACTTGACCCAGACACAACACTCCTGTACTGGTATCACCAATGCACTACACAGACATAAAAAGGGAAAAATGATTTTTTAACACTCAAATACACATTGATTTTGCACCATACTGCACTGTAAGTTCATATTCAGCTGCTCTAATCCTATGAGAGAGATTTAGGACTCAGTTGTTAGAAGCGGAATCGAGGAAGGGAAGGACAAAAGAAGTATTTAAGCATTAATACTCTATCACTTTCTGAGCAAGAGACCTATTGCATGTGGCAACACAGCCAAGCCCTGCTGGCAAATCCCAACTAAAGCTGTGTGCTTTTGTTAGTACCCACGAAACCCCAAGGATCTGCAGTGGATCCACAAAGACTTTTCCAGTATCTTCAGCACAGCACTGCTCCAAAACAAGACAAGTAGAAGTAAGGCAAAAGTTTCATGCATTTTAATAACCCTGCTCTCCAGCCCTATTTGCTCTCAGTGCTTCACTCAATCCAAATTTCACAGGATCACAGCAGGCTGCCAGAGGGACTCGTTGCTGAAGCCAATCTCTTGATAACTAAACCATAACCTAGCCCAGAGGATGAGGTAGATGATCCAGGGAATTGACTGTTTATTTTACAAGACGTAGCTGGGATGCTTTGCCTTGTATAGCTTGGCAGAGATGGAGACCAAGAGGGCATATGATTACTATCTACAAATACATCAAAGGAATAAATGCAGGGGAAGGAGGGGGCTACTCAAGAACAATACTGGCACAACAATTTAAGACTACAAACCGACCATAAAAAAGATTGGAGCAGAAATTACAATCAAGTTTAACTGTCAAAACAGTTCCCAATTGGAACAGCAGGGGCAAAAGCTCTGGTTTGCTTTATCTGCTTCTGCAACCCCGTCAGCCTGGCACCCACAACTGTCCCTGCACAGCCAAGAACAGACAGGAAAGCTGACTGAAAACCAAGCCACTGTGAGATAAGCGGGCTCAGCACTTCTTTCTGGAAGACACCAAACCGGCAGCCGCACAGCACAAGGCACAGCAGCTGCTCACTGCACACTGTCACGAGCAGAACTAAGCCCACTTCCAGCCTGTGATGGTTTCCTAAACCCTAACCCACGCCCTTGAAATCACAGGGATAAAAACCTAACAGCTTGAGAGCGCTCCTACTACATAGCCACATCTTTTTACTGAGGCTGAGTGGAAAACGCAGTGTGTCCCTCTCACATCAGAACATCTAACTGACACTGCCAGGAGAGCTGTGGGCTTGTCCTGCAATGACTGCAGCTCTCAGTGCCACAAATAGACAGCAGCGTGGCTCAGATCACACGCACTAAGGAAATCTCACAGTGAGCTGAAGGTACAAGCGTGTAATGGACAGAACGTGTCATTTCACACTCGGCCCGCTTGATGTCACTAATGACCACCAGTCAGACAGCTGAACCAACCTGCAGAGCTGATGTCTGACACACAACGGGAAGACCCGGAGAACAAGAAATCGTTCCGCATTAGCAGAATTTAAAGGAAATATTGATGTGAAATTGTTAAAATGAGCAGCTGCGTAGCTGGTATTTGCTTCCTTCCACCACTTACAAAATATTCTGATAGCTGAAAATGCTTGAACATCCCTAAAAGCAGGACAGAGAATGCATTCTAAAGCTGGGACTTTTGGAACAGCTTAACAAAACAACTCAGTATTTGTCCAGCAAATCAAACCACTTTTCTTAGTGCTACAGATTGATTAGCTTTGTTATTCTGGTGAGCTGCCTGCCCCTATTACTTGCTTGGTTCTGAAATACTTTGTCAGAACTCCCACCAAAATACCAGCTAAGTGAAAAATACTTCATAGAAACATTTCATCCAAATTACTGAAAATTAACCTGAAGGTAAGATTTCAGCATCAGATGTCCTCAACTCCCAGTCTAAAGCTTCATTTAGCAAATAAACAACTCTGAATATACAATTTCATAATTCTCCTTCCTCCCATTTGTTTCCAAGCTAACAATACTTTGCAATTGGTCACATTCATACAGTTACCTTAGCTACTTAACCAACCCTACAGGGAATGAATGCTCTGAGCTTCTTTACAGATCACACTGAATACATCCCATCTCTGCACACTGACTGCGGGTCAGCAAAGCTCACAGAATCACAGAATGGCCAGGGTTGGAAGGGACCTCAAGGATCATGAATCTCCAACCCCCTGCCACATTCAGGGCCACCAACCTCTCCATTTAATACCAGCCCAGGCTGCCCAGGGCCCCATCCAGCCTGGCCTTGAACACCTCCAGGGATGGATGGGGCATCCACAACCTCTCTGGGCAGCTGTTCCAGCACCTCACCACTCTCTCTGTAAAGAACTTCCCCCTGACATCCAACCTAAATCTTCCTTCCCTTGACTTAAAACCATTTCCCCTTGTCCTGCAGTTATCAACCCTTTCAAAGAGTCGATACAGTTCAGCCTGGGCTGAACTGCTCCCTGCCGCAGCTTCTGCCACAGGCAAGTGGGAAGGTGAGGAAGTGAGGTGAGGAAGAGAGAAGGGAGGAAAAGGGAGAGAAACTGGAAGAAATAAGCAAGGAGGACACACCAAGAATTTACCTAACCCTTCTGTTAAAGAGAGAGAGCGCAGCAGCAAGAGAAGGGGAAGGAGGTAATGAAGAAGCCCACAGTGTGCCAGGGGGAACTTTAAAGAGGACAAAGGCATGCTGGAAGCTGAACTCCCTAACCTCGAACAGCTCAGGCGGTGGCAGTGCTACATCACGGAGGCCCACGCTACTGAAAAGACGCCGGTGCGAGCTCTGTGGGCTCTGTTGGCTCTCGCCTGCCTTCCACGGCCCATCCTGCACATCCTAAAACGCACCCATGTCCAAATCGGGGCACGTCCGTGTCCGGCCCAGCAGCTCCTGCGACAGCAGTGACAGAGCTGCAGCCATCGCACAGCAGCCACAGGTGACACAGCCGCCTCTCACCCACCAGTCAGAAGCACCCCCCCAAAAGCAGCGGAACTTCGCTGCAGCACTTCGGCTCGGTGGCGCCGATTTCCTTCAGTTTTGCTTTGGTTCGTTTTTTCTTCCAGAAAAACTCATTAACTGCGTTATCTGTAAATCTCCGAGGAAAACGTGACAGAGCCACAAGGCCCGGCGCAGCACAAAGGTACCGAGCAGATCTCGGGGCCCAGCAGATACACGCCTCTGAGGGACAACGGACTTGGAACCACACCGACTGTAACCGATTTCAGTCCTTATCGTAACCCGGCGTTTTCCCTCACGCCCCCCCCCCCCCCCCAGCCAGACGCCGCACGCCGCTCACCTCAAGCCCGGCGCCGCGTGCGCCCCGCCCGCTACAAGCCCCGCCCTCAGAGCCCTCCCCTGCCGCCCCATTGGCTGCTCCTCCCGCCCCTCCCGCCATAAGCCCCGCCCCAAAAGTCATCCCTTGCCGCCCCATTGGCTGCTCCCACCGCCTTGCCAGCCGCCATTTTACCTCCTCGGCGGCGAGAGAGGAAGTGACGCACAGGAAGGGGCGGGGCGCACCAGGCGCGGCCTAGTCCCGTTGCCATGGCACCGCCGTTTTTCTACCAGTTAAAATTAGTTTCTGGTCTTCCCCCCCTCCCCGCCTCCCCCAAGCCCGCAAACGCTGTAAATTATAAGTAATGATAATCCCAACCCACAGATTAAGGCTTAGTTTTTACTAAATACTTTTTTCTTTTTTTTCTTCCCCAGTCTTGAAATACATTTGTTCCCACAAGCACTTTTAAACCCAAAACCTAAACATTTGCACTGACCACTGATTTTTCTGGCGAGATAAAGCAGCTCGATCTAAACCAGAAAAACATGACCACATCACGTGGGTAATTAACGCAGAGCATCATCAAAACCCATACAAACCACATAAAACACTCCTGCAATTTAATAGACTTAAAGCTGACAGGTAAAGCGAGCAGAACTTCAGCCAGCAGCTAATTCGAAGTACTGACATTTCAGCTGCTTCCCACTTATGTGGGAAACTTTAATTAATTCTACATGCTCCAAGTACTGTCGTTATCACCACAGCTAGTTAAGCACCTAGCAACACTGCAGTATTCTAATGAGTAGAGAGTGCCCATCTCTGTGATGGTTCTGCAGTAGTGAGATGATTGACTCATATTTCAGATACGCTGCTGATTCACCTAGACTGCAGCTTAAAGATAGCTTGCTAAATAATTTATTAGAACTAAATTTAACAGTTATTTGCATTTGTGAGGAGCCGCAGGCACACAGTTCCCAGAAGGCTACCAGCCAAGCAGGTATCCCAGAGGACAGACCCGTTCACCAAGTGCCATGAAGAAACACCCTTGTTGCTTTTTTTTTTTCCCTTTATAATTTTTGGAAGCTTCTTTTTCCTGAAATACAAAAGCACATGTGACAATAAAAGCACAAAGAGCCAAATTACCTGCTCAGTGTTTTTGCAGTCAAATGCCTTCCATAAGTCTGTCACCCAGCACTACAAGCACTGCTCAGATTAGCATGTTTTTCTTGCTAATGGCTTCAAAAATGAAATATGTTTACATTAAAGAAAATACTGAATTTACTATAGTAAGGCTATATTATATGTTTCGACAATACAACAAAAAATATTTTTAGCTGACGGTTTTACATCTGAGTTTCCCAGGGTAATCAGTATTGTCACAAGTTCAACAAATACCTTCTGTTCATTGTTCACATAGTGAAAACAGCTGCAAGATCAACTGGAATGACATAGTTCTACAGCCACAGACTTGGCATTCAGTACTCCCAGATCAATCCAGCCCTATTAACAAAGTACAAATTTTGTGATGGCACATCAGTGCTGCTGAGTCACAGTGTGTGTTTGCTGGAAACACATCCGTAAAATTCATCACAACAATTGCACGACTGTGTTTGGAGATCTCTTTTGATCTTGACAGTCAGTTCACAGACAGAACTTGAATACATTTTTAGAAAGGAAACTCTATGCATCTGTCATGGTTTTATGTTTTTTGGTTTTCAGTATTCCACATCAAAACATCATGTAGTGTACTGAAACTAAAGTGTTGATGCTCCAGCTCCATGTACCTATCCCTGTACATGATGGAAGTCATGGGATCTGACCCTTCAGGGGGGGGGTCATTTGCATTTCCAATATCATAGTTAGTAAAATAAGTTTTCCTCCATAGATGGTTGCCGCTGTTTCCCCCCCCCCCCCTCCTTCCTTCCCATTTCACGTGGGGCTGGGGTGGGAGTAGAGGGGAAGAGGCCTACTGCCCCCTGTCACAGGCATAGATTGATCTAGTTAATGCCGTGACAGATTTTGGTGGAGAATGCGGACAGTGGACTACCGTGGCCTGAATGAAGTCACACCCCCACTGAGTGCTGCTGTGCCAGACATGTTAGAACTCCAGTGTGAACTGGAGTCAAAAGCAGCCAAATGGTATGCCACCACTAACATTGTTAATGCTTTTTTCTCCATTCCTTTGGCCAAAGAATGTAGGCCACAGTTTGCTTTCACCTGGAGGGGCGTTCAGTATACTTGGAACCTTTTGCCCCAGGGGTGTAAACACAGCCCGACCATTTGCCATGGGTTGATCCAAACTGTATTGGAACAGGGCAGTGCTCCTGAGCACCTGCAATACATTGATGATATCGTTGTGTGGGGCGATTCAGTGGAAGAAGTCTTCACAAAAGGAGAGCTAATAATCCAAACTCTTCTGCGTGCTGGTTTTGCTATGAAGCGAAGCAAAGTGAAAGGACCTGCTCAGAAGATTCAGTTCCTAGGTATAAAGTGGCAAGATGGCCGTCGTCACATCCCGACAGATGTGATCAACAAAATCACTGCTATGTCTCCTCCCAATAGTAAGAGAGATAAACAATCTTTTCTGGGTGTAGTGGGCTTTTGGAGAATGCATGTTCCAAACTATAGCTTCCCTTTATCATGTGACGCGAATGAAGAATGAATTTACATGGGGCCCCGAGCAGCAGCAGGCCTTTGAACAGATTAAACAGGAGATAGCCCGTGCCATGGCCTTAGGGCCAGTATGGACAGGACCGGGTATAAAGAACATCCTCTACACTGCTGCTGGAGAGAAAGGTCCCACTTGGAGTTTGTGGGAAAGAGCCTCAGGAGAGACCTGAGTCTGACCCCTGGGATTTTGGAGTAGAGCATATAAGGGGTCGGAAGAGGGCTACACTCCAACTGAAAAGGAGATCTTAGCCGCGTATGAGGGGCTTCGGGCTGCTTCTGAAGTAGTCGGTACTGAAACACAGCTCCTTCTGGCACCTCAACTGCCAGTGCTGAACTGGATGTTCAAAGAAAAGGTTCCCTCCACTCATCATGCAACTGATGCCACTTGGAGTAAGTGGATTGCATTGATTACACAATGAGCACGAATGGGGAATCTCAGCTGTCCAAGAATCCCAGAGGTCATCATGGACTGACCTGAAGGTAAAAAGTTTGGAACATCACTAGGAGAAGAAGTATCATGAGCTAAAGAGGCCCCACCATACAATGAATTACCAGAAAATGAAAAAAATATGGCCTGTTTACAAATGGATCGTGTCGTGTTGTGGGAAAGCATCGCAGATGGAAATCTGCTGTGTGGAGCCCCACACGGCAAGTTGCAGAGGCCACTGAAGGGAAAGGAGAATCAAGCCAGTTTGCAGAGGTAAAGGCTCTCCAACTGGCCTTAGATGTTGCTGAACGGGAGAGGTGGCTAATGCTTTATCTTTACACTGACTCATGGATGGTGGCAAATGCTCTGTGGGGGTGGTTACAGCAGTGGGAGAAAAATAACTGCAAAGAAGGGGCAAACCTATTTGGGCTGCTGAACTGTGGAAAGATATTGCTACCCGGATAAAGAATATGGTCGTGAAGGTCCACCATGTAGATGCTCCTGGATTACTGAAACTCTAATTATATACAACAATAGAGGATGGTTTGATTGCAAAATCAGACTGCTTGATAAAGACACTATTTTCTAGAGTTCAGCTCAGTGCTACCAGCTTTTGATCTCAGAGAAACTACACTAATTTCTGCATAGTAAAAGTTGCATCCCTCATCTTTTTCAGCATGAATTCTTTGTTAGTAACACTTCTCACAATCTGCACAGGTTGTCAGTTTAAGATTTCATAGATGATCCTACTGAACCCAGAATTAGGCCACACAACGTGGGCTCATCCTCAGCTATTTTCTAACCCTCTCTAAAAGTCTAACAGGTATTCCTACCACAGCTCAAGTATGGGAAGTAGACTGCAGATAGGTATTTGTCTTCCTGTCTTTTAACAGGAAACCTACTTTGGATGTATGTGTGGAGATTTGTTTTGAAGTGGCAGTTCTGTTATTGGCAAAATATGTTTTCCCTGAAGTAAAAAGATCAAAGCAAAAGCAACAATAGAATCTTCCATCTAACTAGTAGCCAGAAACCACCCAGAGGGCTCATCTGATAGCATTCTCAGCTTGATATTTTTTTTTCCATTTGTACAGAGACTAAAGAGGATAGCTTCGACTCAGCCATTTCCTTTCTTCCTGGCTTTTCTAGAGAACCTCCTTGTCAAGCTAACAAGTGTGCAAAGTTCCTGAATACAGAACTGACAGGTATTGTCATGAGGTCAAATATGTACCCATCAACGTATTTTTGTCAATTTCTTATGAGAATGGATGTACTTGTTGGATTACACGTGCTGTAAATTTGTTGCTGTTGGGAGTTACCACTGCTATCTTTGCTTCAAGGTCTGGTCGGTTAATTAACTCATCTCATAGTCAACCGGTTTCAGCTATGTAAGACTTGGTCCCAAAATGCTCAAGTCTACTCTCCCTGGAAAGAGAGAAACAAGGACTCCAAAAGAGTTACACAGTTAAAAAAAAAAACAACTGTATCATCAATACTGTTTTATGTAACTACTAACACGTCTTGTACGTATAAGAGAAATAGGCATTTATTTGCATTAATGAGAAAAATCTCAGCAACCAAATGAAGATGCCTGGACATGCCTCTAAGTGCAAAGAGCTAAACCTGACCATAACTTTTAATTTTTCTTCCAACTCTCCATTAGCAAATTCAGTACAAAATACAGGGACATTACCAATATCAAGGCACCAGAAAAGAACCTCCAGCAAGGCAAGCACGATGCAGTGTGCTACTTAACACTGGCACGAGATCAGTCCAAACGTTAAACTGGTTCACTTAAAAACAGGCTTAAAAACAGGGGTAACTTTTATCTCCTCAGAACTTTTATAAAACTTACCCAACTGCGTTATGTCTCATAGACACTAACCCAAAGATTTTTAAACTATTTTTAAAGTAGCATGGAACCACTTGACCAAAAAATAGCTTTATTTAATTTACAGTTCCAACATCTGTAACTGATCCACTGCAGTCCACAGCAATAATCATTGAGCAGTCAGTAACCATTACACCATGAATAATGCTGTAAACACTAAATCACTAAAAGTGAATGATCAAAGTCCATTCTAACTATAGGGAAAGCATAAGTAACTGGCTTTGTAAATCTCAGTTCAAAAGACTGGGCAGGTTAGTAGAAATCTGGGTCATTCTGTTCTGAAATTTAATCATTCTTTGCAAGGCAAGTATGATTACATCCCTTTGCTTAACAGCAGGAGATTAGCAATTGAAAAGTAGCACTTCATATAGGCATTTTTGTTGGCAGTCTTCCCAAGGCAGCTGTGGACTTGATTAGCCACTCAGACTGAATTTTCTACAGCAGGAATTACCCAAATACAGCTATTGGAATACCAAAAGAGATAAACAATGAATTAAATAATACAGCAAGGTTATGTCTCTAACTGACTGGAAGTAGAACATGCTTTCTTTCATACTTTATTTATTTATTCTTTAAAGATTCTAGCAATCTCTCAACAGATACATCTGAGACTACCTAGAATCCATATTAGTGTTAGTACAGATAATGAACTATATAATAGATATTACAACTTCTAAGCCAAAACAGTTCCCCATTCTTAGGGAGGAACTTGGCTTTTAACTAATGTAGAGACCATGCACAAACTAATAAGCAAGCAAAAAGTTAAATCAAACTGAACAACCTATTTGCAAATCACGATTAAACTGTGTCAAATAACTATTAAAGGCAATTTATACCTGTGTAGTTTATGCATTTCTCCTCACCTGGTCCACTCGTGATCTGTCTCACAGAACGCTGAAGAACAAGGGGAAATGGTTTTAAGTTGAGGGAGGGGAGATTTAGGTTGGATGTCAGGGGGAAGTTCTTCACAAAGAGAGTGGTGAGGTACTGGAACAGCTGCCCAGAGATGCTGTGGATACCCCGTCCATCCCTGGAGGTGTTCAAGGCCAGGCTGGATGGGGCCCTGGGCAGCCTGGGCTGGTATTAAATGGGGAGGTTGGTGGCCCTGCATGTGGCAGGGGGTTGGAGATTCATGATCCTCAAGGTCCCTTCCAACCCTGGCCATTCTGTGAATGTGAAAGGAACACAATAGAAAAATTGATCTCTCAGAATGGTAGGGATTGGAAGAAACATCTAGTGGCTGCCTCATCCAACCTGAGCTCACAGAAGGCCACCCCTGACAGGACTGCCAGACGCAGATGGCTTTCCAGCATCTCCACTATCTCAGGCCTGCAAAGATACAGCTGTCAGTTCAGTATTTGTCCAAGATGGACTGGTCAAAAGAGTTCCAACCACATCTTTTCATTGCAGTTTATAGCATAAACTACAACTGTCATGATCCTATCAGCTATGATCTATCAGATGTTTGAGCTACTCTAAGTCCTTTTCAAAATATTTTATTCAGGAGGAAGGATGAGAAGGACCAACAACTTAAAAGTTATTTTAATAGAACCAAGGGACTAAAGATTTGCTTTGGTAACAAGTTAGGTGCTTTTAATAGATCTTCCCACCTCCCCATCCCCAGCAACCACAACCAGTTACAAATATCAGTAGAACAATTGATTAGAACTGCCAGAGAGGTGAGATTTAGTTGCGTTGGTCGATGTCTTCACAGTATAGTTTCTTTATTCTATTTTGGGTTTATCCTTAAGAGTTTCTTTATCAGGACTAACAGAGGACAAGGAGGCCTTGACAGGACAAAAAAAAGCAACCTCTTCAAGTAGCAGGAGAATTGCATGTCTTAAAGTTCTTACCTTGTGTGAGAAGTAGAATCCTGCACACTAATACCACATAAATCCTTGCAATTAGCGCTGTAAGGAGAAACACTGCACAGTGCTCAATAAATGGGCTTGAAATAGCATTTCTACTTCCTTCAAGCACAATTCCCTCCATTATAATGGGTTCGGTACTACTTCTCAAACATCACTTAACTGCTCAAACTTCCTCACTTAGTATTAACTACACAACTGCAGAAAGATAAGCAGGAAGACTTACAACAACTAACTTCTTTTAATGCACTTCTCAAAGAAACTTAAAGCAAGAGATAGTTATGCAGATGTTAAATTAAACCAATATTTTTTGGTGGTTTGTTTGTTACATAGGAGTTAAAGCATCTTGGGATCATGGCAATACAATCTGAAGTGTTTGAAATTAGTATTCTGCAACAGGATTTGTTTACTGAGGAAGTAATGCTCATGCAAACGTGCTGCCTACACGCCCTCTATGGAAAGCTGCAGATATTCAGTCTATGAAAAAAACAGCCACAGTCAGCTGATTTTCAAAGTATATTTGGGAGACGAGTTACTGAAAGGTGGGCAGCCCAACAGGATACAAACTCATGTCATTGAGTTTTCGAAGGATTCTGATTTCAAATAAAATCATCCACTCATTAAGCTAAAACTGCAGTACCCATCAAATACCCACCAGAAACCCAAACTTGAGCAGTTTCAAAATTTGTGAAGCTTTTCCTTCCTGCCCATAACAGGCACTGCTTATGGGCAAAGCAAGTTCAGCTACCACAATAAGAGCATCTTACCAAATTCGTTCAGTGTGCAACTAGAAGAAAGAAAATTAAGGAAGGATGTAACTTTAGTTCAAATTGCATGCAGAGACAGCGACTTTATTATTCAATATATGAAACTCAACAGTACCAATGTTAAGACATTCAAATCTTTCTTCACTGTGTTCTCCTGGACGTTTGCATCTAAAACAACACCTTAGAAGGGAACACTGTCCTAACAATCCTTGCTACCTTGACAGCCTGATGCCAGTTGTTTGGGATTTTTGTGATTAGTGTTCTACATTTGTGATCTGTATCCAACTAAAAGGAATAAAGACAACAGAACACAGCTGAATCCAACAGTAGTTTATTACACACTTTTGGCAGATGAAGTTAGACACTTCAGTTACCATGAATTTAAATATTAGTTGACAACTGCAGAAAGTGTACAAGTACAAAAATATCATTAACAATAACCAAAGGTTCTGACATTATCTTCTAAACAGCAGTTGTATGCTATCATACAGCAACCACTACATGATCCTCAACCTAAATCAGGGCTTGCACTTGAAAGCACTTTTCGTTCTGTTTAAAATAAAAGCTCTCCAAAAGGTGGAGAGACTGGGGGTACAGCCACATCCATTTCCCAAAGTACTGTCAACATGTACCCTTGCCTAATATAGAGAAACCTGTGTTATATTTTATGGATACTTGCTTTTATTGGGGAATACAGTAACAAGAAAAATAGCTGCACAGAATATTAAAAGCTAAACTCCAATATGCCCAATATTTTATTATATATTTATATATATAGTACTACAGATTTCATATAAATCAAGAATAGGCCAAATTTTGGCCCAATTTTAAGTGCATTATTATAAAATCCCCTTCAGCCTCTGCTCTTACATTTCAAGCTATTAGCTATCAAATTATTTCTTTCAGTGCTGGTATTATAAACACCCCTGTTGTAAAATCTTATTTTCCTTTCAGGCATATCAGCCTTGACTTCCACTAGACTTTCTAATAAAATAAGGTTCTCAAAAAAAAAAAACCAGCACCTCAGTGTCTGGTTTAGTCACACAGTTTAGACTAAATTGTGAGGGCTTATTTACACTTAGGATATTTTCAAGGTCACATTCTCCTTTGTACCCTTTGCACTCTTTGATCTTAATTATATCCTGCAAGCACTTACAACCTTGCTTCATTTTGTTAAATGGACTCTTACCAATATGCAAATTATTTCAGGTGCAGAACTAAGTGCAAGAACCATTTTCTAATGCATAATTACCTTGCTTAAAAACTCAGCATCTGATATGAGCATTTTAGAGAACACAAACAGTAATACTCTCTCTGCCATGTGATAACTCATTTTGGTTCCAAATTAAGTTTTGTTTGCCTTGCTTCACAAAGTAACATAGGAGGAACAACGTTAGTGACCCAGTTATCCATCAATCTGACTCAAAGTATTTACAGTATATTTTAAATATGCTCATGTATTGTCTGGAGCAGAAACACACCTAAGCTTTCTACCACAGCAGAGAGGAAAATTTTCTTTACTTCCAAGGTAACAGCACTGGATCAGGCTGCCCACAGAGATGCTGGCATTTCCTTCTCTGGATATACTTAGGACCTGCCTGGATGTTCTCCTGTGCAGCCAACTGTCAGGAACTTGCATTAGCAGGGGTTGGACTACATGATCTTCAGAGTTCCCTTCCAATCCCTTCAACCCTGTGACTCTGTCAGACATGGCATGAAATCATTCAATGTAACTTCCTGACACAAAGAACTCCAAAGCTCCTCAAAGTCATTTTGAGAATATAGCAGGAGAGTGCTTCTGGGTCATACATCTTAAATCAAAGGTCATTATGGAAAGTTCAGTCTCAGTAATCAAGAACCAGTTCTCCTGCCATTATCTCAGTTACTGACATCGTTCTGGATCTTGTTACTCAGCACTACTGTGGTACAGAGGAAAAAGTGTCAATTAACTGCTGCCAATATACAACCAGTTCCAGCTGCTGTGAAACAACTTCCAAGTTAAGCTCTTACAAGTCATGTAAAAACTGGGCTAAGAGACCTTAAGAACAATCTCCCAAAACTCAAAAGCAAGGATATGACACGTTCACCTTAGCAGGTAAGTCACCTAACACACACTTATTATTGGATGCATTTGGTTCATTCTCAATGAAATATGTATGGAACTTGGTGCAGAAATCCCAACAACATTAATAGGAGCTCGACAGCAATGGCCCCTCATACAACTGAACTGTTAAAACATCTCATATTGCATATGAATCTCCCTTTTGTATTGAGAAAGTAAATACTGAAATAGAGACAACTTTTAACACAACAGATGTATTTACATACAGCATGCAAGCCCCGTTTTACGTATTTGAGCAGCTAAAACAGCCACTAACAGCCCTTAAGTATTTACAAGTTCAAAACAATCCTCACATAAGGAGGAGTACAAGAAGTTCAGGACACTCCTTGGGAAATAAACAAGAAATGTGTAAAAACACCAATGAAAGCAATAATAAAATCTAATAGCAGAGGAAAGCATGTCAGCTTTTTAAAATCTGGACTATTTAACACTGTTCTGGTAAGAAGCAAACAAAATGAATGTGGTGTGTAAAAGACATTGTTCATAAAGAAGTACATCTTCCTGATATCAGGTTGGTGGCTTTGTTTTTAATTTCTCCTCCAGAAGAAAAGCTGTACCTAAGCTTGAGAAAGAAGTTTCTAAACAAGGAAGATACAACTCCCTTTGGTTTGTAAATTTACCTTGATTATTCATTTTTATTTAAATTTGCAAGGTAAGTAATAAGGCAATGTGACCAGATGCTGAAGAACCCCATGGGTGACTCCATAGAAGATGCTTCAACCGTGGTTCACAGAATGGGAAGCAGAAGTAAGAGCTTTATTGTAAACAAGAAACTTTTCATAAGGAAAGGTTCTAGAACTTGCATATGCGTTGCACTGTGGGTCAGTCCCACTTGAGGGTCAGGAAAACAAATTTCTTATGCATAAGGCAGTTTGGGACAGATTGCTGTCTCTTCTGCCTCATGGAAAAAAAGAATTGAGTTCCAAACTACACTCTACACTACTGCTAGCTTTGCATTTCACATGGCAACCAAATAACCCCGATTCAGCTTATATCTTTCTGTAAAAAATGTGTATCCATACCTGCTTCAATAATGTAGTTTTCTTTCCTGAAGACTTCATAGATCAGAATTAAAGTGAACAACAATTGACATGGGTAATGCTTTTGCTTCACTCCATGAGATGTATGAAGTATATTGCCCTTCTGAAAAGACACTTCACTACCTTTTAAAAGCTGTGTTAAATGCATTTATAAATAATTTGGTTAATTTGGTACCAGCTGCTGCTCATACTAGAACCATTTTTTTCACATCCAACTCAAGCTATAGTTTAGGGAAAAGAAAGTGCTCTAGTTTTACCTATTTTCATTATGACTAATTGGAGGAATCTTAATTCATTATTAACCAAAACTAAATTAAAATGAAAATATTCTAGTTGGCTTTTTTTCCTTTCTTCTGTTTTATAATTCATACTGATAAATGTTTGTGCTAAACATGAAAACAGAGGAGTACAAGTTTATCCATGTAAACTTCAGAAAAGCAGCTGCAGTCTTAGCAACAGGGTAGTAAAGGTGCTGTACAAAGCAACATTCCAATACATGTTTCCTACAGACCAAACAATGTGCTACAAACATGACACTCTGAATTATGTATAAAAATATAAAATATATTTTTTGAGTAATGGTAAAATAAGCTACAGTGCAATTTTCCTTAGCCCAGTGAAAGTCCTACCTGCATTTTCCCCACCACTCATTCTAGATCTTCCACAACAGGTTCCATTAATAGTACAACAGAGCAAGCACAGCTACAGAAGACATTGTAAGAACATTCCTATTTTGTAAACTTCAGGTTCCTAGAAGTAAAATACGTACCTTAAAACAGTTTTTGTGCACACAGTTCTATGCTACAGGTTAAATATGCTTTACTATAAAATGCAAAGTTAAGACATCTAATGAAAATATGTCCTAACTTTTAGGAAAAGTCATCCCATTAACGCCATCGGACTTCAGACTCCTTTAAAGTAATTCGAACTACAAACGGTTGTTGAGGGCTTTTAAACATAAGGCATTTTGTGTACATTCCTCCCAGCTATTTATTCAGTGATGCTTTAGTGCTCAAAGCCAAGCCAGAGGAAATCAAAACCCTCAAAAACCTTGGAAACAAATCTATCTTTCGTATACATTGAGCATACAACTGCAATAAAGGAAAAGACAAACAAAAATTAGAAATATGCACTGAATCAAGATAACCGTCTTTCACAAGGTAAGATCTTTGCAGCTGTAAAAGAAGTTCAACACCATCAATTCTTTTGAATACATTCATAGCTGTACATTCTGAATACACATCAGAGAAGTTCAATTTCATGTCATCTATTGTCAGCATTTGCAATCTTGGACTGCTCTGAGGAAAGAGATACAAGGTTCTTCATTTACTTATTAACAGTTTCGAGCTCATTCCTCCAGTAAAAAGAACCTCCTGATTGCAAATATTCTGTAAGAATATAATAAGCTTTGTGTTCTAGCTAGATGACTCCCTAACCTAATTATGGTTTTCCTGAAAGAAACAATGATACAAAACAAAGTTAACTCAGGTCTGATCAAACAGTAAGACAGCTCTTGCTGCAACACACCAGTTCCTAACATGGAAACAACAAATTGGGTAACACAGTAACAGACAAAATGAAACTCAAAAAAGAAGCAAATGAAATCACAACTAAAGGGTCACATCCTGCTCATCACTGCAAAATGAACCATGAAAAGCTCAAAAGTGCACAACAATAGAATCCAGATATGCACAAACTGTTTGTGAAATGACCATACTGTCTTTTGCATGCTCATACCTACCTGCCAGAACGCTTGATGAATTTACATTGATCATTATCTTATAGCTGAGTTGGGTAAAAGTGATTATTACCTTTTAACAGTGCGTTAATGAATTAAAATATTTACTTTTTTCAAGAACAAGGATATTTTCTAAGTGTACAACTAAAAAGCACAGTACTTCTCCATCAGTTTGGAATACTACGTGAGGTCCCTTTCTTAATAGAATGCAGTATTTTTATTGTTTTTATTTTCATATAATTTTGAACATCTCTCCTTTGTAAAAACCATCTCCAGAAAAATATATCCTCTTCAAGGAGCTTACAATACATGTTAAAAATACCTACAAATATGTTATTGCCCATTTACAATCTCTTGAGGTCAAGAACAATTCTCATGTCATTTTACGTATGCAATTTCAACAGGCTCAACCCTAAATGTTCCAGTTCACTTGAACCACGTCAGCAACATGGACAGTCATCATTTAAAAATACCTGCCTAATTATAAACCATTTTAAACACAATTAGTCTTTTTACATCACAGTATACATGGCATTTCTTAATTTAGCAACAGAAAGGCACAGCTATTAAAATGTAAGATACAGTACCTGAATCATACATGCTCTAGTGTTATCTACCACCAGTGCCAATCCAGACAACTTACCCTGCAGGGGACGCTAAAGATAAAAGCTTCTATTTGGAGTGGCTTTCTTTCAGAAAAACCTCAATCAAATTACAAATTTGGTCCATTAAAAATGCCTATTAGCCAAAACATTTCACACCCAAATTTGGGAGATAAGCGAGGAAAACCAACTTAGCACTGTATGGCCCTACAACTTGAATAAGTTACTATGAAATGGCAAAAAAAAAATCATGAATGCAGCTTTCTGATTAGCTGTCAGACATACCTGTTAAAGCATCAACATACACAGATACAGTATGACAGACATTCCAGATACATTCGTTGCATCACACACAGACAGACTTTGTGACAGCAGTAAGTCTAGACACAGCATTTATAGACTTCAGCACTTCTCAAGGTTATCCACCTTCTGGCCCCACACACACACCAGAGATGTGCAATGTCTTCTAAATGCTTTGTCTGCTATGTACTGCTGTGAAAGTGAAGACCCTGCTAAAAGCCAAGCTCGCCGGCCTTCCCTTAGCAAACTAGTGCACCTCTTCCAAAAGCAACTAGCTCTGTTTTTCTACTTTAAGTGATAAATTTACATCAGGAAAGACCAATAAAATGGAAGACGCAAGGAACAATAGACATGAGGGAGAACCCAACCATTCCATACGTGATATAGCGGTAGGGCAGCTCAACTTCCATGCGTTGTCTTGCTTTCCGTACATCATCGTGTGGTATGCGAAATATTTTACATGCCAGTGGAATAGTGGCTTTCTTCATTGCTATTTTTGTTAGTAAGAGAATTATTACGCCAATCAACAACCGTAATATGGCTTTTCCAAACACAGTCACGGTGAGAGAAGAAAGAGATAAAGGCAGTGTATCAAGAGGGGGATCTAGTTTCACACCCATCATGTAGTTAACATGAGAACCACAGGCTACTCCAGCACCACAGCCCAGTATCTGAGCTGTGTCTCCTCGTGATGTGCTCCATGTGTCTAGAGTAAAAGAGAAGATGCCCAGGGCTAAATGCAGACTGATGATAATTAGGGGCGCATACTTGTAAGTTAAGTTGAAGTCATCAATCAGGTCCACAAATGGATGGAAGACAATTAGGATGAGAATTGCATACAGAAATCCAGCAATAACATCCTGTTGAGAAGAGAGAAAGACGCTTTCAGTGTAGGAACTATTTTAAAAACATAGTTTAAGTTACATTAGCATGGAGACAAACCCAGGTGCCCCACTGCTAAACTCTACTTCCAAATTCCCATCTTTTCATATTTACAAGATGTGTTGTTTTTTTTTTTCTTGGTAAAATAAGGAACTGTATTTGATCAAATGATATTGTAGAACTGCCTAACTGCTGGCTCCAAGGGCTGGCAATGAGTAATGGTAAGGCAGCAGCAGATTACAGCAGCCAGACGTTAGAGCAGCTGGGACTCCACACAACTCCAGATTCAGAATAAGCAATAGCAAAAACAATAAATGCTTCCCATTGTGCAATTACTGAAGAAGAGAAGGGGAAGGAACTTCTGTGGCTTCATACCCAAAGTTCGGTTTTATTATTATTTTTTAAAAGCTTCCTCATGAAAATGTTCCTCTACTTATTTTTTCAGCTTATTAAATTTCAGCTATTGTTGATTAATTACCCTGTTGCATAGAATTACCTATGAATTTTGTCACCTTTATTTGTTAATAAGCCTACTGAAGCCTTTGTAGACATGAAAGCACTAAAGGACAAATCACCTTTATCACACGCCTATCAGATTTCCCATGCAAGTCAAGAGGTATGACTTCCATCTGCAGTATTTGTGCTGCTGTCTTCAATCAATCATTTTTATTCACTTCCACTAATTAAATGCTTGATAAAAGCTCTAATACAATTTGACTGATACAAAGTCAGACTTGCTCATTTCAGAAGCTTCCTACCATTTGCCACCCTGCCCCCGACATCATGCAGCACAGTTCATCTACATAATAGGTAACAAAATTAACAGGATTCACTCAAACGCTTCAGAGCTACAAGAGCTCTGAGTAGCCCAGTCTACATGATGCACTGCTATTTCTTGCATGACTTGGTTCTAGGGCATTATCTGTCTTCAGCTGAAATAACACTACATCCCAATTGTCCTCCGTACAAACAGCTCTGACTTGGTAAGCCTCCAATTGCTAATGCAAATCACTCATTCAGCTTTCCACCAGCTGCCTTATTTTCACACGCTCCTTTTATACTTCCTCCATCCACCAGCTTATTTACTCACTACCAACTTTACCACTTTGTCAGCTTTTCTGCTTCCAGCACTTAAACCTCCTTAGCCATCTCACATTCAGATTGCCACTTCACAGTGCTCTTTTGTTCCTCATTTTATATTACCTGTGTCCATATCTAGTTTGGGTAGGTTTTTTCCTAATTTTTTTTTTTAAATAAGTTCTGTTTCTCGAGGATGAATTTGCTATTCATTTCTTTTGAAACTTTGATACGTAAAACCCCAGCTTTGAAACCCGAGCACATGCTAACAGCCACTCTAATATCCAACAAGATTACTTCTGCTCTGTAGGGGAAAGGCAGTCTATGCTTTGCCACCTCCATCACTCAATTCTGCACTAAATCTGCTGGAGTATAAATTAACAGAAGCTCGACGTGCATTTTTAGCTATTGTGTAGTTCTGTAAGTATTCTGTTAAACCTCCACATCAATTTATCTCAAGTAGGCGTGCAGAAAGATCTTTGTAGGATCAGCCTAAAGGAATACCTTCTGCGAGAGATACAGAGTACCCCAAGGGCAGACGCAGAAACCTTTTATACGCAAACTTTGCAGAACAACAAATACATACCCAGCATTCCCCTGGTACTTCAGTAAATGCACCAGACAACTGCAGGAGGCATTTCAAAGTTGTTCCCACTGTGGTTCAAGCAACATGCCTCCTTTGAGCGGTCTATAATTTGGTTTTGCTTATACACCTAATATAATCAGTTCAGCCTCTGTCACACCACATCATGCTTTAGCAATCAGTGCATGCAAGTCTAAAAATGATGGAAAAAAATCCAAGCATGAATTACTTTGCCAATAAACCAGAAAACCTAACTTCCAGATGTTGTTCTTACTCCACTTTTATTACTTGCAGGACTTTCCTAGGTCTCTGCATTCACTATAAACAAATTAATGCTTGAACAGTCTTGGAAAAGATGATGTAATGCAATCTGAATTCTTCTGAATGAAGGCTGTCTACAAGGTTTTTTTTTTCCTGCACTGAAAGTAAGAACTGGAAAATGTGAATGACAATTCAATGACACAAACCTTTGCACAGAATATAAATGCAGACTGTTTCAACATAGCTCAGCAATTAACCTTTATGGCATGCAAGAACAAATGCAATCTTAAATATTGTAATCATACACCACTGGTATCCTAAAAACACTTACTGAGGGGTACACATTACTGTAAATCTTGATAATGTATTGCTTTACATTTTGCTTACTTTCATTCTGCTTCTAACACCCTCTGAGATCATCTTCTAAGGGACTTTGTGCAGAGACTAGAGCAGAACTGCTACCCAAATACAGCAGCCAGGTATTAACATCGCTACTTGTACTGACCTCAAATTTAATAAACATCAGGTTACAGAAATAACAATGCTGAAATAATAACAACAATAACCTGATAGAAAACTGCTCTAAACTGCTCAAGTCTACTGTCCTTTACTGGAGCATCCAGCTATTATAGGACAGCCAACTAATACAGTTAACATGCGTCTGGGTGCCCTGTCCTTTTCTGAACACACCTGCTGCATGCTAAGGACAGCCTAGAAAAACTGAGCACACATGGTAGTATGTTTTCTCCACTGAGGAAATGCAAGTGTTCTGTTCCTATAGGTATCCTACATGTCCTGTATATCCTACCCTGCATCCTGTAGAAGATACTCCAAAATAAATAGTGTTAGATACAATGACTGCACTGTAAATGCTTCTGCAATAAAAATTCAGTATGATTATTTCTTACCAAAATGGAATGCATTCCCATATAAATTCTACTGCAGCAAACCAAAGAACACCAGCAGAACGCAAGGATCAGTCCAAACATAAGGGGATACTGGTAGGAAAAGAAATGAAAAATTGTATTAGTGTTTGGGGAAACAAACAAAAAAAATCACTAAGAAATCTGTGATTAACTACATAAATGTAACTTGCAACAATTGATCCATGCATCTCACAGTCATCCTTTTTCTTGTCTGAGTCTACCCAAACCCACCTGGCTACCTCCACTAAATCTGTTTTTAATTAAGTCAAAACATTATAAAAAAATCAATCTATAACAATTTTTTCCTTGTCCTGTTCTTCTGCACTCAGGCCACCTGAATTTCAGAGCGTTAGGACTTTTAGGTTTGAGCTGTTTCATTGTGGTTTTGTTTGTTTTTCCCAGACCAAGCAAGAACAAGTTACTAGATCTTTAGAACAGTTAGTCCTGCCGAGCTGCAGTGTTCTAGATGGGGAACATAGCCAGAGTCAATCCTTGTTATAAGCTGTGGAACAGTTTCACCCTGGGTAACACAGCTACGTGATACGCTGGCATTGTCAGCAGCCACCCAGGCAGAATCTAGAAGCTTTACCTTTCTCATGATAAAGCATAACTCTGTCATTTACTGCTGAATTCAATACCCTGCAGACTGTTTTAGAGGTTCTGCAATCCATGATGTGACATCCAAGCAACAGCACTAAACTCCTAGCATAGTAATCTTTGATCTCTAGGAAATCATATCATTTTCTCTTACAAGACTTAATCAAAACCCATCAAATTATCACCAAGACCTTCAGGCAAAAGAAAGATGTTTTCATTGTTATAAGGACTTCTCATTAGGAAAGAACAATTTACTTGGTACTAACAAGCATGTAGCAGAGTGTGAAACCAGCATATTAACTTTTATAGCTTTGGGATGATTGATAGACACCACCTCCACATCTAACACTGCAGTAAGAAACGCCTTCCTCCCCACTGCATTGCAAGATGTTGTGTAAAGCAAGATACAACTTCCCTTTTCAGCCTTCAAAATACTCAGTAGATACATACAAGAAGCAGTCACAAGACAAAGCACTTCCTAAATTGCTTCACTTCCTATATGAAAGCAATGATATCAAGATCAACTTTTTCCTTATTTTCAATGTAAGTAGTTTGAAGGGCAGAATACCCACCCCACTAGAGAAAAGTCTTTAATTCACCTGACATTCTTTGTAAGGGCCATTTAAAACATTTACAGACTTTTAAATCAGTATTTCAATGAAAGTCTTGAGGAAGTATTATTGGCTTTCTGTGTTATCACATCACTCCTTGAATTCTCAGTTTCAGGTTGATCTTAATGTGACAAATCTCAGAGAAAAAAAATCCCCAAAGTAACAGAAAAATAAGGAATTCTACATTTCACACAGAAACAGAAATGATTTTAAGGTGAAACCTATGTGCCCAGCTCACAACTGTGCTGCGTCTAGCTTAAACTGATTAATGAAACAAGCAGCCCTTTTTCTACTGCAATTGCCGACAAAGTTACATCCCTAATAACTTATTGCTAATGGAAAGGAGGGAAGAAGCTCAGAAGCTGGAAGTTTGACAGGAAGACTAATGAAGTGGCAGGACCAGCAGGGTACAGCAGCTGATGACACTGCTATGATAAGGTCGGATGGCATGGGAGATGTTAGAGCACCTAACAGCAAGAGCCACAGAAGGAACACAAAGGAGGTGTGTGTGAGGAGCCCTGCTTTAAGAGCTCTCAGCAAGTCATTGTTACAGCAGGGGGGCAGGAGAAAGTCTGGAAATGAAGCGATTGCTCTCAGGGATCCTCACAGAATCACCAAGGTTGGAAAAGACCTACAAGATCATCCAGTCCAACCATCCACCCATCACCAATAGCTCTCACCAAACCATATCCCTCAACACAACATCCAGATGTTTCTTGAACACCTCCGGGGTCGGTGACCCCACCACCTCCCTGGGCAGCCCATTCCAGTGCCTGACCGCTCTTCCAGAGGAACAGTATTTCTCAAGAGAGGTGTTGGGGAAGCAGCAAGCTGTGTCACTAACTCCCACTTTGAGGAAAGTTTTGGAAAGAACACTTGGCTCTCACACTACTATATACGTATGGTTTTTTATGCTGTTGAGAACAGACCTCCATTAAAACACCTAAGAACACTGGACAGCTTGGTTCATCTGCACCAAAGCATCTGTATCCTAGAGCTCAACAACTTCCCTATCACATAATTGGCTTTTTATTGGGAACATATTTTACAGTGGTTCACATATTCTTAAGCACAGCAGAATTTTTAATTGAACCCCAAGCAAATTACTCTTACTGAATTAGTTTCAGTACAACCTGCCAACAGACATGTCCACAGTATGAAGCACATTCTGACTGTTGTTCCTTTCAGTGCACGGTGCTGATATTTGTAGAAGTCCTAAACCCAGCCAGTTTCATTGCACCCAGATGAGCTTACTCACCACAGTGAGTATCACACAGCAGAACAGTCTCCAGCCCACCAGAAAGCAGCAGACTACCAAAACAATAATTATTCTAATTTCCATTGAAATAATATTCCACAATGAAGTAGTTAAGTAGATTCCCACGATTAACTCCCACACTAACCATTCCCTTCCCTGCTCCCAACGGGCACTGTTGGCAACTGTTGGGTTATGAAAACTGATAAGTTACTTTACTGATCTGAAAAAGAAGCTCCAGATAGACGTATTTATGTATAAGATGAAAGAATAAGATTTGACCTAAGAAAGGTTTTAGCCTTTATCTGTCCTGCCTTATTCCGATATTATTTCTGTACCTCCCTGCATGGCACACACAACTGATAGGATTTTCCCAAACCTCAAAACCCACCTGTGGAGCATCACAAAGCTGTAAGTATGTGCTGGGGCTCCAGAGTTTGCTGGATTTCTGCTAGGGAGGTCAGCAGAACCACCTCCCCTGTTAGAACAAAAAATAAAGCATGATATCCTGCTTCTCCAGGGCCTGTTTTCACTCCTGCCTTTTAAAAGCAACCACTAAGATCAAGAATTCTTAAGCTGGTCCTACCAGTTTAGTGTTCTAAGATCTGCCTCGAGGTGATAAGGCAATGGTATATTTTGTTCTCACACAAGGAATAAGCGTACCAGGAGAATATTAACGCTCTCACACGCTTTGTAGCTCAGTGAGAACACTGCTCAGCACCACGCCAAGCTGTAACACCACCTGGGGACATGACTGTGATCCTGAAAAAATAAAAAGAATGAAGTATCAGCAAGCACTTTCCAGATGATGTTTCACCTGGAAAACCGTGTCCCATCTCAATATGTGTATGTGCACACAGTGAGGTAACACCATTCATAACCTCCCACTGCCTAGGCATATGAAATCCCCCAAATATCATTTATCACTTACTGGCATAAAGCCTTGAGGGTATTACCAGGTGTTATCAGGCCTGCTTTACAACAGACCATGTTTCTCACAGCTCCTCTCTCAATCACAGATGAATCTTCAAAGAAAGAAACAGCTTCTAAGATGCTTTTGCCTTAAAACAGGCACATGCTATGGAATTTTCATGTGAAAATGTTAATAGAAACAAATCAAGTGTTCACAGAATACATGCCTGTGTACGCCCTCTAAAATTGATTAGATATCTCAATTGCTTCTATGTCACATCAACAGTTTTGAATATGTTGAATACTGATAGAACTGTGTAAGGCAGTTGTTTTTCTAAAGTAAAAAGCCTTGTAACATGAAATTCTTAGCCTTACATTAAAAGCTCATGAAATGTGCTCTTTAAAAAAGAAGATTGGACAAAGTATAAATGAATTGATGTACTGAATTCACACATTAAGATCTGGCAATAAGCTGACTACCAGAATGCTGACCTTCCCACAGGCCTCCATTTTGTTCCCACATCCAGAATCTTGTTCCAATCAGGTATACAGAATCAAATCAGTACTGTTTGGAAAACAGCAGCGAATCTACTCCCAGACAAGTTCTTTAGCATTGTATGCCTTATGTTTTCAATGGAAAACTCCCATTTTCTTTAACCACATCCTCCAAAGAGAACTTGTGAGCTTCTAACTGGATCACACAGCACACGTCCTCCCACCCCTTAGCTGACTTTATGCCAAGAGCCTTAATAACATAACCATTGTTTTAAAATGCTCATAAGGAAACAATCTGTCTGAAAAGCTTTGACCTTGGTCAGAAATGTCTTTCTTTTAGAATGGAACATTTGTTAAATATACTCTGGGCGCTCATTTTTTTCACAGTTTAAAAGCACATTCTGTACTGAATAAGTTTCCAGTACTCACAAAGTATTCCAAATTAATTTTCAAGAATATTCAATGTTCTACAGTATGATTTTAAAAGATCGTTGAATAAGAAGCCCAAATCTCAGGCTGAGTTTGAAACAACTAATTTGGGCCACTTAGAAGAAAGAAGAGAAGCAGCAATTGCAGCACCATGCTTTTACCAGGAGGTCTGGGCTACATACTGGTGACAGTCATCTGAAAAGCTATAAACAACCTTGACAAAAACAAGCGAGATGCTCTTTGGCCACACGAGTACAAAACACAGCATTGTTTTCTTTCTTCCACTGACAAACCTTAACAGCAAAAGGCATAAAAATCTGATTATTAGAATCTCCTCTTTAAATTCCAAGACAAAGATTTCAGTGCCAACCTTATAGAGAGCTATAGGCTTAATTATTCACTGAATCTGTATCTGAAAAGAAATTAGGAGTTAAATAGGAATGTGGGCCTGTTCTTTTCTTCATCCAAGCATCAGAAATAACCTCCCTCACCACATCCCACAAGAATCACCTGGAACTTCATCTGTTTATACCCTCAAAACCTGAAAAATAGTTTTTCTGCAATCTGATGTTCTACACTACTTAAAAATTTGCTTACACAGAACTCAAACATATTTAACGCCAATCAACACAATTCCATAGGACAGGCTGCTTCATAGCCTTAGCACAGACACCCCAATGGATCTGTAGCAGGCTGTTATGCTCAGCTTAACACAAACTTGTAAGAGTACATGCAAACAGGCCTCACCACTCTTCCCTAACTTTCTCCACAAATAAGCTACAGACATTCACATGGGCTACAAAATACACCAACTCAAACGCACAGCACAGGGCAAATTCCTCCAAATTCACAATTCTGCCTCAAGATCTCTTTACCGTGCAAGCATTTGGGGCTTTCAGATCACCCTTTCAGCCAGGCTTCTCACATCAGAAGAGTTTTGGGTTGACTGCTTAAGAAAAATGCAACAACTCAGACAAGCACACGTGCTGCTCTCTGTGCAATTCCCACAATAGCAGTGTTATGATGAGACTATTCATCCAGCACCAACAGTTAATCATCCCCCATTCCCAGGGGTATCTAACAAGTCAGTCTCTTGAAACAGAAGAGGCAGACAACTCTAATGCTAAAACGTAGTAGTGGTTCAATTGAATGATGCAGAACTCTCTGAGCTCAATACAGAGCTTGTCCAACCCGTCTCACTTTACCAGATTCATCAGTGTTGCATGACAGAAGTAATGGTGCAAATGAAAGACTTCTGGAAGGGTGCTTGAGTTGGTACCACATTACACACACAAGTTGTGCTAAGGAGAATGAGCATGGCATTAAATAAATGAAAACTACAAAACGCTTTGAGGTGTGTCAGTCAAAGCAGCAGTTACAAAATGGTTGGACTCTACTGGAAGTCCAGTTGTAGGCCTTAATAGGCCACCATTCTCAGTGGAGTCATTGTTGGAGGGATTTGTAAGCACAGGCAGACGAGTACATAGGGGGAATAATTCTGTCATGCACAATGATCTAAACTGCTTTGCAAGATAAGCCCTTCCCCACAATGCTAGTTAACACCCTTACATGCAAGCTACTCATCAATCAAGGCTCCAGGCTCCCACTGAACATCAGTTTAACCAAGCAGCTCAGAAAGGCAAAGCCTGTAAGCCAGAAACTGTGGCCAAAGCCAGGGTGTACTAACTAACTAACCAGGCCTAACTCAAGCACAGTATCTAATTGAAATCAGCAATTCAAAGTAATCAGTTAAAATTTAAATAAGACTTTCCCCCACAGTCTCAGACTAAGACTTTTGGAGATCTGGTATAGATAACTAGCAGTTCACGCCATCTCTTCCACCCCACTCACAACACTGTTTTGAGACAACCTGCATCTCAGAGAAAACAGGCTTCCTCCAGGGTGACAAAGGAACAGCATTCCTACATTGTATCGGGATCTCATTGTCTGTCCTTAAGCATCTGTCCTCTTCTTTCAGGGTGTCAGAACATTCAAGATGGGAAGAAAGATACCACTCATAATACTCTTTAATTGTTGATTTGATCTTCGTAATTCAAGCTTACCTAAATGTCTTCGGAACGGGTAGGGTATCCTGCTGAGATTTAAAAATATATCTAATATTTAATAAAATGATGCAAGTAGAATCAAAAGTTTCAGGCAGGCTCTCATAACAAAAGGAGAAAGTGAGAAACTACATTCTGCACTTGAGAGAACAGTTAGCTATCATTCAACTTAACATCTGACTTTCATCCTGAAAACACTTGCACTGAACATTCCCTATGAAAGTGCACAATTACATTTAAAATACACAATCTCTCCAAATATTTTAGTTCAGTAACTGCATGTATAAGCAAATATTTTTGTTTTATTACATGTAACCTAAACTCCTTCTGAATACTACATGAAATGCGAGTAGTTGTAATAGGATTAATGAAAGACATTGAATAATAGGGAATCCTAAATCAAACAAGTTAAAAGAAAATCAATGGGAAACGAGATGTTGTGTTTCCAAATGGGCAATTTGGGCTGTACCTGGGAAAAATAAAGAGCAGATTTTCCTTATACTCCATATTGTTTAAGGGAAAGTCTAACAGATTGTTTGATAGAAGAGTATTACACAATACTAGGAAGTCATAACCCAACGAAAGCAAACTCCAAGTAAATTATACAGGAAAGTGATTCCCCTTTCACTTGAGTAAGCTCTCTTGGTGCAAGAGCAGCTCTCCTTGGTCTAGGAAAGCCCCTGCAGGAAACCCTGCCAAGAGCTGTAGCTCTATCTCCTGAAACTCAGCCCCATCCCACTACAATTGTTCTGAACAAACACTGCTAAGATTTGGAGTCGTATTTACCATGATAAGGGGCTGTGTTATGCTTGCTTATACTGAGTACAGAGAAAGGCTGTACCTCAACATCTGTAGCAAGTTTAAGATCTAACCACCTGTACCTGCTGATACATATCTGTAACTTAATAGCTTGCCAAGTAAGTTAGATGTGAGTTCCAATTGCTTTTGGTGGTGGTGGTTCTGGTTTAAGGCATCTTTTTGTTAATAGTTTTTGCTCTTTTTCTTTTTTGGTTATTTAAATCCCTTCTATTTACAAAATAGTACAAAAAAAGTAATATAGATTCTACCCCTTTTTCAAAGTCAATAAAACATGGAAAACAGCAGGAGCATTAGATGAAAGCTTACTTCCCATTAGAGATGTTGAATATCTTTCAGTACACCTAACCTATAGGTTAACTTTTAATATCTAGAAATAACTTTTAAAGTCAGAAAGATTTTAAATGGCAGAACCTGGTTTCAGCAGAAAGGTCTGTTTTTCAAACTCATTTCATAGGAGGAATGAAATCATCTGAAGACTTGCTTTGTTCCCTCATTTCTTAAGTGTGGTTCTAAGTGAAGAAGAACAAGGCTGTCTGCATATAACTTCTTCATACACATTCATTAAAACTGTATCTAGTCAATTAGCACAGTATTTCATTGACCACAGTTGCAGAGCTAGAAAAGAGGAAATTCAACCCAGTTCACTGCCAAAAGAGCTATTTTTTTTGTCAGCTTGCTGGTTTTATAAAAGCAATCAAGGCAGGTTCTGCTTAGTACATATGTCATCAAAATCTGTGCAAAAATAACTGACTGACACTACTAAGTGAGCTTTCCTACACGCACAGGAAAAAAATCCCATTCATCTTTTAATAGACATCCTCTCACACATCTAAGAAAAACAATAATATTCAGATATACAGACAGCCCTGAAAACCAATTTCATGGTGAAGCACCTCAGAGACAGAAATCCAAGCATTTATTTCATGAATACACACAAAGTGTGAAACACACGAGCCTGCCAGATTGCAGAAGAGTAGGCCCATCACATTTTCCTAGCAAAGAATATGAATCCCCAACAAAGCTTTCTTTCAGGCATGCTGCACCACCTCACAGAAGTAGATACGTAAGCTCTGGTTAAAGAGAAGACAAACATGACATAGCCTCCAACCTTCAACTCCTTCTTTCCTCTTGGGCACCCCTTTAATACACTGAGATAAAGCCACAGAGCAGAGATTGCAAACCGTAACTGGAAGATAACAGTTCAGCTTCTGCACAAAGCTTAAGAAAAGAATTCTCTTTACCAAGGCAGCACGCATGGCTTAAAACAACCAAGCTTCGTAACAGAGTTTGTAAATATTAACTGCTTAAAAGTACACCTATTACTTCAACTTTATACACAGAGCCCTCAAAACCTTACACTGCGCGTTTATCGCCTGGAAAAGCGTTCTGCCTCACTTACTTTACTGCAGGACCTGGCACAGCGATTTAGAGGACTGAGGACACGTTGGGCTTCCCTTGGAGCCCCTGCTGTTGGCCATACAGCTAACAGCGTGTGCCACAACGCAGCCCGTGGCTCAGCCTGCGTGCACAGATGGCCGGCAGCATTCCTTCAGCTTCGTGCACTACCTCACAGTGCAGCAGACCCTCCGAGCATTTCGAATCATAGAACGGCCTGGGTTGAAAAGGACCAGGATGATCACCTAGTTTCAACCCCCCTGTGATGTGCAGGGTCGCCAAAGGTTAGGAGATTGATTCCTGCTCATTATTGGCACGTTAACAGCTGTAAAGCCATCCGAAATTAAGCATAAGCCTCAAAGCAAGAAATGAGCATCACCAGCTTACAGGCTATTCAACTAAAAATAATGAGTTAAAGAAAAGGCAAACTGATTCAAGATATAAGGTGACTCAAGGCAAAGCAGGCTGAGCGAAAAGCTCTTCAGTTCCTGGCTCCCCACCAAACTCTCAGTCAGTAGAACCAGCAGCCCAGACAAACATCGGATGCCGGCCGCAGCAGCGCGCAAACCACTCGAACCCCGTAAGAGAAAAGCTGAAAAACCTCCCGGGAAGGAACGAGGCGCCCGTTTTTAACGCAGACTTCCACCGCAAGCAGAGCTCACCGCTCCCTCCAGAAAAGGGCACAAAAGAAAGGAAGCACGGCACGCCGCAGCCTCGCAGGACGGGGGGCCGAGCGTTACCTGCCAGCGGCCGTAGCTGAGCAGCAGCAGAGCCAGCGGGATGGCGGTGCCCGACATGGCGTGGGTGGAAGGCATGCTGTACTCGGAGTTGTAGAAGACCTCCAGCTTCACCACGGGCGGGGAGGCGGGCCGCGGCCAGCGGATGACATCCTTGGTGCACTGCCCCACGTACATCACCCACACCCAGATGATGATCAGCCTGCGGCCCAGCCAGGCGTCCAGGTTCCAGATGCAGAAGGGGAAGAAGAGGATGTAGAAGAGCTCGTTGCCCAGCTCGGTGCCCAAGCTGAAGAGGTAATAGAGGAAGCGGCTGCGGGCGTTGAACTCCTGGCAGCCGTCCTCCTCCGTCAGGGAGTTGCGGCGCGGCCTCGGCCAGCGCTGCGGGGCGCCGGCAGCCCCTCCGGCCACGGCCCCGTTGCCCGCGGGACGCCGCCGCCCTTCCGCCGGAGTCCCGCCGTTCGCCACCGGCCCCCGGCTCCCGGCCCAGCCCGCGGGCCCCTCCACCCCGCACAGCCGCTGGAAGGCGGCCACCCCGCGCGGGTCCTGCAGGTCGGCGGCCAGCCGGGCCAGGCGGCGGCACACGGCCATGGCGGGACGGGTCGAGGACGGCCCCGGAGGCGAGGAGCCGAGACGGGCCGAGAAGGAGCGGGGCGGCCCGCGAACGGCTCTCCCAGTCGACGTCCGCCGGAGGACGAGACGGAGCGGCACCCCGCCGCTGCTGCCGCCGCCCCCGCACGGCGGCGCCTGCGCGCTGCTCCCGCCCACGCGGGTGTAGACCCCCCTGAGGGGAGTCCTCGCGGCGCGGATTGGCCGCGATCCTCTCTAGGTCCCGCCCTCAGGGGAAAGGAGAGCCAATCAGGGTGGGGCGCTGCCTGGGCGGCGTGCCTCGGCCTCGGCCTCGAGCGTGAGGCGTGGAGGCGGCCGCGGGCGGGCGGGGTGTCGGCGGTCCCTGACTGCCTGCCTGCCTGAGGAGCGCGGGGTTGGTGGTGCGTCCGCCTCGGCTGCCGTCCTGTGGAGCTGGCTGTCCTTCCTTCTGCCTGAGGGCTCCCCGATGCTCCCAGCAGTTGTGTTTCTGGACTCAATTATGCCCCAGTACGCTTGTACTTAACGTCAGGAGGTTAAACAAGTGTTAAAGGTGCCTCTCCTTGCTGCCGTTGTGAGCAGCCTGACCCAAGCGGCGCTGCCCGTTACAGGGACTGTAGGAAAGCTGGGCTGAAGGAGGGGTGTCTGAGGAGAACGCTCAGCCTTGTACAGCGCTTACAGCAGCGACCTGGAAGCATCTGCAGAAAGGCAGCTCAAAGATCAAGGGAGGCTTGAATAAAAAAATGGCCGGAATGTTGGTAGAAACATCCTGTCCAAACAACCAGCCGAGCGTCACGCTACCAAAGAGCCAAGTGTGGAGGCTGTAACTATCAGACATAAGGCTAAAGCCTGGGAAGATACTGGCACAGAGAGGGACTTAGGGTTAGAATAAATAAGCGTTTACATAAGGGCTCTGCCATACAGTGCTGTGGCAGAAGAGAGAAAAAAGGATCAATCAGTGTACAAACAATGGCATAAAGCAGCGCTCATTGTACTCCTCGTGTTCGGCCTCAGCGGTGCCTTCCGCAGCTCTGGTTTTCATTTCTGAAGAAGAATATTGGGAAGTAATAGAGCAAACGCTCAGGCAGTAGGTTCTGGTGGTTGGAAAAAAAGTGCCTTACTCTGTAGGTTTTAAGAACTAAAGCTGTTAAAAGTAATCTAAAGGAATTGAGAAGTGACTTGATTGCAGTGTATAAGAACATTCCTGGGGGAAATTACAGGATATTAAAGGCCTCTTTAATCTATTGAAGAAAGGCGTAATAAGAAGCAGTGGCTGGAGGCGGGCGTTCAAATATGAAGTAAGGCACATTTTTATATGGTTAACCACCAGAAACCATTCCCAAGAGAAGCTGAGGATTCTTCATCATCATTTCATGTCTTCTGTCGAACATTAGAGCATTTCTGGAAATTATTTTTTACCCAAGCAGAAGATACGCTTCAGTTTATTGGATGAATACAGGTTGAAATCTGATGATCCGTGATATGCATCGTGTCAGGTTAATCTAGTGGGACCTTCATGTTTTAAATTTTAAAGGCCTGAAGCAGACATTTCATTAATAACCATGAGCATTAGAATCTTTTTTTCTTTTTTTGTCCTTGCCATGAAATACTTCCGCTCAATAAAAAACTGATCAGAATTTCATGTTTGACGGCAGAACTGAGTACTGAGACAAGATCTGGGGGTTCTGGCCCTTTTACTTCCCAAATTTGCACTCTTGGGGTTACTTAGAAAAAAAAATAAAAATCTCTGCATTTCCATTTAGATTTCTGAAGGAATTGATCCTTGCACAGAAATTTCGTATAAAATCTGGATAATGATCCTCCCAGAAATATTTCACATCGAGCACATCAGTTATGTAAAATTGCCTCAAGGCCAAGAGGTTCAGAGAGCACCAAATGAATCCTGATAGATTATCTATACTGTACATTTCATATATTTATTTGTTACCTATGTTTGTATTATAGTCTTAACCTCACTTGAAGCATTATCGTGGCATAAGCAATGATATTACCAGTGGAAGGGCTGTTATTACTGAAAGAGGGAAAAATGAAAGATGAAGAGTGTTTCAGATTAGCAGCTTGTTGGAGAAGCACGTACAAAAACCCACCACTGAAATGGTACGTGGTAAATTTTGCTATCTTGAGATTGAAGGTGTGCTGCCATTTCTCTGCCTTCTGAGAAATGTGCAATGTTAATCCTGCAAGACGTACATGATTCCTAATTTAAATGCTGAAAAACAAGCTGCTGCCTTGTTTTGCGTTTTCTTTTTCCCACAGCCAAGACGCAGTCTTCCCTTAAGTACAGAACAAACTGAAATCTGATAATTAACTTGATGATGAATTCTGGAGTGTGATCTGAATAACTGTACAGGTGAAACAGTCACTGTGGTTATAAAGGATGTAGTGAAACTTGTCTTTATGGTTTGCTCTCGGTAACATAAAAAAGCTCAAAGTCTTTATGTGTGTGTGGTTGAAACTTTTTACTTCGACTTTGAACTATTAGCGTGAAAATTGGACGGCACTGAAACTGAGGAAGGTTTAAATTACTTTCATGTTTTTGAAGTGAATAACTGTTGCAATGGGCACTCCATAAGGAGCAGTGCAGTGCACCCTGCCACTGAAATGTGTTTCTTTTCTCTGTCTGCAATAGATGGACCCAGAGCTGTTCTGCATCCCTTTCAGCTGATAGTGCAAGCGTGACATTGTACCACATGCATTTCCACAGGTGGCAAACCAGCATACTCATGGCCACATTCCCAAAGACCGTAAGATCCAATGGGACAGCTGTAGGCCTGGATGGCAAAGGAGGTGCAGAATACATCGTGCTCATCCTGTAACACGACAGAAACAGAGTCAGCAGTCATTTATGAAGCAGAACATCTCACTTGCTGTCCCTGCAGATGGCCTCTGGTTTCTGGGTGTATTTAAGGCACTGGTTCTGCCTTATGAAGCCCTAAAACGTTGGAGATCCATTTATCTGTGTCATTGGCAGCCAGCTGTTTTTTTCTTGTAGTGTAATTGAAGGAGCAGGTGGCAGGGCATTCTCCACAACCACAGGGCTTGTTTTCTGTCATCATCTGAAATAGCTTGAATTTGGTAATTTCTTGTGCACAAAGCACCTGTTTGTTAGCATTTTTTGAAGAAAATGAGAATAATTTCCCAGCAAGATGGAGGACAGAAAGGAGAGGTCTGGACCTCTGTAGAGGTCTGGATTCCTGTTAAGATTATTATTCCAAGGCTTCTTGGAGTTTGTTGTATTACTAATAATTTTAATGTACCTAGAGTCAGAGGCAGGCTTCTTTTAGATAATTTGGGATACAGACAAATAAATATGTGCTTGTCTATTGGTTATGTTATTCCCCATGGCTAAAAAAACGTTGGGTAGATTGGGAAGAATAAAGCTTGGTTCTTCTGTTTCTTGTTGTTTTTCATTGCTATGCTATAAAGTTTACCAGCTGCAATAAAAAAGGAGTTCAATGACTTGCTGCATTCCCCTAAAGCCAGTTTGGCCTGGTTGTGCATTTATGTCTGCTGGATAAAGCTGAAAGTTAAGTACGTAACAGTACCTTGTTATTCTTTGTTTGCTTTCATAATGCTTTCCCCTATTATTGGCTTTTGTAAATTTGTTAAATTCTTTAGGCAAGTATCATTGTCCACACACTATTAAGTGGTTGCAGTATTTTAGTGTGGTAGGGGAAGGTCACTGTGTGCCTCAGGAATCTCAACTGTTGGCAGAGCAGATACACTGAGTCACAAAGGCCCAAATAGCTTAGTGGCAGGAACATCAGCAACAAAAGCAGAAAGTCCAAGCTGTGTTTAAGTAGTGAATGTTTCACTTTAGAGCTTGGATTTTCCAGGGAATGGACTAAGGTGACTTTAGTGTGTCCCTAGTTTACCTTGGGGTGGCAGAGCACGTGTTCCTGTGGCACAAGATGTACTTTATATCACACTGCTGCCTCAGTGGGTGACGGCTGAGTGTGCCTACAGTCACTCAATCTCCCCAGCTCTTTGCTTGTTGTTTCTAATCCACAGGTCTGTATTGGCACATGGTCTTGGAAATGCAATGATTAGGTAACTGCTTGCAGATGCAGAGAGTACAATTATATGATTCGCTACAGCAAACAGGAATAAAAGATTTAAGTAATAAAAGAGGCTGTAGTGATACAATCTCCCCTGTAAAGTCACTCTGGGAATACAATTGTTATCACAGAATCACACGTAGGGTTACAGAATCACAGGGGTTGGAAGGAACCTCAAGAGATCATTGAGTCCAACCCCTCTGCCAGAGCAGGTTCCCTGCAATGGGTCACACAGGTAGGTGTCCAGCCAGGTCTTGAATATCTCCATAGAAGGAGACAACATACCTTCTCTGGTCAACCTTTTCCAGTGCTCCATCGCTCTTACTGCAAAGATTTCCTTCCACATGTTAGTACAGAACTTGCTTTGTTCAAGTTTTTAGGCCATTACTCCTTGTCCCATCGCTACGCACCACTGAGAAGAGCCTGCCCTCCTCCATTTGCCTCCCACCTCCCTTTAGGTATTTATGAACATTAATTAATTTCCCCTTTGGTTTTCTTTTTCCCCAGGCTGAACAGACTCATGTTTCTCAGGTTTTCTTCCAGGTCCTTCATCGTCTTTGTGGCTCTTTGCTGAACAATTATATTGTTATATTCTTTTTTGTTCTTCTGTGAACTGAATTCCATGTATTTGACCATATCACTGGTCACTTCAAGCATTATTCACTTAAAGTAACCTTAAATAATGTATGTTTCTGTTATGTTAAAAATGAGATTGTTCTCATTCTTTTTTTTTTTTTCTTTTCATTCACATCATCTTAAATTATGTTATGTTCTCAATACCAGCATGAGAGTGCTTGCAGCCATTACTTGTTCAATCCATAGGACTATTTCATAGGGGACTGGTATGCACAATTCCTTTCCACTCTGTTTTACAACTGGGAAGAGATACAGACTTTTAACAATTTCATTACGCCTAAATTTGTTCCGTTTTCCCAGGTTCCCTCCATTTTAATTATTTTAATTGTATAACATGGTGTCTTCATGACGAGAAAATGGAAATCTTCCTCCGAAGAGACTAACAAGCAATGAAAGACCCTGGGTGTTTTGCCTCTTAGGCCCAGGATTTGGAACTCAAAATTGTTAAATTTGGAAAGAGGGGGAAGAAGTTTGTTGCTTTGTGGGTGGGTAGAGTTTGTTTTCTCTTTTTATCAGGAACAAGGAATCAAACACTGGGGAGGGGGGTTTGATTCTGGCTTTTTCAAATGTTCAGGTTAATAATATTTAGCTGTAGGTGTGAAACTCATTTCTAAAACGTGTTTCTTCACTCTGCCTACCAGGGGTTAAATAGAACAGTTTGTTTTCACTTGGAACAGCTGACTGCCTTCAATCCCATGCTCTTCCTTATTAGCCACAACATTTACACATTGAAAAGACAAACCGGTTGCTAACCCAGTGCACGCACTCCTACCTCTGAGTTCTTTAGTAGCTTTATTTTATTACTAACAAAGCATCAGAGAAGGGATAGAATGAAAAATACACTCGTGCACAGCTCTTAATCAACTCAGGGCCCTGAATTAGAAGGCTTCTTCCACATATCATCTGAGCATTTTTGCTTATACAACAACTGCAGCCTTTTTATCACCATGATATCTGCAGATCCCTTAAAGATATTTGTCCTCATTAAGACAGGAATGAGTCCTTTCATGCATATTTGCATCAACTGGAGTTATTGCATATTGAGTGGATTTTTGGGTGCAAGAGCAGGAATTACATCAGTACCTGCAAACCAGCTGCGCTGCAGGTGAAATGAGGGCTGGGCACCTGGGACAGCAGGAAACAGATTCTTGTTGGAGCATGCAGGGAGCAGCAGGGATCCCAGCTCCAGGATCCCCACTGGCACAGCCCATGAGAACATACAGCCCATGAGAACATATCTCTGATCCTAGGAGCTACACCAAAACTAAGCACATTGCAAAAAGAGGCTAGATGTGTTCTGGTTCCTCAGACTCATCAAAGGGTTATGTCCCACACTTCACTGATGGAAAGGGAATATTGGGAATCAATCTGCAAAGCAGGTGCAGGAGAGTTTACCATTCAGGAACATGGAAAGGAGGAGATGCAGGTCGTTCACTTTCTGCCCTCAGTTCAAGCAGGGGGAGAAAAGTAAGGCAGAGATTTGATATGTTATGGGAGACGGTACGTGGAGCATAAGATGCAAAAGAGATGAGAATTTGCCTTAGCTTGTGCACTTACTTGTTTTAATCAGATCCAGACATTTTTTCTTGGAAAATCCAAAATTGTCAAGGTTATGAAATGGAGCCGATTCATGTTCAAGGGTGCGTCGAGTTACTCATCATTGGAGTAGGAGCCCTGAAATCTTCCTAAGGATTCTTTCTGACAACATATTTTCATTTTCTGTTCAGAGGTGGAAAAGAAGCCACGAGTTATGGAATATGTTTATAGTTTACACTAATTATGAATTCTCCTCAGTTTCAGAAGAACTGTTTGTAACTACTACAAATGAAGTCATTGCCTAGGGGCCAAAATTAAGTCCATAGGCTTCCTCTGCAATGCAATGGGAAAGGCAGAAGCTTTGACAGAGAGTCCAGGACATTTACAGGATGCTGAGGGAGCTGCTAGGAGTTAGCTAATCGCAAATCAAATATGAGAATGACTCTGAAAACCCATCCCACATTTCAGGCAGGGCTACAAATGACGTACCTTGAGTTATGTGCCTAAATTTCAATGATAGTTGGTTATGAATATTCTAACAAATAATTGGGAAGAGTTCACCTTTTCACAGAGTACCTGCCCACTCTCATTGTGACTGGCTACCATTTAGAGCTCTTGCCTGGAAAGGAACTTTCTAAGCCTTTTTTTAAATGTGATCACCAGTATTCATTCACTTTTGTTCTCTTCGCTGCAGGTAAATGGAGAACATCCACAGTATCACAGAGAACCTTCTCCTTTCATTCTGCTGAAAGTACCAGTGAGACATCTCCTTCGGGCTTCCACCTTTGGGATGCCATGTGCTCTGTGTCCTGGGTCTGGGTCTCAGGAAAAGGCCAGGTGCTCTCAGTGATTCTCACAACAACTTGCTTGCATTACCAACTGCACCATTTTCCCAGATAATGCAGCCTGTGTATCCCAGGGCAAATCAGAACCAGTACAACCAGTATTTTGAATGGAAGCAGTACTGCAGACTCTCGCTCTCAGGGTTGCGTGATCATTGCTGTTTTTCTTAATTATGAAGAAAGTGCTCGGAATTATGTGGGCGTAGGCGATATTCCCTCGAATGTAAATTAAGCTTTAAAAATATCATTATGAAGCGAGCAATTAAAATTTTAGTGGCGGATGATTTAAAATACGTAGGAGGATTTAGTGTCTTGCCCTCAGACATCCGAGTCCTTAAATAAAGTGCATTGTCACAATGGATGAGCTCTAGAATATTTACTTGGCACGCCAGAAACAGGACTCAGAGGGATCCACTGGGCTCAATTCCAGGAAACTATCGGTAAATCTCCTACTGTGGCAACTGCCTGACCCCATGGTTGTCTGAAAATTCCTGCCACCTTCTCATTTGTCCTGGCAGCGGCACAGGTCACTGAACAGAAATGCACAAGGCTGCCCAGGCAGCAGTGCCATGTAGGGCCAGGATCTCAGCTGAATCCCGCCGTGGTTCAGACACACAGCAAACACGTGTCCTCATTCCACCTGAAACCTTTGGGAAGCTCATTTGGCTAGGTACGCTCAGAGCCTCTTGGCACCAAGTTTGTCACTGTTAACAGAAATACTCACCTAGGGGGTGAGAAATCTAAATTCAGTTCTAGCTGTGCTAGGTGATCTGGACTGAGAGGCATTGGGAATTCTAGTTCTTGTGTTGGAGCCCCCTGAATCCTGCCTTTGGATGGAATGAAAGTTAAGCAGCTGAAGGTTGAGACTCAGGGTGTGTAAGTGGTCAGAGCTGGCCAAGGACGTGAGATTGCTGATTCACAGAGCTGTGGTGCAGCTGTGCATAAAGCACAGAGAGGATGCAGGAGCTCTGAGTTCATTCGCCTGAACACCTCCTAATACCACCCTCGTGATCTACTATGGTTGCTGAGAAGCAAGCAATGAAATGGGATGCACAGAAAGAGAAGCATTCATTATGGAGGGGATGGGAGACTGCTTATGTGTTTGATCACTGTATTTCTGGAAAGAAAAGAAGTCATAACCAAACTTGACTGGAGGAACTTGCAATGTAAGTTCAACTGCTGAGAAGCTGTGTTCTCAGGATTGTTTTGTTTTGCCCCTTTATTGTGCTAGAAACTACATACTGCTGATGAAGGAGCTTTTAAAACCAGCTTAGCCAGGCTGGTCTAAGGAACGCTAAACACTGTTCATGAAAGGATTTCAGTTGTCATGCTCCCCCATCTTAACTTTTGCTGTTTTTCTGCCTAATATCATGTCTTCCTCCTTATGTCTGATGATTGAAGATGCTTACTGTATGTAATGTAGTTTTGCCATATGTGGCTGTCCTGCTGTCCACCTCTTTATATCTGTGTATAGACGCATGTGTATGTGTGTACACCTCTTTTAGTATGCTTTCTTACCATTAGCTCTTTCTGCTTTCTCACTTGCTTTTCTTTGCTGGGAACCTACGTAGGTCCCACCTAGGACAGAACTCTAATTTTTTCTAGCGAGCCTGGACTTTGTTAAGACACTGGAGATGCACACTGACCCAGCTGCTTGTGAACGTACCGTATGACCGTATGAACGAGAATGCAGTTATTTTTGTCAGAGCATTCCAAACATTTGCAGAAACATGGGAAGTTGGAATAAATCACAAATCCAAACCTCAGATCATGTTCTCTGTAAGCCTGGCCAAGTTTTATTAGCTGTATCCCTGAACCTGGGCCACGTCTTCAACAAATCTGATATGACACAGTTTTTGACTTAAATGGTTTAAAAGCATAAATTTAAAATGCTTGTACAAATAATTGCTTACTGCCTTCTGGTTTCAGCTGCATTTTTGGCCACAGACAGTTACTAATATAAATGCTCTTTTCATGCAGAGATGGAGGAAGCTTGTGTGTGGGTGGCCCTTGGGAAAAAAAGAATGAGCACTTGCTTTCTTAGTGTTGAAATACTCTCTGCAAAGATGGTGAAGGTAAGAACAATAAACAGATTGAGATGTAAGAGAAATTATATAGGTGCAGGTTTAGAATTGCTTAATGGGCCTCCAGGGCTCTCCTACTTCCAAATAAAGCTCAGAGGAGCCAGAAGTTCTTAACACCTCTGAAAGGCATTATGCTGTTACCAGGAGGTGAAAACCTTATAAAGGTATTTCTTCTCTCTGTGCATCTATATGAATAACACACAGAAGTTGATCCTTTGTAGATCAACTGATGGGAAGTGCCAGAAGAGCTGTGTTCCATCAGTAGCTCAGGTGCACTTCTGAATAATTTCCATGTTGCATTTCAGACCCAGAAACTTTCTCACCCCTCTACAAAAACATTTCATTGAAACCACTGATGTATCCTTGCTGACAGTTAAAATCTAAAGTATTAACTGCCACATAGTCCTTGATAAAATAAAACTGATGCTTTGTAAGAGCTGTTTTCAAGCTCTTCCTCATACGACTGAACAGCACTCAAAAGAAAAGTGTAGGAAGTACAAGATTATTACAACATCCCCTCCCATTGTGCTGGAAAACTGATTTCAAACGCATATTCATGTCTTCTAGCTATGACAAAACAGTAAAAGCCACTGCACCAGAATGTGCATGTATTTGGCATCTAACTGCTTCAAAGAAGTGCAAAAACAAAGCAGAGGATCATTGTGAAGATGATAGCAGGGAAGGTTTCAGGAGAAATCCCTGCTAACAGATACTGACCTACTGACAGAAAATCCAAACTTCACATGGCCAAGGGCCACAGCATCTGCAGTGGTCACCTCCTAGGGCAGGCCCTGAGGTCAGGAGGTGGCCCTGGCTGGGCTGGGAGAGGTGTCCATATGGAACAGGTGCCCGTATGGAAGAGGTGCCCTTGTGAGAGAGGTCTGCTTCTGAGAGAGCTGTCCTTGCACCAACCCCTCTGCACACCCAGGGCAGGAGCAGGCCTTGGTGTTTAGGCTTCACTTCTTGCTTCCCCTGTGCTGTCTGTTCTGAGCTGTGGGTATGACCAGCCCAGAAAAGATGGCAGAAATTCTTGAAGGAAACTGTTTAAGAAACAAGCTGACCTGGATCACAGCTTGCTTCCAAAGGAGGCTTCAGGCATCTGAATAGAGCTCCATGGCATTTTACCTGAGAAAAGGTTGGGATAAAGAGCCTGGCTGGCAAAGGAGTGCAAAGTTTGCTTTAAGAAACAAAAACCACAGGACAGAATTTGCAGACTGTAGGCTAAAGGGTGGGCAGCCGCAAAATGTTTATCTAAAAGAAGCCATGAAAAGATATGGAATGGCTTTTTAATTACTCTGTCTGGGAAAAGATTATACAGAGATTAAGGGAAGGGCATGTTTGCAGAGATAATACAAATCGAGGGACAGCCAAGAGATCAGAGGTTGCCCTGAGCCTCACCAACCAGCCTGTGCCTCTCACCCATGAAGGCACACAGTGCAGCTCCCACCAGAGCCAGTGCTGCCAGCACAACACAGGCAGGTTTTACCTCCACTCTGGGCAGGTGCTGGAGTTACAGGGAGCAGAGCAAGGGCACATGGGTGGAGAAAGTACCCCAAAGTACCCAAAAACAATGAATTAAAACTGCTGAGGTCTTCTGGTTAGGTGGGTTTTTTTTGTTGTTGTTGTTTTGTTTTTTTGTTTTTCTCATGTTTATGCTTATGTTTATGCTGAAGTTATATTTTGTATCTAATTTACCTTTACCCTCTTCTTCCCTTAGAAATCTGCTGCTGGTCCGGGACCTCTGCCCATCTAAAAACATATGATGTATAAAGATGGCTCAAGGCAGAGCCTTGGATCCAAGCGGTGCAAATCAGCACGTGGCAACTCAGAGCAAGCAGTGCTGCAAGGCAAAGAAAGGTCTGAGCTTGGTTTTCTTGGTCTCTTACCAGGCCGAGACGATCTCTGCTGATTCTCTGGAGGTAGGACCATCTGGTAGACAAGTAATCAGGTCCAAGCTCTGCTCTTTGCCACTTTCTAAAGCAGAAGTGTTCCAGCCTTTCTAGCAGCAGCTGTCTTTCCTCTTTGAAGTTGTACCTGAAGTGTGTAAAACTGGGTGCAGGCTTAGCAGAAGTCTGCATGTGAATCCCATGCATGTTGCTGTTTTGTCCCAAAGAGTTATTGATGTGGGTCCTCATGCCACTGAAATGTACTTGTCAGGAGACCCATGTTTCTCTTCTGTGAATACATGGCCATTTTGATAATAGAAAGTGCTTCCAAGATGTGAAAGGAAAGGGATGACTGAAGTGAAAGAGAAATGCAAATGCTGAATTCATCCCCCCAGATTTTGATGTCTCTCAGTCTCTCTCTCTGGATAACTCATCTGTGCTGTGCTGTCATTAAAATACTTGTTACTTGACATGAGCAAACTTACAGAAAATTTATAGATCTTTTTTTTTTGCTTTGTCTTTTTCATACAAGTATGTATTTGTGGTCTTAACCTTCCCCCAGTATTGTTATGAACTCATTGACCCTCACCAACGAGCTGCTCCATGCTTTTCTTTTAGAAAAGGCATTGAGTGGGAAAAGGTACAGCTGAAAAAGGTTCTCTCAGTGGCCAGATATTTTCAGTGTTTGTACATGAGTCAAATTCTGTAGTTAAAAAGGTATCTACAGCACAGTAAGAAAATGGAAATGGCAATGGAGAGTTGAAGAGTTCATGAGCTGATGTCTCAGTTCTCTTCTCCACTTTCCTGCACTTTGCTGGTCACACGTGAGAACAGATACAGTATGCATGCAGTGACTTCAAAGGAGGTGATGTAGAATCCCGGGCAGGAAATCCAAATCCGATGACGTGGGAATGTGGTGCCAAGCAGGAGGGTGTGCATCTGAGCTGCAGACCCCAACACAGGGCAACTGTGTTGTAGACTGCAATAAGGGCCGTTCACTATTACTTACATGACTCAGGAATGCATACTATTTCCTACAAATAGGAAACTTACAAACATGTTAAATTATTTGTTTGAAGAACAAAATATTGGTTTGCCTCACTGACTGTTATACATATGCTGTGTAAACAGTAAAATTGTTTAGATCTATTTCAGAAAATTAAAAGAGCGTGGAATGAGTTTGTCTTGCTTTGCTTACCACCTGTTTAAATAAATGCAGAAGTTACTGTAGGCCCAGCTATCCAGAGCCTGGAGAGCAAAGCCCATGCGTCATCTGTACGATTGATTTTAATCCTCATCATGCCATGGCTTTGAAGCACAATAAATCAGTGCCTTGGCAGAGCTCAGCAAGAGCGCTGGCTCAAGGCCGTAACCCAGCTCTGGATGCCACCAGTCACTTTTTTGAGGATAACTTCTGCATCTCTTAAAAAGAATGAGGAAAGCCATTGGATTGGGAAAACAAGCCAAATTTCCCGTCATAGCAAATGGCAGTGGGGTGAGGCAGGTCACAAAAATGTAAGAAAGTCTGTGTCTTTCGAAAGGCTGAGAGGGGACAGCAAATGATCACCATGGTTCCACTTCTTTGGGACCATTCACATCTTTGCAAACAGCAGAGTCACTTCAAGGGCTGGAGTGAAGGCACAGCTCCTCTCAGCAAATCAGCAATTAAACTCAAGCCATTGTACAGAGTAATAGAATAGGTGGCATGTTCTTATCTAAATGGAATATAATCTTTGCAATGTGAAGTTATAACCCATATGCCAGAGGCTTGCTTTTCACAATGTCAAGGTCTTTGCAGATATGTGTGCAAATTGTATTGTGTTCTCATTTGCTTTACACATTCATGTTTACTCATAAATTGTGGGTGAACACACAGATCAAGGAGTTTTGCAAACATGGAGGGATTAGCTCATACATGTATGCAAATACCCAAGTTACAGAGACAGACCTTGCAGGATACCTCAGCCTCTGCTGGGAATTTAGTGGGGTACAGGTAGAATCACAGAATCACAGAATGGCCTGGGTTGAAAAGGACCAGAATGATCATCTAATTTCAACCCCCCTGCTATGTGCAGGGTTACCAACCACCAGACCAGGCTGCCCAGAGCCACATCCAGCCTGGAGGCAGGGAGAAGGGGAACAGCATGCTGAGCTGCAGCTGGGTTGCACATCTGCTAATCCATGAACTCATGCAAGCAAACACATCTCCCTAAAGGCCACCTGTGCGATGTGCATCCAGCCGTGGGGATTCAGCAAGCCTTACCACCACCTACCTGCAAAATGTCGATGCAGGAAGGAGCGTAGGGCAAAGCTCTCATGTATTCCTATGCCTGTCACAACACCTCTGACACTGGGTGCATGGCAGCTTTACGGCCTTCCCCAAAATGTGGCTCTTACTAGCAAGTCTCACCCACACGGGCACCAGAGTCTGAAGGAAAGCTCATAGGATGTAGATAGCCCACAGGTGTCACGCTAAGTGATGTTCTCATCCTCAAAGCCCCTGACTGACATGAGGACTCTCTAGTTATTGTGTTCTATGGGCACATGGTGGGGTTGAAAATAAGGCACTGATGGTAAATAAACAAAAAAGAGCACTGCTGCTTGGTCACCTCAAGCAGGAAAGAGGAAAGATCTCCTGACTCTTGGCAGGGAACTCAGTTATTGGCACGGGCACTTTGTTCTGCGTGGAAGGAACAGGAGCCCTGTATTTGTGAGCTGAACAAAAGCATTAGTGGAAAAAAGGGGTGGGACTGAACACTCAAGGCTGCCCGCAGGCTGCTGGGACCTGTAAGGCACAAGCTGGCACACACAGGAGGGCAGCAGGGCTTCCAGCTTTCACGCTTGTGCTGGCAGAGCACGGTGCCAATGTGTGCATGTCTGCTGGGCTTCTGACCACAGAAAATGCACGTGAAAGCATATACGGTAAGTGTGAAATATCAGTCTGCCTTTAGAGATGATGCTGAGTCTCAGTATCCCTATAAAGCCTTAACAAAGCATCCGACTGCAAAGGCAAACAAAAGAAGGTGTATGATGAGGAGGGTGCAGCATCCTTCTTTGTGCTGACATCCTGCCCTCTGGCCCTCTCACAGGCAAAAGGCCTCACAGGACCTTTTAAGGTCTGAGATCTTGCTGCAGTAATGAAAGAGGTACTGTGAGACATGAGGTTTTAATGCCTATTGAATACACTCCCTGAGCAGAAAAAATGAGTTGAATATTTACCTTGAGATTTAACCTGAACACCAAAGTAATCCTGATCAATCCATGTTTTCTATTTGTGTTGGGTTTTAATGAGCAAAGCTGAACTGAGGAATGCTGTAGCTTTTTGTGTAACAGAAATCGCTACTGAAGACCTTGATTGAATATAGGAAGTACATGTGTATTTTTTATCTAAACTTTCATGTTTTGTAAATATTCTTTGCAGCCACAGAAATCTTCTCTTCAAGAAATTTCCTAAAATAAATGAAAACTAGGAGTTCTTTTCTGCATATCACCAAATTCAGAGCAAAAAATCCCAGAGTTTTCAGGTATTGCTGGACCGTGTTCTTTGCACAGCCTGTGGGAGACTGGTATCCCCATCACTGCTGCCCCATGGTCGTCTTTCCTTGGGGAGCCCCTGGCGCTGCCCCCAGAAGCTGCTTCTGTCTCCATTTTTCTGGTAGGGAATTCGAATCTTGGAGGCAAATTAAACCAGTAAGGAGTTGATATAGTTTAAAGACTTAACACGTGATGGCATGAGCCAAGTGAGTTCTGGTGCCATTACGGTGGGCTTTCCCAGCATAGTCTTGCACATGTTTCTAAGCTCACCATTCACTTCCACGTGGTTCTTATCAGGACTATAAAACTAGCTATTGCTTTTTCAGATTTTCAGGGAAACGCCTCTCCCTGTAACTTCTCTTCTGCCCCAGCTTCATGTCAAATCATCCTTTTAAAGCATGCAGGGCGGCATAGATAAAAATTCCTGTCTCTCATGTTTTCATGACTGCAAGGGGATGGTGCATACTGCATGCTGTTATTCTGCATTTATGCAAGCATGCAGTGGATCAAACCGAGCCAAAAATCACTTTCTTCCATTGCTTTCACCTGTCAGTTTTAAGGCTAGAGCGAGAAATTTTGATTCCATGATGTTTCAAACACAGCAGGGCCGGTCTTCAGACTGTCCTCCCTTCCTGAGTGGAGAAACTTGGGGTCACACACCGTTTACAAATCATTGGGATACACCTTCAAAACGTTTTGGTAGGAGCATTTCCAACAGCTAGTTCCAGTGGTAGTAATTCCTACGTCAATAAATTGCTCCTGAATGCTCATCACTTGCCGGATTGATCACTGTGATTCACACAGCCTAATAGTGATAGGATAAGGGTGGAAGGGCTTTAAAATAAGAGAGGAAATTCAGGTTAGATGTTAGAATTTTTTTACTCAGAGAGTGGTGAGGCCCTGGCACTGCTGCCCAGAGCTGTGGGTGCCCCATCCCTGGAGGTGCCCAAGGCCATGGATGGGCCCTGGGCAGCCTGAGCTGCTTGGGGGGGCAATCAGCCCACAGCAGGGAGTGGGGCTGGACGTCCTTTAAGGTCCCTTCCAACCCAACCATTCTCATTTCCATTCAGGCTTGCGGAACACGCTGCCCCGCTAGATGTCAGTGTTGCTTCTGCAAACAGCAGGAGCAATGACAGACACCAGGATTCTTGCGCTTCTATTTGCTTTTCTGATAATGAGGCACTCATTTCTACACGAGCCACGGCAGCCCCACCTTAACACAGCCGTAAGATTCCTGATGTCTTCAGTGCCGGTGTCCTGGCAGCGTTTGAAGCTCCGTGAGCATCGTGGAGGATGGAGATCTCACCTTCCATAGGATTGTGCTGGGCAGGAATGGAAAGAATACTTCCATCAGTCAGTGTTTGTTCAATACCTGGCCAAGGACAGCTTAAGAAACTGACTGGAAATTGAAACAGAAGAAAAATCCATTTTCTTCCTCTTACTTAAGTTAGGAAGGAAGAAGATGAAGTTAAGAGCTTTCATTACTGAAATCTTGAAACCCATAAAAAATAAAAATCCAATCACAGAAAATGTTCTTTTATTTAAAAAATCAGTTAGTTTTAATATTTTAAAAGTGTAAGCTCTTTCCTGATATGTAATTCAGGACATCCAAGGTACAGTAAAAACACACTTTAAAGCAAATGATCACTCATTTCTAACTGTAAACCAACCTCCATCCAGTCTGATCTCAATGAAAAATAATCTCTTTTTTATATATTAAGAAAAAAAAATCGTTCATCACTTCTAGTAGTTTTATTAAGGTGATGATTAGGAGTTTGAATAAATGCATGTTAGATACAGACTCCTTTGAACAAGTAAAGGTTACAGGTGCCCTCCTGGTTAGTCACACCTCATTAATTCTGGCTGTCACTGAGATCAATCCTTCTTTAACAACTGAAATACCTGTAAGGACCCACTGTAAAATGGAAATTAAAATAGCAGCCAGTTTTTGTTGTGGTTTTTTTTTTTCAACCAAGGTTTTCCTGATCACTGAACTCTGTCACCATTGAAATTCAACCTTTCAATCCATCCCCGGAATGTACAGTTAATTGTCCCTTCTAAACACAATGCACAGTAGGCAATTGCCCTTTTGCATCTACATCTCTGGATCCAGCTTTTTCATTAAAATATAATTACAAGCCATCTTTGAAGTTGTCATCAAAATGAAGGATTAGTGGCACTGAAAATGAAGGTTTAATGACATGAAATAAAAGTCAGCTGTAAGCAACTTGTCTTTGCACTTCTAGCCTTTCACCCCTTCCCCACTTCACTTTTGGACTCACTGAAAGTGAATAAGGAGCATGGAGCCAAATTATGCAGTGAACTTTGTTACTAAAACAGCATGAAGTAATACTTTGAACTGGAGAGGTATTTACATTTGTTTTGGTCGGTGGTAGCAGAGGAATAAAAGAATCTCTGTGTCACCCAGGGCTTTCTCAGGAACACTCACAGATGAGCAATGTCATTGCTTCAACGAGCACATGCTGCCCCACATCCAGCATTCCTTTGCTTAGACAAGCAAGGGTCAAGCTTCACAATGAGATATCTTCTTACATCAAGTAATATTTATAGAAATACAGTGTGCTGATGCATGTCTGCCTGCAGCGGTTTTTTTTTAATCATCTGGTAAAACCTTGACCTGGCTTCTCATCCCAGGCAGGTGACACATCCAGTTCATTGCACATCTGGTCATCATCACTGGTGTCCTCCCACTGGCTGGCACTGCAGGTCTTGCTGTGGTCCCACTCTGTTCCACCTGAGCCTGGCTACACTGGAGGGATGGCTTTGGGGTACAGCTCAGCTCACTGAACCACTGGTGAATCCAGTTCTGATTCCCACTTTGAGTCAGGGAGCTAAACCAGCCAAGCTAGATGCTGATGTTATTCTCTGTTGGTTGTTTTATCTCCCTGAGTGTGGTCAGTGAGTTCTGCGCAGCCACACATGCCATGGGGAGGGAAGAGGAAGCTGCAAGCAAGCAGATGTGCTCAGACATAGCATAAAACAACGCATGTTACACCTTGTGATGACATGACCGTGTGATTAATTTGCTCATTAAAGCGGATCAGGTTGATCAGGAAGCATCCCAATAAGTACCTCCACAGACAGCAGCTTTCTGTTGTGTCTGCTGGTTGACATGACCCACTCTGGGGCCTCCCATCACTAGATCTGTTATAGGATGGTTGGATTTGATGATCTTTAAGGTCTTTTCCAACCTGAGCTATTGTATGATTCTATGTGGCACAGCTGTGACGGTTCAGCATGGGATCCCATCTCTGTGGCTCCCTGGCTTAGATACAGAAGTGGCTCACACTTACCTTCATGGATAGAGCTGCCACGAGCTGCAGCCCTGCTCCCCCTTTTCTGACCTGTCAGCCACGATCCCATGCACTGAATCTAGCCACTCAACAGAAAACCACCCACATGCCTTCCTCAGGGCCATTTTTCAGATGCATTGGCTCATTTAGGCTGAGATATATGAACTCCAAAAGTGCCAGTCCAGTGCTGAAGAGGTGAAGACCACCTGGCAGGAGATGGTAGGGAAGAAGCAGTAGCGAGGTCTTGTGTTAACCACCCTCTCTATCAGGGCCACATTCCTGCCAGGATTTCTTTGCTCTTCATGCCTATGTTTCATCTGCTCCTTCTCATCTGTATGAGCTTCTTCTCTGCTGGGAACTCCTGTGCCCTCTTGCTCTGGGCATCCATTGGGATCATTTTTACCCCAGCCACCAAACCCCAGCAAAGCTCAGGCATGGCTTCAACCATCTGAGGTTGTCTCATCTCTGCCCACCTCTAGCAGCAATGGGCACAGGCACCCCAAATGACACACTCAACACTACAAACCCTCATAATAATACATTCCAGAACTATGATCATCATGAAATTTCCCTTGTGCCTGCAGGGTGTGCTTTTTTGAGCTTGCTTTTTCCAACGCCAGCAGTACACGTGATAAATAACAAAGCACTGTGCTGGCCTGTATGTCAGCAGATATTCTGCAGAAACTGAAATCCAGAAACAAGACTTATTTCTGCAGAACAAGGGTCAGAGACTGGGGAGATGGTGACCAAAGCTGGGACATGGTCTGCACCTGGAGGGTGGGAGGAGAACTGTGGGGAGCAGGGCTGTGTGGTCCTTCACAAGGATCCCAAAGCTGTATGGAAAAATAGATGGAGAAAACAGGCACGTGATGGGTGTTGGCACAGCATTGGCTGGTGCCCTCTGTGAAGAGAGCTTTGGTGGTGCAGTAATTCCCCTGTGCCTGGTAATAGGGCCTCAGCAGCCAAAAATAGCTGGGTTTGTCATTGGGAGGATGACACTGGCAGGTGGACTGGGCCATGCTGCAGGGAGAGCCTGACACAGTCAGAAAATGCAATTATTTAGGACACATTTCATTTGGTTTCAGGAAAACTATTTACCAGTCAATACAAAGCCATTTACTCGGGAGCTGGAGGCTTCCTGCACTGCTGCAGAAGGTTCAGTAGCCTGGGAACCTCGCAATGGGCTTAAGGAAGGGGACACAGCCTCTAAAGCTGCTTTCAAAATAGATGGGTGTGTAAATGAAGGAGCAATTTAAAGACTCTGTGTGATGCTCCCAGTCAATGCTTATCAAAACATCGGAGCTGCCCCATCCCAACTATATGATGACAGTTTACTAAATATATCCAGAATGCCAACACAAACAGCACTAAGTACTGAAACAGGGGATCACTGCTCCACATGCTGATTTTCTGTCTGCTCTGCACAAAACTGGAGCTGAGAGGACTGAAAAATGAAGCAATGAGGTAGAATGCACATTAACATCTGATAGGAAGGTGGATTTCCACTTTGGCAAATGCCTACATATGCTCTGTGACAGAAGAAGTCACAGTTGTACAGAAAATGTTACGCTATACGCAATGGGAACTTTGCACTGCCTGTGCTACTGAATGAGACTTTTTAGCTAGAAAACAGTATAAATCAGAAAATAATAAAGGTAATGAAGTAAAGGTAATAAATTATTTGTATTTTCTGCCCCAGGATTCATTATAAATATTGTCTGCTTTTCAGACATGCATATATACTCATCGTTCTGCATCTTTAATTATACAAGTACTTAACTCAGATGCTTTTCTGCTGACAACTCTGTGGAGTTATACTATTACTAGTCTTAACAATTGCTTACTAGTATTTGTGTTGAGGTTCTGCTATGAGATTATAGAAAGCTAGAATCAAAAGATATTGCCTGGAATCCAATCACAGATGTTGTAGTAAAAGAACCTTCTTTAGTCTTTGTATATGTATGAAAACATCAACGTAAAGGACTCAGGAACACATATCCTACTGAATTTAAGGAGCTAGCATCTAATTCCCTCCCTCCTTCTTGCAAATCTCAGCCAACTGAGTCATCAGTGAAGAAATGCTCATTTTAGTGGGATTCCTAAACAGCACAGGTCTCATCCCAAGTGAGAGCTGTACACAGAGTAGGGCAGTATCCAGGCAGACTCGTGTTTGCCTGGGCTTTAATCTCCTTGCAGAGAAAATCCCAAACTTGAATGCATGGAAAATTGGTGTTGCTAATCTTATTTTGTAGGAGAAAAGTAATGTACCTCAACCAGCATCTGGCAAGGTACAGGCTTTTAGCTTCTGACTTAGAAGAAACCTTGTATGAGTATACACTGCACTGGTTAGTAGTATCTAGGATTACATGTTTTTCCTTAGAAGTTTTAAATATGCAATACCAGCCTGAATCCCCTTTTCCTGTATTATTTACTATTGTGTAGCAACAGCAGGGCAGCACACATTTCATAGGCCATAAAAATCAGAATGGGCTTAATCCTTTTCTCACACTAGATTTACATTCGTGCCCCTGTGAGTAAAGTTGGCAGTAAAGATGTTGACAGAGTGGATGGCTGGCTAGGGCCCAAGGGCACAAATTTGTGAAGGTGGTGATTGGGATTACTCAGTTTTGTTGCTAGAGAAGTCTTAACCCCACATCTTTCTATTGTTCTCCATTGAATCATATTGGAAAGTGGGTTGCAGCCATCCCAGAGCTGTATGAGCTGCAGTGGAAGCAGCGGCAAATCAAACTACCTGGGAGTTGCTGAACGGGGCCATACTACAATTACTGAGGTACATGTAGGTGCCCAGAACACTGTAAAATAGTCGTTGGCCAAAGCAAAACTATTGTGTGTCTTCCTTGAGTCCCTGAGAAAGGGTTTCAGGAATGACAGGAGACCATTAAACAAAAAAATGCATCAGTCCTTGGGTGCCTTCTGCTGTCCGGTTCTGCTTTACAAGCATGTGAGGCTCGCAGATCTCCTGTTGGAGCTATTTTGCAAAGCAAGTGCTTACCCATTTCTTCTATGTCCCTGAATCCAGACCTAGTATCCAAGTGTTGCACTGTAGTATTGCAGCTTCTGCTTTGGTCAGCTGAATGCAGCATTTCTTGGCAAGTTTCTCTTACCCAACTTCTCTGCAAAAACTGAGGTACCACGCTGCTGCTGGGGTGTAGGGTGCTCCAAGACACCAGCCAGCCCTGGGGTGGGAGAGTAAAGCTGATAGGATCAGCATAGCCTTGATGGCAGGCTGCTTATAGCCCTCTTACAAATACACTGTATTATAGGTGCTGCAGCTGTGACAGGCTAAAGATAAAAGATACAGGTTTTTTTTTTTTCATTAGACGAACTTAATGAAAAAGTGAATAAACTTCAGGGTTTAAGATAAAGGGATTTTGAGTCTAAAACCTTGCCTGAGTTTACTGATAAGATCAGGTCAAGGTCTGATGATCAGTCTAACAAGCTTCTAAAACCGTCTGCTAAGCCCACACGGATCATCAGGAATGCAAGGCAGTGAGCAGGATCCAAAAAGGCACTTAATACCTGAAGCAGGATGTGGGCAGGTTGGTGGTACCTTAACAGAAACCCAGGATTTGAGAAACTCCATTTAGCGGGCACTAAGAGGTGCTCAGCTGTTACTTCCTCATTTTCTGTGTGGAACCTGAAGTTGTTCCTCTTGCCTAAAAAAAGGTGGGAAAATGTAAACTGGAAACCTTTATTCATGAACAAGGGCTGTGTTATAAGTGGAACATATGAGTTCTGTTCAGTTCAGACTGCTGGTACCTGTCTTCATGAGACTAGCCTGGGCTGTGTCCCCATATATTCTGGCACCTCAGATCTGGAAAACTTGGAGTTCACACCAATCTGTGCTCAGCATTTCCTCTTGGTTACCTTAAGACACTTCCCCATATGAAACATCTCACATACAAGACTGTATAGGAACATACAAGTGTGTGGTGCAGGCTCCTGGGGGCTGCTATAAGGCCCAGGCACTGGTTTGTAGGTGTCTTCAGTCTTTTCTTTAGCCAGGAACAATACACAGGCAGAACCGGGGGGGAAATGGAACAAAATAAAAGGTGAAAAATTGACTTTGAATAGCATAGATTCACTAATGATGAACCTATTCCAGTTTTCCTACACATTTGCTGCAACTTTAGCATTATTAACCTATTTTTCTCTTCTGAAGCTGTGCTTCTCTGTTCTTAAATTAGCTGGTGACTTAACAAAATATTTAAGCATGTGTAACTTTAAACATGCAAGTGCTGTCACTGACCTCAGCAGGAAAAGTTAGGTGTTAAAGGCAACGACCCTGCCTAAGTGGTCTGCAGGGTTGCTGTCTTATACTCTGAGGAGAATGTCATACATAATGCTTAGATTAAATGGGAGGGGAAAGGGAACATTCCTAACATGATTACATTCAGGCTTCCTTTTATGTTTTGCAGAGGAAAACAGTATGCAAATACTGCACGTGCCTGCATGGGTTCAACCTTTATTTCCTCTTTTTTTGATCTCCCTAATTCTGACAAATACATTGCCTGTGGTTGTTGTGCAAGAGTCTCTCCTCCAGAGGCTGTGCTATGGGCCATGGGGGGGAGGGGGCACTGTGTATTTAAGCTGATCCCTATTCCCCTTGCTTCTTTCCCCTTCCAATGCTCTTGCTCCAGCTGCACCTCTGCAGAGATGGGGTAAATCGTACCTGGGCACTGAGCCAGGGTGAAAATAAAGGGGATGAGTAGGGTGCTGCTTTTTTTAAGCCATCTCTGGATCTGATTGACTACACAACTGCACAAAGAGCTGCACCAGCATAATGACCAGCGTGTAAGGCAACCAAAGTGATGCATGCAGAACCACCTTGTTTCCTCTGTGTTGCTGTGGCAGCAGGGAGGAGGGAAGGAGAATCCAAAAATGAGTTTCTACTCTCACCTCTCCCCTTTTCTGCTTCTCTCTCCTGCATGGGATGGGGTGAGAGGAGTGCAGCCAGGTGTGGTCATGGAAGTTTCTGGCATGGTGCTGGTCCCTGTACCATCCTGATACCAGGTCCAGCTCATACTGTTTGCGTCCATCTCTCTGCTGGATTCTGCTGCACCTCAACTGTACCTGTTTGCGTATCCTTGCTGCCACCAAATCCTGAAAGCAAGCCATCTGAAAACAAAATACTGTTCCTTTGGGCTGGTCGTCCTCTAACTCCCAGCTCCAGCATGATTCTCCAGCATACACAGTGTGCTGGCACAGCACAAAGGGCTGCGTGCAGGAGTAAGAGGGGGGTCAGTGGGCCAAAGGTGCATTCTGGCACACCAGAGTGTAAACGTGCCTTGGAGTATCCAAACAAGCACAGTTTACACAGACATCACTATCCTTCAGAGTTCACATTTTATCCAGCAGATGTGGGGAATTTGCTCTCTCTCCAGTGCTGGATTCCAGTTGTGCAAATTCTCCATTGCAGGAGGGATGTCTTACCATGGAGTTCACATCCTTATCTCCTGTGGGACTTGACAGCCTGAGATACCTGGATGCCCTGTATGGCACTCACCTTGCAGCACCCAGCTCTGTGTTTGCTGGATGGAGTGGTGTAGGAAAGGCAGGACACACTGCTGAACACACACACTCTTTATAAGAACTTCTCATCCCCACTGTAGTCACTTTCACTACTCCTGGTCGAGCCCTGGTTGCACAGCTTCCAGCTGTAATCTTCCGTGAAGACTGATCCACAGCAGCTGCTTGCTGGCCTCCCATACACCCGTCAGGTCTGCAGCATTTCCTAGCTGGAGAACTGTGTCTAAAAAGAGATTAAAGCTTATTTTCAGAGTTTTAGGTTGTACTGTGAAATCAACAGAGGTAACATTTGGATATAAAGTAGGCACTTATGACTTAATTTTACCTTTGAGTCTCACAATGTCTTTTTAATGGTGTTACTATTTAATTGTCTGCATCATCTCCACCCAATAGCATCACTTAATGCAATACTTTCTGTTGTGCCTTCAAAGTACTTTATAAGCTAATTATGAAATGAATAATTTAAGTGTAAAGAGACGCTGTTTGTATTTGACAAACCATGACAGAGAGCTGCAGCATTGTGTAAGCTGTACAGTTTATCTCAGAGGGAAAAGCATGGAGTGGTAATGCTGCACAGCACAAAAGGCTCCGTGAAACTTTTCCTGCAGTCCCAATGAGCAAGAGCTTAGAAATAATTATTGAAGTAACAAAGCTTATATCTGATGTTACAAATTCTTCTGTCCCGTACTTAAACTAAAGACTGAAATATATCAGCCAAGGTTAGTGAACAAGCTGAGGATGCTTGTTTCACTTCAAGCATATGCACAGCTGTAAGCATAACACAGAAGTTAGGAAACAACAGTAGAGAGCCTGAATCATTGAATCATAGAAAGGCCTGGGTTGAAAAGGACCACAGTGATCATCTAGCTTCAACTCCTCTGCTACGTGCAGAGTTGCCAGCCACCAGCCCAGGCTGCCCAGAGCCACATCCAGCCTGGCCTTGAATGCCTCCAGGGATGGGGCATCCACTGCCCCATCCAATGCAGCCCTCTGCCTGTCCGTGGAGTATCAGACAACACTATCATTGTACAAACTCTATGAGAACCCCAGTGCTCATTTAGCACAACTCCCCAGTTCATTCAGCACAACAGCAGCATGAATCAGAGCAGGTGTTTGCCAAGGCAGAGCAGTCAGGTTATAACCAGCTTCGGCTGGCACTTCTGCAACACACTGCATTCTTGGCTCCAGCGAAAATAGCAGGCAGGAAGGTACAGGGCTCACTATTGACTGGAAAAGAAGAAAAGAAAAATCTTTACAGAAAATGAGGTGCCCAAATCTGTCAGAGCTTCAGACACACCTATGGGCATAAGACACTGGCCTCAGTAGTCATGGAAGAGTGAACCATTTGGCTTTCTAGCCTCAGTGGCTTCAAACTGGCAGAGAGTGGATTTAGACTAGATATTAGGAAGAATTTTTTTACTGTGAAGGTGGTGAGACACTGGGACAGGTTGCACAGAGTGGATGCCCCTTCCCTGGAAACATTCAAGGCCAGGCTGGATGGGGCTGTGAGCAACCTGCTCTAGAAGGAGGCGTCCCTGTTTATAGCAAGGGGTTGCAACTGGATAACCTTAAAAGTCCCTTCCAACCCAAACCATTCTGTGATTCTATAATTCTATGACCTTGTTTGTTTCCACTTAGGTTGGCTGCGTGGATCTGTGCACGGGTTCATCAGATTGTGGAACTATCAAGGCTGGGAAAGACCGCTAATATCCCCATGTCCATCCCCACCATGCTCACTGCTCACATCCCTCAGTGCCACATCTCCATGGTTCTTCAACACCTCCAAGGACGGTGACCCCCGAGTCCTGTGCGGCTGTGCCACTGCATCAAAAGCCGCCCAGGACCAAATGAAACAAATAGAAAGTATTTCATAGAATCATAGAATCACAAAGTCGGAAACGACCTGTAAGATCATCTAGTCCAACTGTCTTCACACGACCACTGCTACCACGGCAGTTTCTTCCTATCCTTACAAAAAAAAAGGAGAGAAAGAGAAAAAAAAAGAAGCCCGCCCTCCTCCGAAGTTCTGAAAACCCTTCAAGTTGCCGTGCCCACGCAGCCGGTGCCCATTCACCCCCCGCGCGCAGCCCAGGCACTGCCAGCCGCCGCCGCCATTGCTCGGGACCCGCGGAGCGAAGGCGGCCGCGCGCCGAAGGGGAAACCGCGGCGCTCCGGCCGGGAGCGGCTCGCAGGCGGCGCCGTGGGCGGCGGGAGGCGGGGCGCGGGCAGCGCCGTGCCGCGAGGGCCGCGGCCGCTCCGCCTCGCCTCCCGCGGGCGGGGGGCGCGCTCGCGGCGGCCGGGGCGGGGAGCGGCCGGTGCCGGTCCCTCCTCCCGCCCGCGCTCGCTACCGCCGCCGCCCGCGCTCGTTGCCGCGCCGCCGCCGATGTCCGGACCGCTGCCGCGGTGAGTGCGCCCCGCCGGGAGCCGCCCGGCCAGAAGTTCGGCGCGGCTCCCGGCCTCGCCTTTGTGCGCCGAGCGGCCCCCTGCCCCGCCGCGCTACCTGCCGCTCTTTGTTCCCGCCGCCTTTGTTCGCTCGGTGCCGGCTGCACCTTCGGCGCCGCCCGCTTTCACCCCGCTGCCCGCTCCCTCCGCCGCCTTGTAGCCGGGAGGAACGGGCGAGAAGCCCTGGGGCCGAGCGGAGTTCGCTGCGGGACGCGGCCGGAACCGGGCGTGGGAGCTCCGGGAGCGGGAGGCGGCGGGGGCTCGGGGAGAGGGAACGGAGCGCGGCGGGAGGGCGGGCGGGCAGCGCTCGTTCCCCCGCAGCTCCGCTTCGCGCAGGGGCACGGCGCGTCCGTCGCGAAGTCCTCCTCTCCTCGGCGTCGCGGTCGGAACTCAGCGCGGTTCCTTGTTCCGGAGAAGTTCCCATCGGAGCGAAAAGCGCCAGCGACTTTCCCGCTGGCAGTTACGGCGCCGCTCCCGCCCTGCTGACAGCCGGGGGCTCCCCGCGCTTCCCGCTTCTTTCTCTTTCCCTGCCCCGGGGGCGGTCGGCTCCCGCAGCGGCCGGTGCTGAGCGGTGCCGGCGTGGTCTGGGCACGTGGGGACCTCGGGCTGTTGTATGGCACGTGGGTCAGGTGCAGGGCGTGAAGGAAAGGATTCCTCAACCCCCCTAAATGATGAGAATCACAGAATCGTAGAGATTCGGAGGGACCTCTGATGCCCACCCCCCCGCTAGCACAGGTTCAGTAGGTTGCACAGGAAAGTTGTCTGGGTGGGTCTTGATTATCTCCAGAGAAGGAGACTGCAGCACCTCCGCGGGCGGCCTGTTCCAGGGCTCTGTTACCTTCAAACTTCAGTCTTTCTTCTCTTTCTGCACTGCTGCAGGAATTGGGCGGTAGAGCAGGTGCACATTCCTTGTATTCCTCCAAGTGCTCAGGCAAAAACCTACAGTGAGTTTGTTTGAGAGCTCTCTCAGCCTCTCAGACCGTTGTTGGATCTGTGCACCTTTCAGGACGCGCTGTGTCCCACCCGTCCTCTCCCCACTTTTTCCAGTCGTTTTTGTCCATCACAGCTCTCAGAATGCTCTCCCATCATGGAACTCAGAAGTGCCACGTGCTGAGCCTTGGCTCATTGTTGTGGCTTGACTGAGGTGACAAAACCTCCGCTCACACCTCTGTTTGAAACATGATATTTGAAAATGGGCACAAACCTCTGGCACCAGGTGAGCTGTCGTGGCCTTCTGCCACCTCTGCGGCTGTCTGGCAGGGCGGTGGCAGCTATTAGTGCTGCCCACAGTGATGACCCCCCCCCCACCGTGCTACACTTACAGCCACCTCACCTCAAGATCAGGGCAGCCCAAAGAACTGATTTCCAGGACGGAGCAGGTGGGATGGGAAAGGGCTGTGCGGGGTGGGAGCAGATTCCCTGGAACCTGTTGGGAAGGATGGGGATGAGCTACAAAGTGCAGGGAGTGAGGGGCGGTGGTAAAGTGGGGGATTGGAGGGGTGATGAAAACACTGGTGGTAATTGCAGCCAGTGCTGCAGTGATTGATACTGCAGTAGTGTGTGGTTCCCTTTGTGCTAGATGCTGTGCAAATAAGTATTCAGAAGTGCAGGTGGTGGTTCTCATCGTCAGAGTGAAGGATAATGAATGATAACTGGCTTTCACTACAGCTATCTGTAGCAATGCACATCAGAGTTCCTTTATTTGAACAGATATTTACAGATAACTTCAAGAAGCAAATATATTTTGAGTACCGTGGATATCAACTGAGAACTATGCAGCTTAAGAGGGGCAAAGAAACTTTTTCTCCAAGTAAAACTGATCCAAAATTCACTGAAGTAAATGGGAGCTGTGTTGGTGTGAGCAGCGCTTGTCTGGTCCTGGAGTGTGCTGTGTTTTAGTTATCTGTCAGACAGAGATTATAAGCACAGACACAATGAAGTAATTTAAGAAGTGGCGTGCCTTAATGATCTAACAGGCTTAAAATGCTTTATCTCCCAGGCTGCTAGTTTTACGTCATCAATGAAAGTAGTGAAAGCAGTTTTTTTTACTCTGGATTTTATGTTGCTTCTTTTGGTAGGTTTTGGGTAAAGCTGCTGCTTGTGTTGACAAGTCTACATTTGAGGGGAAAATGGGCCATTTTACTGAGTTCATTGTAAGCCCTGTAACCTCCCTTCATCAGTAATTAATTCCATAAACAGTGAGTTCAGTTCCGTTTGGTTTCCTTGCCATCTGAATATAGAAATGAATGAAAGAAGAAATCCCAAAGAGTGCAAGAAGAAGCACAGCTTGATAGATCAGGTAAAAAGAGCCCCATTCATCTGGGTTTATCTGTAGTACAGGGATATGCCCTTACCCCATGAATCATCTCCTAACATCTGTTTGCAGCTCTGTTTTCTTAGCAACTGCGGCTCTGTTAGATCTGGACTCTCAATGGCTGGGTTTGTACAGGGAGATGTGAAGAGACGATCCAGGCTCTCACTACTGAAGCTGTGCCTTTGAGCCAGTTCAACCCATTTGTTTTCTTCCCTGGAGCGCAGTGAATACTGGTTTCGAATTCTAGCAGCTGGGATGCTTGTATGTATATGTGTGCAAAGAGATGCTTATCTGTTGCTTACCACAACTGAAGTGTTTCCCCAGCATTACCTGGCAGCGGTGGAGAACCAGCCAGCTGGCTGTGCAGTTGCTCATGTTGAAGGAGGTGAGCCGCTTGTACCACACTTTCCCCAGCTTCCCCTCAGTTTGTTTTGAGCTGTCACAGGGCTTTTAGATGTGGGAGAGGATGTAGTCTCTTCTTGCAGAGTTGGAGAAGCATTTGAAACAGAGACAGTGATTGCGAGAGAACTCTCCTAGCGATGTGCCTGCTGGAACATGCAGCTGGATTAGTCGGTGGGATTATGAGTGCGGAGTGCTGTATGAGTAATGCTTTGGGACTGGATCCATAAGCTGTGATTAAGGGGAAGGTGACATTTCGTACACCTCTCACCTAATCTTCCTTTGCCTGAATTTCATCCGTGACTAGTGTGGGTAGAAGGAATACTGCTGTAATCGAGATAGAGGTGGCCATGCAGCCACCGGGAGATCAAGTTTATCTGAGTTCTGTCAACTGTGCTCTGACATGGTGGATTATTCAGCTGGGGCTGGATTGATCTGGACCATAAATATGTGTATGGGAGTACCATAAGCTTGTCCAGGACCGTAGATCAAAACCTGGTAGTGTATGTTACGTCACGGGACATGGATTTTACTGGCTGCCCTTCCTGACTTGTGTCCCATGAAGCATGAAGGGCGTTGGCAGCAAGTAGCTGCTCTGAAGGGTGAACTTATTTTGGCTTGGGATAATGCTGAGAGCGTGAAGACCACTGCATTTGTTTGTGAAAGGATTGTATAGTGGAAATGGGAAGAGGTTCTGCTAAGACTGGCCAACTTTGCATGATCTTCATGGGTCACAGGACATGAATCCCGGTGCTAGTGAGCATATGAAGAGAGCAGTCTCTGTACATCACCTAGATCACAATTTTCATAACAGCAGATGAAGAAAGCTGCTTCTGTGGAAGTGCTGAGGGCCAGCATGGAGGGAGTGGAGAAAAATCTTGTGTTTCACTTAGCCGAGCACATGCAAAGGGAGAAGAAAAAAGCTGTGCTGGGGAAAGGGCTGTTATCTGCCCACAGGAGGGGAAATGGGGCAGAACTTTGACTCTGGTCTAAACCACAGCCCCTGGTCTGTCTCAAAGAGGCATGTTTGCTTTCTCACCATCCTGCAGCCTGCTGATAAGTCCCCACACAATGCAGCCAAGCAAACAGGCTTGAGACATTTTGGAGGTATTGCTGATCCTGATACAAGAGGTACTCTTGTAAGATGACTCTTGCAAGGGGTGGGGGAAAAGGGGAGAGAATAGTGTTAGGTATTTGAGCTTTAAGACTCAGGCTGCAAGTTCTATCAAAGGAAATGACAATTAAGATGGAAAACAAAGCACTTGCAATTACTTTCACGGTAGTGTGGGGAGGAGGCAGAAGTGTGGATTTTACAGGAAGAAGTTTTACTTTTTGGGTCTTTTGACTTCTTGATCGCCAGGAGAAGTGCAAGAAGTTGGCAAATGATGAAATGAAGGGTTGAGGGTGGAGAGAGGAACACACTGCTGCCTGTGTCCTGTGTGTCTGTGGCTAAGGAATGGTGTACAGCTGACCACAAAGTGCTTGTAAAAATGTTGGAAGTGGACAGCTTTAGGAATTTTTTTGTGTGTTTCTTGGTGTCAGAGAGAGCTCCGCTTTGTGTTAGGTTGGTTTGAGTTGTTAACATCCACCTAGGTGATGCAGGTAGGGAAATGACAGCTGTTCCACGAGCAGCATGTCTTACTTATTGGGAGGCTCTCATGAAGCAAGCTTTGGTTGCGGGTATATTTCATGAAAGTTTGAAGTTCAGTGATTAAATCAGAGAGTCATAGAATATCTCAAGTTAGAAGGGACCCCTAACAAACGCAAGTAGAAGTCCTTTTCCGTACAGAACCACCCAAAAATCAGACCGTATGTCTGAGAGCACTGTACAGATGCTCCTTGAACTCCAGCAAGCTCAGAGCTGTGCCTGCTGCCCCGGGGATCCTGTTCTAGGGAAATGAAATTCTTCTAGCAGAGCTGAGCCCTCAGTGAAGGTAGCTGTGTGTCATTCAACTGCAGGATGCTGGGGAGGGAGGGTTGTGCAGGGCACTTGCACCTTGTGCTCTGGGGGAGGCAAACCTTCTCACCTAACTGGAAGCACAGAGGTGCTCCTTTGCTTATGTCCTTTCTCTCAACTTAAATTGTGAGATTCATCTTGCCAAACTGCAGCATAGCTGTCTGCATGTGAGACAGTTGTCTAGACTCCTTTCATAGTCACCAGAGAGGAGCAAGTGCTTCTGGGCCATGATTCATCTGCACTGACATCTAAAAATACCCTGGATGAACTGCCCTAAAAGTGCCTGTTCCTCTCCATTGTTTCTACAGTGTCCAAACAATGGAGGCACATGGAGGCATCTGTGTTGGAGATGTTTAATGTCAGGAGAGCTGAGCCTCAGCCAAAATGTCTAATACCACAGCACAGGTTCGAGGAGGGCTGTGTGTGTCCTTGTTTCTACCAGATAGGTTGTGCTGCGTGAGGCAGTGGAGCTTTGAAGGCTTGACCTGGAAGCAGAGGGCAGACAGCAATGTCCTGTTCAAAGCCTTCCTCTTCGCCTGGTCACTCTCTGGATTTGGGAAGGCTTCAAGCTGCACCTGCAGTGCCAGACAATCTATAAATAAGAGGCCAAAGGGGATTTGCAGAGTGGCTTTTTCAAGGTCGCCCCTCAGGTTAGTGGCAGTGACGATGACAGCAGGCTCCCAGGGGTGTGCTCCTTCCCTGTGCTCCCTGCTGCTGCTTTGCAAGCATCCGTACTCCCAGAGTGACACCTGCTCAGTGAGTGGTGATGGACGGCACCTGGTAGGTAATCATCAACTTTTCATGAAAACTTAATGCGAAATGTTATGTATATTATTATATTTCTGTAAAACCCATGCTTGAGGCACATCACTGAATTACTGTGTAACCATTGGGCTAGTGGGAATAATTGCATGCATGCTCAGAAATGGCTAAGCCTTGAAGGAATAAATGTGCTGCACTTCAGGCTTACAGGGGTTGAAGACAGCATGTAACATTAATTAACGATGTGTGGAAACTTTTTAAACTCACCTGAAACTTGCAGTGAGCCAACCCACTGCAGTCGCATGGGCAGCTCTGACCTGGTCTGCCCTGAAGCGTGGCTGCTGCTGCAGTCTTTGCAGCATGGAAGAGAAAGCATAGGTTTTCGGGAAAAAGCCTGACTTACCTGTGCAGGTAAACCATGGAAGATAGGGCTAAAATTTCTCCTGTGGAGAGAACTAGTTTGCAGCAGCAGGATTTCCTTTTCCAAATGAACTGAGTATCTCAGGGGAGAGTTTGCTGAAGGAATGTGCTCAGCTAACAGATACAAAGTACAGGTGCATTCTGAGCACTAAATGGACCTCCTGCACCTCCACTTTCAGACAAACACTGGAACATTCTCCTATCATTTTTTAAGAGAGAAAAGAACGTGTTAACAGTGAAAGAGAAAGAACGTGTTGTGTGAGGCTGGCTTTGATTCCTGAAGTTGTGCTTTGGGGATCTGTGGTTGAACTGCGTGAGGTGAAACAAATTGCAATTTGATCCTAGGGAAGAGAAATGAGAAGAGGAGGGAAAGAGCAAACTATTAAATAAGAGCTGGGAGGAAAGCCAGCCTCCACAAATAAACATTGAAGATCAATTCCAGGTATTTCCTGGTATTGTCATCCTGCTTCATCAACCATTTTGACTGTAACAAGTGGTTGCAAAATTAGCAGGCTGACAGCTTTACGCTTGCTTTTATATAAAAACATCAACAACAACGACCCAAAACAATACTTTTTATTTAAATAGAAAAAGAAGGAAACCCTATCTGATAAATTGTTTGCAAAGCTGTTTCTTACGCAGATCTGGGTGGGATGTTGGTGACGAAATCCTCCTGGGATGGAGAAGGCAGAACTTGTTATTGTGAGAGGAGAGTAGGAGCAGAGCTTGTTTCATATGGGGGTAGTGGAAAATTGGAATTTTCTACCTAATTATGTGCCTGGGGTTCCCAAAAAGAAGGAAACAGAAAGTTGTGCAATGAAGGTGTTCCTGCAGAGTGGCAGTGCCTTGCTGGTATGGGCAGGCTTTACTTTACCTTCTGCAAGTGAATGCTTCCTGTTTGGAAAGCTTGGAAGCAACTCTTATCGTGTCTCTTCTTGCAGAGGATCTCAGAAAGGCCGGTCTTATGTTTTACTGTACTCAAAGCAGGTGCATGGATTGTAAGGAAACCAAGGCATATCCTGTTCTGAGGATGTGTGCTTGTAGTCGCACGCCAGCTCCTTGCTGGAGTCTCACCCAGGGCAGCAGCTCCAAGAGAAAGTGGTGCAGAAGCACACATCGGTGTGTGCAGTTGGCCAGAATGCCAGGCATGGCTTGCAGCTCCTGTTGGCTGTGATGCTGCCAAGGCTGCCTGGCTGGCTGGGGAGAGCGTGGTGCAGTGGCGGTGCTTACGCAATGCACATTTTCTGTTGCTTGACTGGACTTGTCCATAAGTAACTGGCTGTTAGTAATCCTCCTGCCTTTCAGCGAGGGAAACGCGCAGGGCTTGTGGGCATTTGTCCTGCTTTGTCTCCATGCTAAGAAATCCAGTTTCTGAAGGAGATCAACAACCTGGGCAGCTCTGTGGTTCGGGCGCTGGCAAGAGGACTTAGCATCCTGCAGGTGGGGAAAGCATGAGATGTTAGGCATCCTACCTTCTGAGTTATTTCCTATTGAAGAAAAATAGGAAATCGCTGCAAGAAAGACATTGAGGCCCTGGAGTGAGTTCATAGAAGGGCAACAAAGCTGGTGAGGGGTCTGCAGCACAGATGTTATGAGGAGGGGCTGAAAGCTGGGATTGTTCAGTCTGGAGAAGAGGAGGCTCAGGGGAGACCTTACTGCTCTGTATAACTACCTGAAGGGAGGTTGTGGTGAGCTGGGGGTCGGCCTCTTCTCTCATGTAACAGTGATAGGACCTCAGGGATTGGCTTCGAGCTGTGCCAGGGGACATTCAGGCTGGATGTTAGGAAATACTACTTTTCTGAAAGAGTGGTTGGGCACTGGAATGGGCTGCCCAGGGAGGTGATGGAGTCACTGACCCCGGAGGTGTTCAGAGAATGTGTGGCCGTTGTGTTGAGGGATATGGTTTAGTGAGTACTATTGGTGATGGGTGGATGGTTGGACTGGGTGATCTTGTAGGTCTTTTCCAACCTTGGTGATTCTGTGATTCTATTTGGAGTCAACGGTTTTGAAATTGCAACTGAATATATATATATATATTCATATATTTATGTATTTATTTCTTCATATATTTATATATGGCAATATATTTATATGTTTATATATGGCAAGAGTGATTTGTTGTAGCAGGTTAGCATATACCAACAAGTTCTTTTTTCTTGGGCTTTCTATGTGAAGCTTGGCTGTTTGTTCCTCTCTGACAACAGTACCAGTAGGAATCAGAGTATTGGCCTGGTTTTCTCAGCACACAAAAGTTATTCTTCAGGCTTGAAACTATGCTATAAATTAGAAATTTATGTTTGCATGGGTATTTTTGTATTTTGTAAAGCAAGTAATTCTTTTAAAGCAAAGCAAAAGATATTTTATCGAAAGCAGAAGACAGAAGAGCTCCATGGAAACTGCTGAGTTTGCAGAGTGGAGCACCAGTTTTCTATCAATGCTGAGGGTCCCACGCAGGCAGCGTGGGGGTTATCATGGTCCAAGGGCTCTTTCTGTATGTGCAAAACCCACACAGGCATGTCAGTGTGCAGGTTTTCACAGACAGGTGTCCAAAGGAGATCCTGAATAGCATTTTGGGGGGAAATTTTAGTTGAAAGCAAAACTGGGAAATGAGAGGCTCGCTGTTTGGAGAGGCAGCCCCTCCAGGTCAGAGCAGGACAAGCAGCAGTCAGCATTGCTGGAGAGGGAAACTCACGAATTCACAGATGCCAGGCTGGGTTCTATCATTTAAATTATAATTTGCCCTTCAAATTTTGGCAAGCTTTGGTTACTGTTTGTTGGACAAATCTCTCTTTTGTGTTCTCCTCCTGCCTCTGAAACAGCAAGCGCTGGTGGAGCTCTACTTGCAGCAGGATTCCTCTTCTCTGCTATATTTAGTGACCAAAATAAGCCCGTGATCTTTACAGGAATACTGCCAAAGCAGATAGGAGTTGCATGAGACGTGCCCTTTCTCTCTTGGCTCCCGAATACGTATTGCATTTAGCTTCCCTCCCCTCTCTTGACGTTCCTTATGGCTCTGCCTCCCGAGGTCTGTGTGCAAACATTGTGCTGCTGTCTCCAGTTGTTTTGCTCTGTAAGAGGAAGTCCTCAGTCCAGCAAAGACTCCTGCATTTATTTCACAGCTATCCCTACCTTTCCCTTCTCTACATTTCCTGAAAAAGCAGATTACCCCTTTTCAGAAAGATCTGAGAATGGCCTTATGATTTAATTGGGAAACTCCAAGCCATTATTGCTTAAGCGAGGTTCACTCAGCAGAATAATCTGCTTGTTAACCATCTGACTGTTTCCTTTATTCAGGGGAAAAAGGGAATTAGTAAGGCAGTGGGAAGGAAGCAATTTTATTCCTTCAAAGGCAGAGTGTTACTAGCAGCCTGATTCTTGTTAGTGTAATGTCATTCATACAAAATGGGTGTAATTATTACTTAACGCTATTTTAAATACCTTTTACACTATATAAAGTGATTTCAGTATTAATGGCAGACTGGCTGTGAGTCTCTAAGAAAACGTTAAGCAAAGGATTTATTTTTTTGAGGGGGAAATAAAGATGAGTGAAATAAACGAGGAAAAAAAATAAATTGCAGCCTGCTTGCTTAAAGAGTCCCCTGTGTGACAGCTGAAGTGGCTCTGCTTGCAGCCCACGCCCTGCCCCTTCCCTTCCAATTGTAAGGAGCGACCCAGTTCAGGAAGCACAGAGGAAGGGCTGCGATGAGCTGTTGGCACAGCGCTGTGCTGTGGGATGGGAGCAGCGGGCCTGAGGCCTGCCTGTGCCCACACAGCTGGGGCTTGGTCTCCTGGGAATGGCCTAGATCCTTGGATAGTTGAGTTTCTCACGTTGTGTTTAAAAAACCCTTCCCCACAGCCCCCTTATTGATAGGGCTATGTCGTGGCTTGGGAGTCACGGGGGAGCACGTGCCTATAGCCTGCTTTGTGGAAGCTGTTCCCATCTGGCCTCGTGGCAGCAGTGCAACGTATACCTGAGTGGTACCTGGCTTGAGATTTTGGGGCATAGTTTGGCATGTTGTACTTATTGGTTGTGATGTAGAGATTGAACTGTCATTTTGGCTCACGGCAAAGCCGCCACAATGTTTTTGGCTTCGTGTGTAGTGGTGTGCTGGATGTGGTGTTGGCCTTCTGAGCCTCCAGGCACCCATCGCTCTGCCTTTTTAAACTAACAGTTGTGACTGCGAGTTCTGAACACTTGCTTTTATTAATGATGCAGGAAAACATGGAAACCAGCTGGAAAACCATGTTTTCTTCAGCTTAATCAAGTATGCTTCAGCAGTGCAGTTCCTCTTGGGAACAGATAAATGTGGGATAGGCTCTTGTTTTGAGTACACAGAGCGAGCAAATGCATCATGCACCTCTGTGGGTCAAACCTTGAATGAGGCTTAGCTCATGTTATTAAAAGCATTTCTGTGTGTTAACAGCAGCATGGAGTTCATGCTGTTTTCAAACTGTGTGACTGTACCAGGATGGCTGATATATTACCACCCCCCCAAAGAAAGAAAAGGTCAAGAAAGGCATTTTTCTAACCATGTTTTCAAATTAATTAATGCAGTGAGAAGATCCATTGCACCTCTGTAACAAGACGTATTACTGATGTGTAAATCACAGACAAACCAGCAACGTTTGCTGGCCTTAAAAAGTGGTGTAGCTTTTGTATACTCAGACGCTTGTCCTGGCACGCTTTCAAGATTATAAATACATTACTGGGAAGTCCCTGGATGAGAAAAATGTCCTGTTGCTGGTTGTCATAAATAAACTAACATGACATGTCTTGGTCTTGCAGCTCTTATTCTTTGGAGGAGTCCTTATTGTGCGTTTTATTTCAGTGTGTCAGTTCACGTGAGTGAAGGCTGTTTCTGTGGCAGTGAGGTGTAGTTTTATGTCCATCTGTATTTCTTGCAGATTCAACATTCTCTGGGATTAGTTCTTTCTGAGCAGTTGTTTGGCCTTTTCCAAGCTTTTTCCTTTTGAATTCATCTCCTGCTGCTTAGATCTTAACAAGACCCAAGGCCAGACTTGTGTCTCTAATGCAGTTTCTTAAAGGACTGGCAGATACCCATCTAAAAGGAGTGGGTTTTTATGTAGAATTATCATAGAATCATAGAATGGCTGGGTTGAAAAAGACCGCAATGATCATCTAGTTTCAACCCCCCTGCCATGGGCAGGGTCATCAACCACCAGGCCAGTCTGCCCAGAGCCACATCCAGCCTGGGATCAGAAGGCTGTACCCTCTTTTCCCCATCACCTTCAAAGTGATGGAAACGTAATGGGAGACCTTTATTTCCTCCTGAAAGCAAGGAGAATGTGCTACTTACACTTACTGGATGATGACAAATACTTTTTTTTTTTTTTTGTGAGGAAGCAGTCAGTTCATCAAGCAGTGGAAAACAGGACAGATCTGTCAGTGGTGTTCTTCTGATTTTTGTTACCTGAGGTTCTGGCTTTGAAGAGAAGGGGATCTGTACGTCTGCTTTGTGATCTCATTCCAGCTGTGGACTTGTATGCTGTATGAGCCACCCCAAAGAGCAAAATTATCTGGCATTCTAAATGTAACAAGAATGAACATCACTTTGGAGTAGGGCTTCCAGCAGAGAGAGTGTCTTAATAGAAAGGTATTGGAAAATGCAGGCACAAAGAGCCCCCAAACTGGCACTTAAGAGTGATGAAGTGATTGAGGAGGAAAGTGTGACATCAAACTTTAGTGCTGTGGGAAGTGACTTAAGACTCAAGAGGGGTGTGAGCACACTAGAAGTGAGCGGAAAAGAGCAAACACTGTTAAAACAAAACAGGCAACCCAAACAGAGAATCACAGAATGGCCTGGGTTGAAAAGGACCACAACTATCACCTAGTTCCAACCCCCTGATATGTGCAGGTCACCAACCAGCAGCCCAGGCTGCCCAGAGCCACATCCAGCCTGGTCTTGAATTCCTCCAGGGGTGGAGCATCCACAACCTCCTTGGGCAACCTCTTCCAGTGTCACCACCCTCCACGTGAAAATCAACCAAACAAAACCAAAACACCTCAAACCCCAACTAGATCAGAGGGGTTTCACTTTGGTAGTTCTTCAAGTCATGTTATTGTGATTTGAATCTCAGCAATTCGCTTGCAAGGAGACAATGTCAGACTTACAGAAGAACTGCTTGCCAAATGAAGGTTCACCAGCACTCTGTTAAGAAGGCAAAGGATCTTTAGTCAGCCCTCTTTGTGGAGTTCTACTTCCTTCGGACAAATTTGCCAGAGATAAAAATCAGCCGTTTCTTGTCGTGACATCAGCTCAGCTAACACATGAGTAATAATAATCTGTTGCTAAGAGCAGCCTTCAGTTTACAGGCAGAGGCCTCTATGGAGGGAAGGTCTAAGTCCCTGGGTGAGCCATAAACAATCAGCAGCACTTCAAAGAAGGAAAAGTAAAACCAAGTGGTTGGAGATGTCATACAGAGATGTCTGTAATACTTATTGCAACACCAACTGAAAGCATGTAGCCAAGATAATTGGGAAAATATGAGGCATGTGTCTGTAAATGCAAAAACAATGAAGCGGAGACTTACTGACAGCAGATTATAACGTTCACCATATAAACCTCTAGAAAGGCTTGTTTGCAAGATCTCTGCTTTCAGCTGGAAGGAGTGCATTTGTGAGCTAATTTCATGCCATGTGATTTTTTGGGATTGGCTCCCAAGGAAGGCTCTGAGGGCACATCTGCCCAGCAGGCTGCAGCACAGTGCAGGGATGCCCAGGAGTTGGCTGGTACTCACTGGGATCGTGAAGCAGTGTGGAAGTCATGCCAGCTAGTTTACCTTGCCATCTTAGTAGCGTGCATTATTATTATTTCTTGTAGTAATTAATGAAATGTGCATTTTGTATTTTAACTGTAGTTGCATGCATTCTTTGAGAACAGCAGCACTTCTGCCACAGAGGAGCATTCTGTGTGATTGCTGTTTTGTTCACACGATGAAACCCTCCTGCTCTCTATACTTGGACTAATTGAAATGTGAAATCTGTAATCCATACTGATCCAACTTGTTCTGTTAAGGCTACAAAATCCTTGCTAGTGAATCTACCAAAATCCATCCCAAACTTTTTCCCCCTTTCTTTGAGACAAGCATGTTTTTATAGAGACCCAGATGAAGAAAAGCATCTGTGAAAGTCTCACTGGGACATAAGTCTCACTGGAGATGTGGAATTAAATCAGTGTTGTCTGTTCTCATGATGATCTCTCCAGAATTTAAAGCTGGGGTATGATTATTTTCAGGTTAGTTTATTGAGATTTCCAGTGTGTTACTTGCTTTTAGATTTCTTGGTCTCTCAGTGTGCCTTTGTTTCTCTGTAAATATTTTTTTAATCAACCAATGTTTCAGCTCAATTTGTGAGAGAGAGATTACAAAGAAGTTGAAATTATGTATTATGAGCGTACTGATCTAATTCCCACCTGTGTGCTTAGGTGCCCATTGTGAGAACTGCAGGAGAGGGAGGGGAGGGAGTTCTCTACTAACACCCACTAGCAGATAGTCTGGGTTTGGGACTTAGAAGTGTCACTGTCACGGGGAAAACTTTGGTTGACAGTTGAACCATTTGAGCTGTATTAATACCAGACTACAGAAGGGTGGAAGCGCACAGCATTCTCTTCACCTTTGCTTTATCTCCACTGAGAAGGCATGCTTTTCTTTGCAGTTTGTTTTCAGTGCCCTGGTTGTATATTTCACAGTTATTCAGTCTTTTGTGGAACTGAAGGATTTGGTTTAGCTCTGCAGGTTGAGTTGTTTTTAAATGAAATAATCAAATGTGGAGTTGAAAAGATGATATAGTTCTAAAGCCTACGAAATGCGTTGCTAAACAATTTTACCAACACCTCCACAGATTTATACCCTTCAGAGGCTGATACAATACAGTTACACTTAACGTGCTATATTTGAATGAAATTCTGGGAGTAAGGGTAAAAGGATGAGCCTCTTGTCCCTGGGTAATCCTGTCTCAGACAATCAGACAACCTTGAACCTTCTAAAGAATACTAATCCTTGCAGGTATGTCCTGCAGGAGCCTGTGTGTCACTCGTTAAAGCACATGTGGGGTCTTCTGCTGGGGCAGGATGGGAACCAGAGGCAGGGAAAAATGCATGTGCTGTGTTAGATGGTGAGAGGAAGGCTTCAGGGCCATGGAAGCTTTGGCATAAACTTCTCATGTGTTAGCTCTGCAGTTTTATAACCTGTGGTAGGGATTTATGGAGTGGATTTTTGTTTGAAAAAAAAAAAAAAAAAAAAAAAGAAAAAAGAAAATTCATCCTCTGGTTAAAGAGGCCTTAGTTTGTCCTTAATAGAAAATAGAAGCATATGCTTTTTTTCACTTATACATGTTCTGTGATCATGTGCCATAATTTTGTTGGAAGGGATCTCTGGAAGTTGTCTCATCCTACGCTCCTTGCTCAAAGCATTAATGCTTTAAATTTTGCTGCTTTAAAACCTGTAAGCTTTATTACGTTTTATCAATTGCATGCCCAGAGATCTGAGTCCCACCTTGTGAAACAGATACAGGCACATAGAAGGAGGCACTGCCTGCTGTGTCGTTGCTGTGGCTGAGAAGGGATGTGAACAGAGGAGAAATGCTCACAGAAAGGTTAAAATTGCACTGGGCTTTGCTTCATAGCTCTTGCATCTCTTATCCTATTATCACAGAGGTATTTTAATGCCAGATCCTGTTCCCTTTCTCTAGACTAGGCTCCAATGACTTCAGCATTATGCAAGCCAGGTGGACATGACTTAGCTCTATTTGTGTCACCATATCAAATTTTGAAGCAAAGAAGTCAAACAGATATATGTGTTTTCACTGCTGGTGATTTGGCACTGCATCATGTGCCTGTTTAGTTGAAAATAAGGTTAAAACTGGAAATGAACCTGTGATAAAGGGTAAAAACATGCATTTTTACTGAAGTTGAGTGCGTGCCCCAGAGCTGTAGGGGAAGGTACATGGTTTTGAGTCCTCTTGCTTGTTGTTTATCCTCGTGTGGCAGTGCTGGGGTCTTACTTGCATGCTTCTTCTCCTATCCCTCTTTTTTCACATGGCTATAACATTAGGACCAAATTGAGGCAGTCTTGTTGCTTTCACCTGTGGATTCATTGTTGCCAGTACTTTCTATTTCTTAATGCTTTAGCCAGGTAGGGTTAGTTTTCTTCATAGTAACTGGTATGGTTCTGTGTTGTGGATTTAGGATGAAAATAGTGTTGATAACACACTGATGTTGCTGAGCAGTGCTTATACTAAGTCAAGGTCTTAGCTTCTCCTACTGCCCTGCCAGCAAGGAGCTGGGGTTGTGCAGGGAGCTGAGAAGGGGCACAGCCAGGACCACTGACCCAAACTGCCCAAAGAGAAATTCCATACTGTGACAACACGCTGAACACAACAAAACTGGGGAGATTGGTTGGGGCTGCCCCTGCTTAGGGACTGGCTGGGCAGTCAGCAGCTGGTGAGCAGCGGTATTGCACATCTTTTTGTATTCTTTTATCATTTTATTTTTTACCCTTCCATTCTACCTTTTTTCTAGACCTGTTTCCATTCCCACTGGGTGGGCAAGAGTGCTGAGCTGCCCAGAGCATTGAGCCACAGCACTTAAATAGCTCTGAAGGCCTACACTTGGCAACTGGAAAAGTGAAGGTGCAAGGAGTGCAGCGAACTCTGCCTATATCCTGTGAGCAAAAAGCTGGAGATCTGATGGTGTGATTTGTACCCCTGTTTGGTTCTCAGTGCTTAGTAGCCTTCCAAGTAGCAATCACATAGTCATAACATACAGTGATAACCACAAGATGTTAAGGTTTCCTGACATGTTGCAGTTTTAGGATTTGGTTGTATTGCTTGATTTCAAGAGGAGAAGGAAAGAGTTTCCCAGGAAAAATTGTACAGCCTTGGGCATAGGCAGTGCTGCTGGGAGAACTGGATTCTAGTTTAACACCTACTCAGAGTTCCTGCAAGACACTTGCCCTGGCACTTATCTCTAATTTTTTTTTATCAGTGACAGCTAATTGTGTGCTTATTTTCTGGTTGTCTTGACTTGAGATTCAGAGCTTGGGAGCAAAGGGCCCCATGGCTGGATCAACAGCCATGAACTCTATGGCAGAGGACCCAGCAGAGATTTCCATGGCTGCAAGTTCCAGTGTCCTTCAGTAAAGTTACAGTCTCTTTCTGTTGTCCATTTCTGAACAGTTCCAGTCTTAGAATAATGTAAGGCCTTTGTGGCAGCTGTATGTGTTGAGAGGCTTTGTTAAGGCCCAATATTTAGTAATCTCATTTCCATTCTAACTGGAAGGCATGGTTTGTTCATATTGTCTTGTCTGTGTGCCTGTCAGAGATTAGGCAGTCTTTTCCTTCACTTCTGGGTAGGCTAAGCAAACTAAACCCTTATAAAATGTTTCTACCTTTTCTCAGATAATCTAGATAGCTTGTGTCTTTACTTTCCCTGTCTGGAAATCCCTTTTCTGGTGTCTGGTGCCTTAAATTTTACTCCTGTAAACCTGCAGAAAGATTGTGTGCTCCCTGCCAGCTGGAATCAGTGCTTTGGACATGCAATCTATTGCACTGTGAAAACAGAGTCAAATTAGCAATCTTTTTCACCTTTCTGCTCTCTGCACCTTTGCTTGTCACTGGTAGAACACGGGCAATAGCCCGATTCAGGAGGTGCTGCCAATGGGAATTGAGTGGTATTTGTGAAGTATTCAAATAGTGAGGTGATGAGTGCCATGGAAGATGTTGTGAGGAGCTTAATAATCCTGTCAGCAGAGCAGCTCTTGAATAAAGCACAAGGACACAGGTTGCTCAGGGTGTGAGGGAAACCAAGTGTTGAATGGCTCCTCATTACACGGGTGTCCTTCGTTCTGTGCAGGGAGTGAGGGAAAACTGTATGTGGTGGAGTAAACAGACTTCATCATCATCCGTATGCACAAGGAGCAGAATGAAAATTGCACTGGCTTTCTTCAATGATATATTCCCTTACTCATCAGTTTTGACCTGTTGTTTTGACATATGCCTGGTGGATGGGTTGCTAACGTCTGTCTAAATCCTAGTGCTTCTTATGGAAAGGGCATATTTCTTCTAGGAAACAAAGGCTGCCTAAAGTGAGCCCTTATTTCATCTTCAGCTTTATTTATTTTTGAACTTGTTGAAGTTCTTGATAAAAATGAGCTTCTAGCTCAGAGGCCTGTTTTCCTGCAGGGTCAAATTGATCAATGTTGCTACTGCAGTAGCAGAAACATTGTTCTACTTCTATGAAAGGCATAGCATGTAACTCCCTGAAACTGAATTAGAGATAGGGGAGGTATCCGGGGCCAGGAGAATGGAGGAGCTGGAGAAAAAATGTACTTCATCATGGGGATTAAGAAGTAACAACACTGTTAAGTAGAACCAGCAGCTGTGATTATCCACTTGTGTTAGCTGCTGCTTTTGCATTTCACCTTAATCTTTGCAGATTCTGCATTAATTGTTTCCATTCTGTGACAATCATCTGTGCATGAAGGAAAATACAAAGATGTAAAGAAAGCCTGGGAGGTTTGGCAGCAGCAGATCTGCAGAAGGCTCTGTGAGCATTTGCCAACCTGGCTTCCTAAAAGGAAGCGACTGTGTTTGTCTTTCCCTAATCATAGTGCTTTTGTTTTCATGGCAAGATACACTTGCATCCATGGTTTGTGTTGTGGAGCACTGCTGGCCTCTGTTAGACATCAAGTGAGCAGAGCTAAGCAGCAAAAAAAAATTGATGCATGCAATAGGAACATTCACTTCATTCCGTGTGAGCTCTAGAAACAAAGTAAAGAAACCCCCAGGTGACACTCAGCCTATGCATTCCTCCACCACTCTGATATCAGCAGCGTTAACGTAAAACTCAACTGATTATCTTTTCTTTTTGTAATTTCAGTTTGGAAATTAATTAAAGAGTCTCCATTGGATTTAACATGGCATCGAATCAGTCATCTCCCTCAACAGAGGAGCAGGCTTCCTCCGAAATAGATGACCTCTTTCTATCACTGCAAGGTGGGTTTGCTGTAGTTTTCTGTGCTTCCTTAATGTGGATTTATGGTGAATTTGTGACCCTGGGCAGGTCGTTCAGAGATACCCGCTAGAATGTGAACCTGATGTTACAGTGTAGTCTGTTCGTGACTGTGTTACTTTGCTAATTTTTCTTTGTGAAAAGCATCTCAGCAATGAACTGAAAGGTTACAGCTCTGATAGTACTTTCTCATGGTTATTTTCAGAGCCCTTGCCTTTTTTGGTGCATGTGTCATTGTGGGTTCTTACACTTTGTTACTCAGAATACTCAGTAAACTGTTTTCAAGAGAATTGCCAATGTGAAAGCAGTTGTGGTATTTCATTAGTTTCCTTGTTTTCAATTTGCTGACAATTAGTTGGTTGCACTGAACTGTCTTAATGAGTTAACTGCAGTGCTATTTCATTTCCTTTCTTTTTCTTTTGTTTACTTTTCAGTCCTTATTGCTTTATCCCTTGCACGTGTAGAAAGAAAGCTCAGGGACAGAACAAGTAGAAAAATTAAGTGACATTTAAATGGTCATCAGCACATCAGAGATGGCCTATCGTGTAGGCTTTATGGATTTTCCTTTAGGGATTTCCTGGAAAGACTGATTTTGCTCTAAATGTACTCATGAAAACGTTCATTGGTCAGGGAGTCAAGCAGCAGGATGAGCATGGCAGTAAGGCTGGTCTTCAATGTGTTTAAAGCTTGAGTATTCTAGAGCAGATGAAGTAAGTCATGTTTCCACAGACCTGTTTGCTTTCAGTTTAGTTGCAACGAAATGCTTCGTAGCTGAGAGTAAATATGTTAAAAACAGATGGTGCGAGAGAATATCCTGCCAAAGCACTTTTACAATCCATATTTGCACCAATGTTGCCGTTGAAGCCACATGTTTTGATGAGTGAGTATTAACAGTGGTCTGAAACCAAGCATCTTTAATGGCGAATTTTCTTCTGTTTTGTTTCAGTATTAAGTTTTCAGGACAGAGAGCAAAAATCCATAGCAGTCGAGTGCTCGCATGGCTGTAGCGCCAAGTACAGTTTGTGAGACACACATTTGCTGTGACTGTCACACTCAGCCTTTATTACAGAGACTGAATTGTCTGTAGTCATGAAATAGGTTTGGGAAACACTGTCTGGCTTTGAGGCATGGAATTGAGATATGTGGGATTTTAGACCAGGGTTTTATTTTGAAATAATACCACTGCTTTCTGAAAAATCAAATATGTCCAGTGAAAGTAGTGTTGTTCGATCAGCAAGAGAAAGAATCTTGCTTATTAAAAATGAAATAACTAAATAATTTTTCTATGCTGTAGTAATTTCAGCTCCTAGATTATGCTGATGTGGTGCACACTGGAGCCAAGCTGTGTGTGCTTGGCTGTTCTAGAACACTTTGAGGGGTCCTTAGAAAGTGGTGAAAGCAATTTTTGTAATGCCTGAAGATGCAACAAATGGTGTAGACGTGTCTGAGCATTGATGCTGCAGCATCTGATCTGGGTCAAACAGGCAAAAGGTAATACAGCTGCAATGAATCACTGGCAACATATTCCCTGACGTGACACACAGAAACTATTAATAAATCTACTACAGATCTGTAGTATCAGATAAGAATGTTAGGGTCATTCAAGGAAAAGGGGCTGTTTTAATTATAGGGGATCTTGAGATGGGATTTTTAAAGCAGCCTGAGACTTTGAATACTTTAAATCTTCAGGTTCACCTGGAGAAATACTAGAGAAATGTCAGATTTAAGAATGACTGCTCTTAACTTTTAGAAAAACAGCTCAAGTTTTGGGTGGCTGAAGGTGGTTGCAGTACTGGTTGTGATCTACTTCCCAAATTTTTAGATTATAAATTGAGAATATGTCCAGTACTGTAAAAAGCACAGTGTAACAGGAGTTAGGTGTGAACAGCTGGCATAGGAAAAAAAGAGGCATGTCTGGATTGCTTGTACTTTGTTCCACATTTAATTTTTTTGTGATTCAGTCTTCTATTTTTTCTGAATGGCAGTGATGTTACTGCACTTGTCTGACACATTTGGTGGATCTTTATCTAATTAACCAGTCAGTTTGGTCATCGTGAATTTATATGCCTAAAAATGTAATAAATTGCTAGCTTTTTTTTTTTTTTTTTTTTTTTTTTTAACTGCATATAGAACCAGGCACTACCAGGCACTTTGTTTAGGTACGATTTGATTGTGATTGAAGTCAAAATCTTCTGTAGGAGGCCTGCATACCTTCTGGAAGAAAAGGAAAGGAAGGGGGGGACAGCCATAGAATAATCTGAGTTGGAAGGGACCCAAGGGACCATGGACCCATGGACAAAAGGATCATCGAGTCCAATCTGTCTCCACACAAGAAGAACCTTAAAATAAGTAATAAAGAGGTTACTTCTTAGCAGCCATTATCATTATACAAAGCCTATTAAATTAATACCGGGGACTTAATACTGTACAAATCAGCTTTAGTGGACTTTCTGTGTGTTCTCAGGTAAAAGAATGTTCAAGGATGAACATTCACTTTTCTTTGTAGTGTTCAGTCTAAAAAGTGCAGTAAAGAAAGTCGTTGGGATATGGGTAAAAAGCATCTTGTTTTCAGTGCATCTTTCTGATCAGCTCAGTGTTCTTAAGAGGTACACTGAAGCTTTAAAAACATGAATAAAATAGGTAAAATGAAACTATGTGGTTTCTAACGTCAAAGTCCAGACATTTTCAGTTGGTGATGCTAGTCACAAAATCGTGAGGCTCCTCTCCTTCGGTAAGAGAAGGTCTTCTGGTGTCTTGAGAGCTGCTGGAGATCTGTCTGCTCCGTGGTGACAAGGGTGAGTGTGAGAATGCAGAGAGGGAACTGTGCAGCCACCAGAGTATGGGTGACTCCAGCAGACACTGACCAGGTTTGGTCTGCTCTGGAGCTTTCAGGATGTAAATCTGGCTATCTGTAGGAGGGTGCAACTTCCATCTTCCTTCCCAGGAGCAAATAGTTCCCCTTTCCTGCCCAGGACAGCGAACGGAGCCTAAGTGTGGCCTTTTCCACCAAGTCCTACGTTGTTTTCCATCTTTTTCTCCTCTCTTTCTGAGCTAATTCAGACACAAGAGAGTGTGTTTTAGCTCTCAGAGTTTGAGGTATGTACATACTTCACAATTTAATTATCTGTAAGGGTCTTAATTTTTGGCTGTTCTCATTGATCTGTGTTCATGCTACTGTTTATTGCTGTAACTAGAAGGATAACCTATGAACATGGCTGCTAAAACTGTTTCAGAAGAGTGCTTAATGAGATAAGTGAATTATGTTATTTTCAAGTTAGGTCTTATCTTTTATGAATAATCAAAAACCTATTCCTCTCTGACTAAAATTAAATGCTTTGATATATGTGGATGGATTTTACTGTGCAACTTGTAGTAGATTGCACTCATATCTGAGTAATTGACTTAAAGGAGGATATTGTTCTGACACACACTTAATCTTCCAGAGGTCAGGGAGACTTATAATTCTTATCCAACATTTATTTTGTTCCAGCTTTATGCTTCATCTGTTGAGGCTGGTGTGTTATTACAGCTACACATTCATTTGTTGATTATTTTTTTAAAAACAGAGTGATCCAAAAAAGTCCATTAAATGCTAATAATTTTTCAAGGGTGACTTTTGCAAATGGAAAAGCCCCCAGAGGAGCTGCACTGAAATTTATGCCCTGTTTACACTGCTTGGGTGAGGAGCTGGTCTACAGCTTCTGGATCTGAACGGCTTCATGCCATGTGATGGGGCCGACTGGATTGGAAGACACATGAGATTGGCTTGAAAAAAATCCCTCCTGGGTATTTTGGCCTGTTTATAATGCCCAGTGAAAAAAGCATAGATTTTGTAGTTGTGTAAATGTGTTCCCTGCTAGATAGATTTCAGTTTGCTAAAGGCATTTTGAGTAGAAAACTTCTTAAAAACTGGCATTACAGTGACTGAGGGGAGTTACTTGTGAGCCAGTGGCATAGGACATTACGTTTAAGTCCCTGCTCCAGCCTGGGTTTGCAAGAAACAATGTTAGAAAAGCCACGTAAGCCCTTATCATTAAAGGTATGTTGATTTCTAAATGATGTGATTTAGTACCTTAAAGAATTTAACCTGCAACCTCTGTCTGTGCCCCCAGGTACTGCAGTGCCTCACGCCAGGGGCTGTTCTGTTAGTAAATACCGTGGTGACTCAGAGCTGCTCCAGGATCCTGGCAATGAGACCAGTGAAAGTATTTAAGAAGGCCAGAAGTGCAAACTCAGTTTGAACAGGCTTCCTGAGTTAGCAACACTTTGGGTAAACTGGATCATTTGATTTCAAAAGGAAAAGGAGGCTGAGAGGAGGTAGTGTAGAAAGTTCCCGCTTTGCTGCACAAACGTGGTAGTAATTAATTAGTTAATACTTGAATGCTGTTTGGATTTGAAAAGACCCATTTCTGTAGAAATATTTTCATCCTGTTCATTGGCCTCTGGAAAAACTTAATCTTGACAGAAAATATTGTTTGTTTTTAATTGCTTAACACCATGTTACTGAACATAAATGCTGGAAATAACTCTGCTCCCCTGCTTTCCTGTCTGCTGTAATTGAAGCCGTGTTACTGTGTGGAAGGGAAGGGACGACGTAATGGGCAGGAGGGAGAATTCCTCACCACTCCCTGAGTAGACAAAGACATAACAATCCTTCTGATAGTTCCTACCCTTTACTTATGTACCTGCTTGGTGTTTTAGTTTGTAGCAGGAATGCTCTTTTGAAGGAGCTCTCCAAGTTAACCCTGCTGGCCATGCTATTGTAGAGTATGGAAGTGCATATTTTGGATGCAACTGGAATATATGTTCCAAAAAGGGACCCCAGTGATCTGTGGCCATTCAATCTAGAGCTTCTTGGGTGCATGCTTTCTTCCCCTGACACATGTGGTGGGTACACTGACTTCTGACCTCAGCTCATCCAGCTCCTGATCTGTTCCTGCTGAGCTGCACAGCTTCCTCTTGTAGTTCTATCCTCAGGTGACCTGTGTGGGGGAAGGAAAATGCAAAAATAGCACACACAAATGGTAATTATGTCAGTCAATCAGAGGTGGGAAGATGATAGAGTTGTGTTCATTAATTTCAAAGAATTGTTTGAGTTCAAAACAAACAAACAAAAAAGGCCATGTGGCTGTAAAGATTCACTGACAGCGAGGCAGCAGTCCTCACAATAGAAGAAAACCTCTTGGGTGTTTGGTGACTTCTTTTTTACAGGCAGAGTGGAGTAGGCTACATCTGCTGTGCTGAGCTGGGAGTTGCTTCCTCCAGCTCCCTGATGAGGGAGGGAGTTATTTCCTTGGAGCCACTTCCCACCTCAGGAAACAAGGAACAAAGGGCAGCTGTGGAGAGGAGATGAGTTTTAACTCTGGCTTTTCTGTGTCACCATCAAAGGAAGGCTGACATTCCTGCCCTCTTCTCTTCTTCCTCCCAGGAGAGCTCAGCACTGCCATGACTCCTGCTGCAATCTATCATGTCCCGTGCTCCAGCCCTTAATGATTGGCCTATTTTATAGCACTTGCTGATAGCTCATTACTGGATAAAACAGCTATTGTCCTGTCCAACAGTATATATTGATTTACAGCAAGTCTATGTGATGCGCTTCTTCTGTGCTATTCCTTTCTAAGGGAATAAAAACTCCTTTCTAAGGAGTTGTTCTGAAGATTAGCTTTAAAATGCAAGGTGAAATATGATAGATTTTGAATGTTTCCAGATGAGCAGGTTCTTATTTTGTTCTCTCAGATTTACCTTCTGTCTTGGTTGCATCCCAAAGTGAAATTTTTGATAGGTTTTTTTTTTATTCTGGGTCAGTGGCACTTTGAAAACTAGGACAAGATAAAACCAAGGTCACTTAGACTCCTATAAAATGCCTGACAAAGAATCCATTCATCCTCATAAAAATAAAAATCCGTATTAATTAACCACGTGGCAGAGATAAGAATTTGAGACCTTGATTAAATCTTTAGAGCCTCCAAGCAGTGGAGTCAGGGGAAACACATTAGGCCTGAAAACTGAAATATGGCTGCCTGCCACCGTGCCAGCAGCACATCTGTAACAAGCTGTGTTGTATTGGTAGGCATTGAATTTTCTTACTGATTCATGAGGATTTTTATTTATTTATTTATTTCAATAGGAAAATAAGGCAAACTGCAGCTGAGGCTGCAGCTACCTGAAAGGCAGGCTGGTTAGTTGCATTAGGCTATGGCTGTAGGTTGTGGGAGCATAAACTGTTCTTACATATGTGCAGCAAAATAACTACTTTGTCCATTTGCTTGTGAGATGTTTGCCTGTGAGCCGCCCATGTGAATCAACACTTGTAGTACCTGGCCCATGTTGTGTAATGCTTTTGTACGTTAATAAGGAGAGATTAAACCAGAACAAGACCAAGTGTCTTCGTCCTAATGGTCTTTCAGTTACCAACTCCGAAAGCAAGTCTTCCAAATTGGTAGCAGCCTTTGGCAAGAGCTACACCTGGAAGAGTTGCAGATGACTGGCAAAGCATTTAATATTTGCTTTCTGCTTCTTTCCAAGTGCCAGAAATTCCAGCCTGATAAGAGTGCAACTGCTCTGTAATCACTCATTAGGTAATTGGAATAGCACCCATATAGGTATTAAACCAAAGGGTGTGGTTGGGTCCTGTGCTAACATGAAGCCAATACTTCCATGCTGTTTATGTCCTCTGAGTGTGTGTTGTGAATATGATTGGTGTGCAGCACGTGTGCTTACTTTCTGTTTTCCAAACATTTTTGTCCACGTCTTTAAGAATGCCTTCATCTTTATTCTTCATCACCACCTCTGTGTTATTTAAAAAAAAAAAAAAAACAACACAAAACAGTTGATCAAGCAGAGGAAATCAACTGCTTTGTGCTCTATCGGGATTGTAGCATTACAGATTGATCACGGAATCATTAAGGTTGGAAAGACCGCTAAGATCACCTAGTCCAACCATCAACCTGCATCATGCTCACTGACTGTGTCCCTCAGTGCCACATTTCCACAGCTCTTGGACACCTCCAGGGATGGTGACCCCCACCTCCCAGGGCGGTGTGCCAATATCTCACCACTCCTGAGTTTTGTTTTGTTTTTTTCTTTTTCAAAATATCTAACCCGACTAAAGAATTCATGGAAGATCAGTCAGCTCCAGGATGCACAACAGCCCTCAGTGCATGCAATGCATGAAAGTTTTTCTAGTTGCTCACCCACCCAGTGACCCAGGAGGTCACCTATCTGCATCACCCTGCCCGTGGCTTCCATAGCCTCATCCTCTGCTCCTGGCCACCAGAGCAGCAGGAAGAGGCCTTGTGCTTTCTCTCTGCTTTGCATCTCTTCTACCCATCTCACCTCGCCTCCCTGATGCCTGAGGGGAAGGCTGGAAGCAGGCAGACAGGAGGGGCTGAGCTTTGCCTGAGGAGCTGCCCTGCTACACACAGAATGGCCGGGTGTCTGCCTCAGCCTCTGGCAGGGGATGGCTGAACAGGCTGTGAGGCTGGCACAGGCTGAAGGTGGTGGTTTAAGTGACTGGAACATCTGCTCATCAGTGTAGACTTACGTTCCCTCAACAGTCCACATGACGTGTTTGTAGTGTCTGTGTGGAACCAGTGCAGCCCTACGGGTGTTGATTCAAAGGGGGGAAGGGAAGAAGAGGGGACAACCACCCTTCCGCAGCTCCAGGCAGGCCCCAGGGGTGGCCCCTGCTTTTTTGGTTTGTTCTTTGAGAAGCCAGCCTGTCTGCTTCCGGTCAAAGCTGATGTGGAAAGGGAGATAAAAAGGAGGTTGTGTCCGTGTGTGCTTCCAGGAGGCTCTGGGATGGCTGGCAGAGGTGGGCTGTGGGTTTTGTGTGTGGCAGTGCCTGTGCAGCATCTGGGTTAGCAGCGAGATAGAAAGGCTGTCATCTCAGCAGCCAACACCTGCTGTTATCTCAGGCACACAGCAGGGATGAATGCTTTTCACAGCCCTGTCTTGGCATCTGTCCTTGGGGGGGGGGACAGGAGAGCTAGACTGATCTGTCTGCATTGCTTAGCTTTCACATACTGGGGAAAGGGGAAAGCAGTTTAATATCTGTAGTGAAGTAAAATTAGGCCCTGATCCTCTGCTGTTCCATTGAATAGTTGCTTTTGTACAGACTGCCCCATGCCAAGTCTTGGTATTTATTTTGACAAGGTGCATACCTTGCTCTCTGCTCCCAGATATTCCTCTTCGCTTTCTGGAAGAACTATACAATGATTCCCTTTTCTTCTTCTCTGCCACCCACAAGGCACAGGCAGAGAAAGGTTTTCCCTACTTTTGAAATTTAGCCTGATGTGAGAAATTGTTTAAATATTCTGTTTTTTAATGCAGGGCCTAAAATAGTTTAAACAGTTCCCTTGCAGCTGCTGGTGGTTTTTCAGTTACTGACAGCCTACAGGACCTGACTGGGTTTCTGAGTGATGGATGGAGTTATTCTACATGGATTGTTGTCTAGGATGTTGTGTGCACACTGCTGCTTGCATTTCCCGAGCCCTCAAGTAAACCTTAGTTGCTCTTTGCTGTATCCAGTAGAGAAGTATGGTTGATAGTTGGGGAGCTCCTTACGTTATCGTCTGTGCAAGGAAAAAAAATATGAACACTAAGAATTGAGAAAAACTTACATTAACCTGTATCTACTCTCATCTGGAAGAGCAGATCTTAGCTTTTTGAGAAAGAAAAATAAAACCAGATGATTTTATTTTTTCATTAACCATTTTGCTTTTCTTTTTTTTTCCCCAGTGCAGCGAGAGTGTACTCAGAAGAAAACATTTACAACCTGGATAAATTCAATATTGGCAAAGGTAAGAAGGGTATTCTTCAGGAGAAGAATGCTTTTTGCCTTTTTTGGTTTGGATGTGTTCTTAGGAGATAAATAAATAAATAAATAAATAAATATATATATATAATATATAATATATATATATAATGAATAAACAAAATTAATATAAGATTTTAAGCACTGTCTGGAAAAAGTAGCCCATAGAAAGCATTTGTTTATTACATGTAACAACATTGTATTGGTGGCAGTCCAAGGACGTTTGCAAGAGATGCTTTGTAAGGAGTTGACAGTATCTTTCTTGCTGATTTGATAAAAACATACATTTTGCTGAGTTGTGGCACGAATCTCAGGGTTTCATGAGTTTCTACATTTCTGATTATTATTTCTGTATTTAGGGAAGTATTACTCACTTACGCAAACCACAACCCTGAGTTTAATGAGATGATCACAGAGCAGCTTATACAGTGTGTGCTGTGGCTCTGAATTGCTCAGATAAAAATCCAGTTTTGGCTGCTCCTTGAGGAGAAGCCATTGAGCTGATGATAGATTTGTGTTGTTCACATATTGGTGAAAGAGTGACAGCTCTATAACTAATATATGAATATTCATATGATATGATTAATATGAATAACTAATTCAGCTCTACAACTACATTTGTATTCAGTATATGTTGAAAAGGAAGTAAAAATATGAATTAACTGCTAGTATTAACTTTCTTTTTGTACAAAGTTACTTCTTTTTGCTACACGTTTCCTTGAAAAGTATCATAAATACTTGAAAATGTGTCCTAAAGTAACTCTGGAAGTGTAATAATCTTTCATGTTCTATTACGTGTTGGATTTAAAGTAACGAAAGATGGTGTCACATGCACTGAAATTTATTTTGCAGCATACACCTCCGTCTGTTATCTCAGACCTATATACAGACATTCAGCGAGGACATATGCTTTTGGATCTGTTGGAAGTGCTTTCAGGTCAACATCTGGTAAGATAGAACAATGCAAATATTACCTCAGTGCTTTGTCAAATCCAGAAGAAATTGCAGGATATTCTTGATTGTAAGGACATTAACAATCCCCCTGATGTCACTATTATATGTATTATATATATATATTATATTATATAATATTATATATATATGTATATAAAATATAGCTCTGAAGAGCTATTTGCAAGTAACTTAAGCTTATATCACCGACACTGAATCACACTGTAATAATTTGATCCAAAGCCATTCATGAATCTTTGCAAGACTCTCCTTATCAAAACGGAAATAAAATTAATTTTTACAACTAAGAATGTAACGTGTTCTTTTTTGCTTTGCAGCCACGGGAAAAAGGATTTAATACCTTTCAGTGCAGAAGCAACATAGAAAATGCTTTGACATTTTTGAAGAGCAAATCAGTGAGTTTTAACTTCAAAATTCACAAGTAAAGCCAGTTTAGCTGGTGGAGCATTTTCTTTGTTAACAATGATCCTTTTTTCCCTTCCTAGCTGAAGCTTATAAATATTCATGTTGCTGACATTATTGAAGGAAAACCTTCCATTGTGCTTGGCCTAATTTGGACAATTATATTTCATTTTCATGTAAGTATTTCAGTAATGCAAGGGAGTCTTTCAGTAGAGGAGAAAAAGCACGAAAATATGCTGGCTTACATGGCTGCACAAAGAAACAAATTAGTACAAAGCAGAAGATTATTTTCTGGCATCTTAAAGTGATGAGTCAGAAAAGAGATGCACCAATGCATCCTGCCTGTCTCTGAGCTGCTATCCAATGTGGTGCTAGCATTACTACTTTGACATCATTTAATTGAGAATGGTAGAAAGTGCAGATATTGAGATTTTTTAAAATGACTAGTTGAAAATAAGCTAAACTTAGTCTTGCTAAGGCCTGTAATGATTAAGCTCTTAATAGAGCACCAAATGGAGCAATTAGCATAGAGTGGCTCACATCCATCTCCCCCAGGAGCAGGCCAGTCTTGGCTGTGGTCAAAGTTGTTTTGTGAGCCTTTGTGTAATGCTTGCTCTTTGTTTTTCTAATACCAAGTATCAGAAATGACATGCAGGATGTTGTTTCCTACACAAGGTACTGTGTGTGCATCTTGTGTGACAGGACATTATGGGGAGAAAGGGAAGTCTGAAAGCACATTGCATTGCTAGAATCTTTTGAAGGACTGCAGAGAATGATGGAACCAAACAGATGTCTAGCAAGAGCCCTGCAGTGAATTAATCTAGGTGCTTTTGGGATCTACTGGTTATAGGGGCTCAGGAAGGAATCTATAAGCAATGTTCTGTAACTATTAGTTGTAGCCCATATTTTTCCTTGGTAAGGGTACTTTGCTGGTGGAGTATTTGTGCTGTGCATAGTGGTGTGCATTATCTTTTACCTAAACCAGGCCTCTCCAACCAACTGTAGATTTCTGAGGCCAATTGAGTAGGTTTTCCTGCACCCTGAGCAAGCAAGCAAGCAAGCAAACTCTCAACATGCCTGATAGAACACAGGACAGCATAAAACACAGCTGCTATTGGCTTCCTTCTCTGATATGAAGAGTAGGAAAGAACACTGAGTGAGAAAATCCCTTCATGACATTGCTGGTACCCATAGTATCACTTAAATGCCTTGGGTGAATATTTCCTGCCAAAAATATCAACTGTTCATCTTGAACAGATCACATTTGGTAACGGTTGATAAACTTTATCCAAACTCTGGGGGCAGGGGACTGCTATTACAGGTTAATTGAGTCCTTCCTAATTCTCTGTGGTTTTTTTTGCCATTAATATCTTGGAAGTTTTCACTGTAACCTGGTTAAATTTTCCCATCATCTCTGACAGATTGAAGAACTTGCCAGGACACTTGCTTGCACTTACAGTCAGCCTTCTCTTGATTGTTCAAGTACTGTTGACTCCTCCCCAAAGGCAAGGCGATCAGCTAAAAAGAGCGCTAAAATTAAGGAACGGTGGAAGTTATCTGCTACAAAGGCTCTTCTGTTTTGGGCAAAAGAACAGTGTTCACTGTAAGTTTCATCCAATACATATAAATAGTATTTTACGTTTTGTATTTATGGCTTTTCTCTATATGTGATGTTTTTCCTTTTTTTGTTTTTATTTTTTAACATTACTTACTGATGGCTTAGCAGAAAATGCTTTAGAATTCGGATGATGTTATCAGCACTTTTAGCATCAATCAAGCCCTAAGGGTTATGAAATGAGCCTTTTAAATATAATGAAGTGAGGCTAATCCTACTAATAAACACCACAATGTAAATTAGTTGTTCGGCTTTTCTCTTTTAGGAGCTTACAGTTTCCTGTGTGATAAGTCTAGTGGAATGCTTACATGATTTCCTAGTATTAATTCTCATGGTTGGCACCAGTTAACAAATTTGCAGCAGTTACTTATTTTTAAAAGGAGAATTTGGGATATCTAGGATTCAAACATCACTCATGGGACTTGAGACAGACAGAATGACAAGTATTCTGTCAAAACACTGCACGATCCCCAAGGAGGATCCTAGTGAACGGAACAGGTCTCAGTCCCCAGTGTCTTTGTATATTTTTTATTCCCAGTGTTCCCATAGCTTTGTTGACTTCAGTGGGAGCATTCACAGCACGCAGCCAAAATTGAACAGGTATTTATTGCAAAGGACAAGCTATACATTTTACATTTTCTTCAAGGGCTACTGCAACACTCAGAGATGTTTCAAATATCTTCTAGAGTAATGTCAACCATTTCTCCCCAGCTTTTTGATAGCTTTATATTCTAACAACATTCTACTAATATTTGAAGTTGTTTAGGGGCAGAAAAAGGCCTTTATCAGCACACGCTGAGTTTACTTTCTGAATGAATATTTTTAGTCACTATATTTTACATTTTAATTGTGTTTTATCAAAGCAAGATTGACCAACATGTAAAAGAGAGCCCTCTGTCCATATAACCCTTCTCTTTTGATTGTTTTTTCTTTTCAGCAGTATTACTGTTTTCAGCAATATCGCTGTCTGTTCCATAGCATAGCATCCTTTCTGAATGGTGATTGCATTTAGTAACTTTGTAATCAGTTAATCCTATAGTTTTTGTTAACAGAACAAGTCTTTTTAAAATCCTGGCCATTGTTTTGTAGCTAAGTTTTATCACCTGAAGCCCTATATATTTTCGACTCAGAAGCATACTCATAATGCATGAGGTGCTTCTGGAAAGTTGTTCCAGATTTCACTGTGGCTCAGAGCTTTCTGGGTCTCTCACAGCACTGTCCAGGCACCACTTAATGGAAGATGTTTAAAAGACACCAAAAGAAAAATATTTCTGCCACACTGATAGTTTTAAGGTCTGGATTTTCTGAAATGACAAAAAAGATTCCAAATCTCAGTGATCTGATGGACAAATACCTTTATTTTATTGCAACAACTTCGGTGCCTTGCTTGTTATTTTTCCATCCCACAGCAAAGACTGTATTCAGAAGGAATACTGAATCAGTAATGCTTAGCTTCAAAATGCAATGTAAGAAGAAAACATTGTAGCATTTTGCAAAACCAAGTAAAAAAATGTCATTGTAGTGATGAGCATTACTGTCTCTATGGTTTTCTGACCCAACTTTTTCAGAAATGTAGTGACAAAGTTCTCTGTAACTTTTTGGATTTCTTTCATATATCATGTTGCCAACTTTATATTGTATTTTTAAATTCTCACTTATGACATTTGACTAAATGTGCTGTCGTGTTTTGTTTCTAATCATTTTTGGGATAGATATGGTTCTATCAGTGTGAATGATTTCAAGTCAAGCTGGAGAAGTGGACTGCCTTTTTTAGCTATCGTCAATGCCTTAAGACCAGGTCTAATTGATTTGGAGAAGGCAAAGACTAGAAGCAATAAAGAAAACCTGGATGAGGCTTTCAGAATTGCAGAATTGGAGCTCAATATTCCACGGCTTCTTGAACCAGAAGGTAAGCAATCTGCTTTCCTATAATGAGCGAGATTAATATAATCCTACATGTGTTGACTTGTAATACAGGCAAAAGGTAAGGCTGTGTTCAAGTTTGAAATGAAACATTGATCTTTACTGTGATGTTCTAACCTGCAGTTCTTTGTTGTACAGCACTGAGTATACTTGGGATTTTTAGGATTTTTGAATTGGCAGCATATGCAGGATCAATATGAAGAAGACAGAGAATGAAACTTTTACATTCATAGGAGAAACTTGTTCATTAATTTCTCATGTTATATCAAGGTGTTCCCAGGGGAAGAATTTCATTGCATACTGATTTCTGTCAGTGGTATGTTATGTGAGCTACTGCAAAATAAACATACTTATGGAAATGTGTTTTAATAACTGCAATATAGTGTGTAATCTTGGGATCAAGTCTAGAGGGCTGAATAATTATGTAAATGGTGTATTGGCTCTTGTAGATGTTGACGTTATGAATCCAGATGAAAAATCAATCATGACTTATGTGGCTCAGTTTTTACAATACTCCAGGAATATGCCCGAGACTGAAGACATGCAGGTATGTAATCTGGTTTATCACAGGCATTCTGTAACAAATATGCATTGTCACTGCCAAGATGATCAGTGCTTCCTTTTCCCAGCTTATAGCATGATGCACTAACAGTTATCCTTCATAGTCTGATCCTCTGATTCAGCCACTGACAGCATCGAATTGGCTTGAACCTTCTGATACTCCTATGTGTTAGCCAAGGCTCAATGCGATAGATTTTGATGGTATTGTTGAAATTACTGTGCAGGTGGTCTTGTTTTTAGTTCGTGGGTTTTTGGATTTTGTTTTTTTTTAACCGAGGATGTTTTTAAGCTTGATTGTTTTCATGTGCACTCTCAAGCCAATATGTAAATACTAGAGTGGAAGCAGATAAATTTGAAAACATGCAGAACAATCAGCTTTAAATTTAATAGCTTGCATGTAGAGTGAGCAGCAGCTGTTGCTTGCAGGCTATGCTGGATAGAAAACCAAGTTGTCTGTTGTCTATATTCTCCAATACCCCCTTCAATAATAGGGGGGTTAGAACTAGATGATCTTAAAGATCCCTTCCAACCCAAACTATTCTATGATTCCTAATAGAGTTAATTGCCTTAATTAATGGCACTAATTCACATATCTCCATATTGATGATGTCCTTCCAGTAGGGCTTCAAGCAGGCTCTTCTTTTAAGATGGCTTTGTATATCCAGGAGACAAGTTTAAAACTTTGGCCTTGCTTTATAGTAGCAGCTGGCCCAAAGCTCATTAGGGTCCCCAGGAAACATTGTTTGTTTTTCAATGGCTTTGAATGGGGTTATCATATGCTCTGTATATGTTGCTTTGTGGCACAATGTGAATTAAAAACAAGGCTTTCAAAACAGAAACATGAAATTTTCTGCTCTAATTACTAGGGTAAAGTAACAGAGACCGTGAGCTGGTTGGCTGTGCAGGGAAAAAAGTTAGCAAATTTGCTGATGGACGCAGAGAATGAAACATATTACCAGAAGTACAAAGTAAGTTGCATTTTGTATTTAACTGCTTTTTTAAAAGAAAGTATTAAGAATGTTCTGAGAAACAGACTTTTGTCTTCATTGCCTGGGCCAAAATGCTAAATGAAAGGAGATGGAAACCTTGAATTCAGTAAATGCTCTCAAATGATTGAGGGAAGAATAGGGTAAAATTATTTCTCTTTGGAAACAGATATATGCTGTTTTGTTTCTGAGCAGAGCAAGGCTTGTTGGAGAGAGTAATGTAATGTCTTTTAATTTATTGACATAGTTGAAAATGTGGACAAGATTCCATAGGCCCTTCATAAGGTCAGTTTCTCAATTTCTGTGATGATAATTATAGTGGATTCAGCTAATGACATAGAGGAATATTTGAAATGTTGGCTATAGATTGTGTCTGAAGTAAAATTTCCTTTGGCTTGTATTGTAGTCAGAGTTGGTAATAAAATGGCCTGTATGGCCATAGAGAAAGGAATTTTCCCTCCTTCTTGGTTAGAGGGAAGAACCATGTCTTGACAGCACTGATAATATGCTAAGTACAGATTTTACTAGAGAATGGCACTTTCAGATGTAATCCCTTGCCTTTCCATGTGTCACATCCTCTGAATTTAATGGACTTCCAACCAGTATATTCAAAGGCAGTATTCATATGCATGGGTTCCATCTGAGTTATCTTCTATGAATTTCTCTTCCTTTTTATCTATAGGAAATGATGTCATTTATGGAAACCTTTAACCAAGAAAAAAAAGCATTTCTTCCCCTGTTATCACCAAAAAGAAGTGGAGCCGAGCTGAACGAAGGCCAGCAGCAGATTAGAGAAGAGTGGAGTAAACTCGTCTCTCAGGTCAGAGGCAATTCCAGCTCACCTTGTTGCATGTGTGAATGTGATTGATGTGGAAGCCTAAACTTAGCCCAAGAATATGCACAGGGAAAAACAGGGGGTAATACTTTATTTACATCAATGAAAGCAGTACTGATCCTGAACCTGAAGTTCAAACAAACTGCTGTACAGTGCCCAAGGGGAGTCTGAAAGAGGCTGTGGCTGTGTATTACCATATTACCTTTCTGCCTTCTGAGCCTCAGGACTGTGAGATCTGAAAAAAAAAAAAAAAAAAAAAAAAAAGTCTGCATCCGATCATTTTTGAGCAGCCTTCAGGTCAAAGGTTTTTGCCTATTACTGCTTACAAGGTTATTTGAAGACAAATGGCTCAGGTAATGTTGAGCTAGGAGAAGTATGATCATATTTTTTTCCCATGGTACAAACTGTGATGTAGTTAGATCAGGTTGGTCGGTGCTTTGCAATGAGTTAGGCTGGGTTGTCTCCCTCTGTTGCAACCGAGGATGTGTTGGGCTTTGTTGATAATTGCTCTTCATAGAAGAAATGTTCAATTGTCACTTCTTATAACAAACAACTGGTCCAGAGCATCCCCTGTTCCCTTCTTTTTTTTCTAGAGTGTCTAGAGCATCAGCTTACAGAACATACAACTGTATTTTAGGGATGGAGAAAGGAATAATAGTGACAAATTTAATTGCTTGTTTTTATTTTTAAGATTAATGAATGGAAAGCAGAGCTTGACCAGATGTTGCCTCCACCTCTGGATGGCATTGAGGCCTGGCTTCAGCAAGTAGAACATCTACAGGCAGAAGATTTGCCTGATCTGCAGGACCCGTTTAAAGCCATGTCTCTCTTCAGTGAAATAATTTCAAGATTTAAGGTAAGCTGATCACAGAGGAATGTTCTCCTTTAGTCTCACCTAGTAAAGTACTTATCATGGAATTGCTATTTGCTGTTTTGGAAAGTAGTATGGATATGTTTATCTTCTGAAGATGGAAACCCCTCTGAAAGGTACCACTGATTTTTGTGGGTTTATTTAAGTAGCTACACAGGTTTGTAAGGAAGGTTTCTGACTTCAGTGGAGTGAGATTAAATTTAAATGCGAAGTGATTGAGAAAATTATGCTATTTTATGTGGCTCCTGCAACTTGTACAGAGAAATTGCATCCTTATCTTTAAATCTAGGCTTGATACATACCTGTTCAGGAAAGCACTTGCACTCAGGGTTACATTCCATTATGTTCACTCAGCTTATGTGTTTAAAGTTAAGTATTTGCTGAATCACTCTGTTATTCCCTTCAAAGCAATGGAAAGTATTCTAATACCTCAGTATCATGCAAGTTATTTACTCTGATCTTGATGTCTTTACACTGATAATATTTTAAATGATTAGAAAACTTTAAAAAGCATAAGTGTATTGATGCTTGGTTGGATCATCATGGTACTTTACTTGTGTTTTTTTATGAACAAGGTGAAGTTAAATATTTTTATAACTAGTCCTTGATCTTAGTTTGAAAGAATAGGAACAGGAGGTTGATGTGAGTGGCTTGCTACCACTACTTTTTTGAACTGTTGCTAGTCAATTCCTGGTAGGAGAAATGGCTGTTTTTTTCACTGATGGTGGCTTTGCCAAACATTGGCCATTTCTTCTATGATTTTGACTGCTCAGGCTAAGTGTTAATAACATTTTTAAGAATGAGACAAAGGGAGACATGGTTGGTTCAGGGCTTTCATTTTTTTTCCTGTTGACATGTGGATACTATCATTAACTTTCTTAAGAAAAAGAAGCCAAATCTGCTTTGGTGGGATAGGAAGGCATTCTGCTGAAATTTCCTTTTCCTCCTCCTTTAATACAATCTTTTTAGTATGGTTTGTATAGAGATCTTGCTGCCACAGTGCTATCTCTTGATAGAAATTCTACTTTCTCTCAAGAACTGGGAAATTACTCAACAATATGCACAACTGGTTAATGTTGTATGCTATCAGCATGATATTAAATGGAATTTGTTGAGCAGTCAAATAAAGTATTAGGCAAGTATGATACAATAAGTCTGTTCAGCAGGTTTTGCTTTTGGGTCTTGCTAACACATAATGGGGAAAAACTTAATATCCTGAACCCATCAAAATGACTCATTTTTGTTCTAAAGATGGTACTAAAAGTGAGAAAGAAAACCTGGCAGCATAGATTGTGTAGTTCCATGCATCTTAAATTTAACTGGAGGCTCGGTGGTAAGAAAAATTATATGTTGCTATAGTAAATATGTACTTCAGAAGGTGATTTGATTGATAAGACTTTCATTACATGTTAATGAATAAAGACAATAAAAGATTGTCTTGTGCTGTCTTGTTTTTAATACTCTCACTGTAATAACAGATGACTTGCAGATTCTAGCATGATTTAATACTAGTTGACTCTAGTATTGATATGAATAGCTTACTGTTTCATTTTCTTCCCAGGGTTTGATGAATTGTTTTGATTCTCACTTGGACACTCTTCAGTCATTTGAGAATAAAGATGAGAAGAATATGCCACTAGTAGTGCCTGAAAAGCTAGAGGAAATGAAAAGAAGGTTGTGATACTCAAATTCCTTCTACTATGACTATGTTGTATTCTAGTTCTGCTATTGACTTGCACATAACTTGTCCACGCCTTGCAGAAAAAGAACATTTTCCATTTAAGCATGGAATCACAGAATCACCAAGGTTGGAAAAGACCTACAAGATCATCTAGTCCAACCATCCACCTATCACCAATAGTTCTCACTAAACCATATCCCTCAACACAACATCCAAACAATCCTTGAACACCTCTGGGGTCAGTGACTCCACCAGCTCCCTGGGCAGCCCATTCCAGTGCCTGACCTCTCTTTCAGAAAAGTAGTATTTCCCAACATCCAGCCTAAATCTCCTCTGGCAGCTTGAAGCCCTTCCTTCTAGTCCTGTCACCAGTTTTACATGAGAAGCACATGTATTTTGAGCACACAGTTTAATTTGTTGGTTTGTGAAAGTCTAATTATTTGTACAAAATGAAGCACATTAACGGGAGCTTTTCAAATTCCCTGTGCTAGTGTGGATAGGAAATACCCACTTGAGGTAGAAAGCAAATTCCTTGAAAATAAGGATTTTCCTGGATGTCGCAATTCTGCATCCAATTTTTATTTTTTACCTTTTTGGAAAGCTGAAATTTACAGTCTGTGCAACCCTATATAGCTTTTGAAGGATATTTTCAAAAATGACTGGTGAATCTACTCACACAGCATGAGATTCTTTGACATACAGATAACAGATGCCCTTCTTTAACCATTTAAAGCTTTCCATAAACTGAGCTACTATTTTAAAAAGAAGAAAAAAAACATGTTATCTTAAAATTTTACTTCCACCGTAAAGATTTTTACATATAGAATAGTAGAATGGCTTAGATTGACAGAGGCCTTAAGATCATCTAGTTCCAACCACCTCCCATGGGCAAGGGTCCCAACCACTAGATTAGGCTACCTAAGGTCCCATCCAACCTTAATATCCCCTCTTTTTGTTTAAAGCCATTCATTCCCATTTGTCCTATCACTATTAGACTATGTAAAAAGTTGGAATCCCTCCAGGTACTGGGAGATCACCATGAGATCTTATCTGCTGAATAGTCCACCCTTCCACCTCTTTCCAACTTAGAGATAAGAATGTGATGTGGGACATACAATATATGTAATTCAGAATTTTTAGACTAAAATCTCTATACATTAATGCCTTCTGAATCCAATGATTTGAATCAATTTTTGGAACATTTCACTGTTTGCAGATTCAATGATATTCGTTTCACAAACTCCAACTCCCTTCTTGAATACCACTATGGACTGTGCTCAGCATTTGCCAATGAGGTGACATCGAAGCTAAATATTTGGAATGTGAAATATGGGACAAAAGGATCCGTGGAATCACTGCTAGAAAATTGGAATGTAAGTTTAAAATAATTGTTTTTCATAATCACACTCTTAACAATAATTCCTCTTCTCTCCACTCTCTTTGATTCAAAATTGAGTTCATCCTCATCAGGGAGAAGAGATAAGCACTTCCCTTTCCACTTTCACTCCTCAGGAAACCACAGAGAGCAGTGTGGTCACCCCTTAGCCTCTTCTTTTCTCTAGTCTAGACAATCCAAATGTACTCAGCCTCTCCTCATAGAATATGCCTTCCAGCCTATTTGCCAGCTTTATTGCTCTTTTCTGGGCGATTTCAAGTATCTTATTATCCTTTTGAAATGTGAAGTTTCTGAAGAGTTTCTCTGAAACTTTTCATGCTGGAAAATCCCTACTTAAATTAGTGGAAATTTCATCAGAACCCTGGTAGGAGGCATTAAGAAGTTAGACAAAATCTCTCTTTTTTTATTTTTTTATTTTTTTTCCTTCCCGATATTAACATTCCCACAAATGAGGTGGGAGTACAGCATTAATCTGTGCTGAGCTTCTTGATGCAGTTGATTTCATAAATACTTACTACCATGTTTTTTCTATGGCTGTGGTTCATGGAGTAAGGTGCACCTTAGACTACCTAAGAGCCTGAGGACCAACCCTCTAATTTCCTAAGTAAATATTCAAACCAAAGTCTCTTTCTCTATTTCCATTTCTTCCTTCCTGACCCTTTTTATCTGCAGTTTGTATCATAGTGAATCTTTTTGAAATAAGTAGTTCTGATGCATACGTGGTTGTGACTCAGTCAATTACCTTCCAGAGTTTATATTTCCCATTAAGCTACTCTCTGCATGAGCAGAAAATAAACAGGTCAAATTCAGACTAAAGAGTTTAGATGAGTTGCTGGATGGGCTTTGTTTAATTTACATTCAACTCCCAGGTTGCAGCCTCATTGAAAAAAATGTGTCCCAACCTGTATTTGCTACCATTAATTTTTATGTGGGTTAGTTTTACCTGTGCCAATTCTTTTTCACTTTGGGTAGAATTTCATTGAAGAAAAGAGACTTAAAACACAGCTAGAAATTGCTGCTCACATCTGTGAAGACTTGAAAAACAAAAACATGAACAACCTTGAGTTAGGTAAGTTTGTATTCATAAACTCATAATGAAAACCTCTGTTTTGAACTGACGCACTGTCAATAGTTTTAATTCCCACTTAGGTTTTTTTGTTAAGTACTAATTCTATTGAATAAATCTCTCTGTGTCCAAACGTATAACAGTACTTTCTTTTCAATATCCTAGCTGGAGATCCTCAAGAAATTAGCAAACTTTTTAAGACAGTGGAGTCAAAGATTTCTATGTGCAAAGACTATATTTCCAATGTAAATACTACACTACAGAAAGTCCTGTCTGCCTGGAGTAGTTATACAGAAAACCTGTGCTTACTAAAGACGTGGCTGGAAGAAAAACAAAATGAGTATCCGATAGAGGTATGTTGTTGGATTTGTTTTACTCATGATGGACAGAGACTTCTGGAACAAAAACATTTTACACGACTGTGGTTGTACTTGCTTTTCTGTTCCTCGTTTTGGAAATCAACTCGTGGCAGGGCTCTGCTTGAAATTATTTTAATGCCTCTCTTTAGGTCCCTGCGGAAGCGCTGGCAAACTGGAATTCAGTGCATGGTTCATTAAATGAAGCTGGAAACTATCTCATAGAAGTCAGCAAAGAACAAGTTGGGTCAAATATTGCCAAAGAGCTGAAAAAACTGAATAGGAAATGGGCTAAATTCATCAAGAAGACACGCTTTGTAAGATAACAGTTTCATAATACTCTTTTGACAAGCAGCCTTCAAAGTCATCTTTTATAAACTTATCAGCTTGTTAGTATGAACTTAATAAATCTTTCAGTCAGCTGAGTTTTTCCAGTTTTAAAACAAGAGGAACAGAGAATACACAGAGGTATCCCATTCATAAGTCCTTGCAACTCAGTTAAATGTTTTTTGTAACAATCTAGATAATACTCATTTTTTAAATCAAAATTTTAAAACCACTTTAAAGGGGATAACTTACTGCAGGTTAAAGCTTTTTATTTGGTTATAGAGAGATGTATTTCATTTATTAAGAGCTTGTGAACCTTTGCTAAATTGTGTAATCCCTTCTTCAGCTAGAAGAAGGTAATTATAGCTGCATGGATATTTCTAGGTTATTCAACTTTATACCACCTCACTTGACAGGTTTTTAGGTGGCTGTAAATTCCTATACAATCTGCTTGATGTCATGTGTATTACTTTTTCTAGAATAATTTCACAATAGCAGCATTATCACTCCATTTGGGACTGTTAGAGCTCTTAATTTTCTCAGTTGAGCCTTTCAGTGACATTTATTAAAATACTGCTCTGATGTTAAATGATGGCAAAAAATTACATTATTTCTGTGGGAGATGAGCTTAATGAGAATGTTAATAAGAGGCATGTTTGCAAGAGTGAGGAAATCTGGAGTTGCGTTTAAAAGCCACTGGTAACATTTCAAGAGATGTTTTTAGGAAATAATTCAGAAAGCAGAAATAGACAGTCTAATAAGTGCTTAAGGACATAATGGATTATTTTTCTGATATTGCATTGGACATTATGTAAACATATGTGTAAGTCAACATGTGCAAATGAAATTGAAATGTGGCCTGACTACCAGGACCATTTAACCATTATCACACTCGCTGGCCTAGATTTGGCCAACACCAGCTATCATTCCCTTTGACAGTTCCCTGGCATGACTTGGGAAATGCTGTATCACAGGAGTTTTTCTCCATAGTAGTGTAGGTGTGGCTGCTTTCTTAGAGGGAAGGGGAAATCTATGGGGGCACAGGTTGTGTTACCCTACCAGCTTGTGTTGCTCCCAGGTTTGAAAAATCAAGCCCTGGGTGATTTATTTACTAGTGTAAGTTTGGTGTATATTTGTCCTTCGTTGCTTGTTGAGTGCAAAAGCAGAAAAGTAAATTCGATGACTGTATGTTACAGGGGAGTAGTGGATAGATCCCTGTGAACTGATGATGAGTATGAACATCTTACCCTACTCTTTGTTCATAGCTTGGTGAAGAGAACACAGATACTGCTGAAAAGGCCAGGGAGCTTCCAGAAGGCATGGAGAAAATTGAAGAGCTCCTTGGAAGTATAGAGAGCTGGGCCACAGAGACTGAATGCCTGCTCAGCAAGATTGGTCACAAGACACCTGTGGAACCTCAGATGGAGGAATATTTGCAGGTGAAAATGGAAATACATACATACATACAGCTTGAAATACTTGTTCATCAGATTTTCATCTTTCAGTGTGGACTGATGACTTGGGTAAAATGCACCTTCATCAATGAAAAAAAAAATGCAGGTTTTATGCTGTAACACGAGGTGGTAGAAAGTCAACCATTGCTAGTATTTTGGTATTATTTCCCAGAATCAGTCCTAGATGAGCTAGCTACAAATGAGTCTTGGTGTATGTGCGTTGAGATGATAATTGTCAATGAAGCTTGCTCGCTAGTGATATTAATTAGTCATGTGCAGCACAACACTTGCAGCAGATTAAAACTTTAGAAGGTGCTAAGATTTGAATTTACAGTGCTTTCTATCCTGTATTCTTGCTTGGGACAGTTTGGCTGTATTCAGTCCTGTCAAAAACTGGAATACCTAAGGTATTTGCAGCAGCATCTTGGTAGTCTGTGTATCTCAGCTTACAGACAGTTGTTCCAAACATCCACAGTGAGCGCTGCTGAAATTTTTACTTCCATTTCTGTCTGTTGTATCCACTGTTTCTCAGCCAGAGATTATCATTTCTCCCTAGCAAAGGGTAGGTTGAAATATGTATGTCCAACTCTGCTACTTCACTGCAATGTCTTATTTACTTTCTTGTCCTGCCAGTGAAGATGAGACTGAACAAAGACATTAGGCTTTGTACTAGAGAAGCAGAAGCAATCTCATTTATTCCTTTTTCTCTATTTCTGCAGCACGGAGTTGCGTATAGTCTAGTGGTAGGAAGGTGGCCACAGGATTCATTGAATTTCTTCTGTCCAAGTGCTAAGATTAAACACAGATGTTCTTCAGTAATTAAATTCATGTACAGTAACTGCTCTAGTTTACTTTGAGTTCGTGTCTTCTTGTTAGTTTACAGAATTAGGAAGTGCGAGTCTATGAAATGAATATATTCATCTTTTTGGGCATATATGTATAAACTAATCTTCATTTTGCAGTATGACAGCAGTTTGTTAAAAATGATGAATTAAGTAAAGATAGCCTGAAATACAGCTTCCAAAAATATGGATGATAATGTGCATTTATGTCTATGACCAGGAGAGATCTGGTCACTAATTGCCCTCAGCACAATAGGTCAGGAACCCACTAAAGCACGGATTATCATTAAAAGAATGTTAATTGACAACTTCAAAAAGGAAAATGTGTTGAATATTCACAGATCAAAACAATTCTAATATGGACATTTCATGATAAATATTCAAATATGGCACACTACTTTTTGCATGCAAAATACCCAGCTGCTTCCTGCCTTTTAGCCCTCATTACCACAAGAAAGTCTGAGTCTTGATTATGTGCTTACTTTTGGATGACTTCATGATAAGGTTATGCATATCCAAATGTGTGGTTTGTGCTTTTGGAAGGCTGTTCAGATGAGAGACAGTGTTTAAAAAATTACTTCTGATTGAGTCTGAGGCAAAGTACTGATTATATCACAATGACTGAAAGAATGTGTCAGCAAACAGAATCCCCTGTGGATGGCAGCAGACTCTCTCTACACAGAGATTTTGCAGCAAAATACACTGACTATTACTGGGATGTATGATATTGTTCTTGAGCAAATATTGATCATGCATGATTAATGCTGGCTTTTTCATTCAGTTTCTTTAAACAAAAAGGCGTAAATACTGTGCAGACTTGTAATGCTTTTCATTCAACCAGAGTTTGGCTGGAAGGGGAGTGTCGTGCCAAGAGAAAGTTATGGCAGTCGAAGAGATATTGCAGTCTCTGATGAAGAATGCTTCAAGTCAGGTGTCCCAACAGCACTGTCACACCACTGGGTTGCCAGCACGAATTAAAGAAGCCAGAGACAGAATAGAGGTACTCCTTTTTTATTGTTATTATACTTTATACCCACAATTTTTTTGCATTATGTGATTAGGAAGACTCCTTTTCATTCAGGTAAAAGAAAAAAAGGTTATACTGTTGGAATCTATATCCTAGACTCTTGCCAGGGACAGAAATCAGAACGTTTCTAAGATCAGTATCTCAAACTGGAAAAACTTGAGTGATGTTATGAAGCAATAATAATATGAAGTAATTAATGCAACTTGCACATGTTCTGAAAGATCTCTTTCTTTCAAGGCTGTCATGGGTGACGTGAACAACATCCTGCCCAAATCTGCGAAGAAACTCTCACAAAAGGAAGCTTTACTTAATTTTGAAGAATCTCAGAAGGAGATTGAGGTTTCAATTTCGAAGGCTGTGGAACTTGTTAGTCAAAAATTAAGTTCTGAAGTGCATATTTCAAGATATGAGGTAGGTTCGTTACTGAGCCAGCTGAATGGATTATTTCTTAGCGTCATTTAATGTCTAAAAAGCTGAGAAAAATATGAGAATTTTGGGGGTAGCTTTTAATCTTTTTTTTTTCCTGCTAACTATAAACTAAATTTTTAGGTTAGTTTTGTTAGCATATGTTGACAGGCAGACAATTTGAATGAGGAAATACGCATCTGAATACCAGTTTATTTACTGCCCTGTCTTAAATTATTCCATCATTCTCAGATCCCTGTTCTGAGCTACCACAATTTTTTTCCTGATTAATAATTAAGATTTCCGTCTTGAAACATATGCCCGAATTCTTGGACAAGTTATTAAAGTGTGATTGTAAATGCTGAATCTCCACTTCTTTTTCCAGTGGCTAAATCATAAACTAAGTGCCAGATGTCAAAATTCAGATCTGTAAAAGGGGTCCTTAGTGAGGTATGAAACATGGAAACACCCAACATCTGTGTTGCCTCATGTTTCACAGCGAGTTCTGGGCTGCCCTATGCTGGCAGCTGCGCAGAGCTCACAGGGTCCCATTGCATCAGTGCAGACCTTTCACATGCTTTATGGGAGACATGGGACATGGCCATGTGTGTTCTCTGGAAATGAACAGAGTTGAGGAACTTTAGCCTATTTTTCTCTTTGGTACCACATTTTCCCCTAGAATGGGTATTAAAGGAACAACATTTGCTTTTGTCTTTAAAACATACATTGACAGTGTCTGCAGCTTTTTTGCAAATAGGCAAGAGTGGATAGTACCCTTGTTTTCAAGGGTATTGTGTCATGCAAGGGCAATCCCAGCCCATACTTGCCATGTATATGTGTTTTATATGTGTCATTTATAGGCTACTGAGGACATTTTATAAGATTGATAAGCTACATTCAGTTCTGTTTATCTTTTGTAACGCTGCTTCGTTTTGCAGGAAGCTTTTAATGCTCTGGACAATAAAGTTCTTGACCATTTTTTGAAAGCAGTTGAACAACTGAAAAATATTTCATCTGATCAGGAAAAGCTGGTAGTAGAAGAAAAGAGTGAAGATATTCGTAAAAGATGGGAGGTGAGATAATATTGGAAGGAGACTCCACTGTCTGTTCCCATTATGCCTCGCATCTTGGAAACCATTTTTTTTGTCACGCTGTTTTCTGAGACTTTAACTTGCTTTGTAATGCTGTCTCTCCACCTCACAGGGATAATGTGTTCTGAATTTTGCAGGCCGTTCATAATGAAATTATATCCTGTGTCCAGCTCCTATTAGAAAGGGAAAAAAAGAAATTTAACACAACTGTTAAAAGAATCAATAAGCAATTAGGGAAAGAAAAGAAACTCCTAAATATGAATAAAACCAAAGGGCTCATCAAGGAACATGAGGTAGGTGACACTTTCCTTTTCTGCTCACTTATTTCTCTTTCTGAATGCATTGTCTTACCTGCTCCTGCTTCCTTTAGTGGGTGTAGTAGCTTGTGTTTGCGAAATAGAGTCCTTGTGCTTTGTAAACAGAGGACAGAGGCCACCAAAATTATTTCAAATTATTTCACTGACTTTCTGACTGCAGACAATAGGCTCTTTGTTACCTCCTTTTTACATAGATGTTATCCTTTTTTTTTTCTTTTTTTTTTCGGACAGTCTTGAGGCATAAAACAGATTTATTTGTGCCAAGTGTGAAAATAATAAGTGATTTTGCGTTCTTGATTTGTTACGATTGTTTTTCTGAATAAGATTGATGCTTCTTCAAGTGAGAGTATTTTCTCACAGTGCAGTAGGCCCACTTTGTGTTTGTGGAGCATATAAATTAATCAGAGTTAGATATAAGACTTTAATTTTTCATTTGTTGGGGCATAGTGAATCTTGCATATTCCGTAGGCAATGGTTGTTCCACTTCATTGCTGCTAGCATTTTTGTTCATCCTCTCTGATGTGCATTGATGTGGCCAGTTTACCGCTTAGAAATGTAATAAAATGCTCTCTGTTGAAATTCTGGCCTTTGCTGAAGTAAGCACAGTTTTTGTTTGCTTTTTGTGAGTTTATTCTGACTCAATAGTGAATATCCAATTGAAAAGAAAAAGGAATGTTCTTAGGTGCATTCTTTCTGCTCATATTTTTGTTAGGTTTTTATGTATCTTAATTTCAGCCTCAAAAATAAAGTCATTGATTGGGAGTATTTTAAATGTTTTCCAATATTTTTTTTTTTTCTGTAGTCAGTATTTTAAATGTCAGTGTGCAGATGACTTGGAATCAAAAGTAGCTAAACTTGTAGTTGCAGAAGTCATTTCAAAATCAAGTGTGAATACAGACTTGGAAATTCAGCTGGGGAACACATTCTCAGAAATTCCAGTTTCTTTCCTGGCTTTATTTGAAAAAAGTTAACAAGGAAGATAAGTGTTCCTCTCATGATTTGACAGCTTTAAATCCATTCATCTGAGAAGACAATGGAAATAGAAAAATGTATGAGAATAATTAGAGTTGCCTATCCTTATGACTAAACATGAGATTAATGTATAATTTTCCATTGTTTAGGCCTTTTTTTCGCATGAGGGCAGCCTGAAAGAACTTAGCAAGTCACTAGAGGATCTTAAAATATTGGGAAAACTAGCAGAAGAAACTGTCCCAGACCTACAGACATTTGCTGCAGACTCTGAACAAAAGCTAGAAAAGCTTCAACAAACTGTGACAGATACTTACACGGCCTTGCTGTCTCATGCTGGAAGAAGACAGCCATCCAAGAAAGAGTGGGTGACTGAATGCATGATGTGTTGTAGCCTTGTAAAAATCAGATATGTGGGCAGATGTTGTGATATTGTGAACGTACTCCCAAGTAGACTACTATGGGCAACTAAATGTTTGATATTAAATTTCATAATCTAGCAGTATTTGATTACCCTTCCACACAGCTGCACTGTTAGGTTTTAATCATAAGCCTGGATTTTCTTTTTTCACCTCTGTATTTCATATTTTGTTCTTAAGCTGAAATTTCTTTTAAATCATAGGGGCTCCATTGTTGCTTCTGAAAATGGAGAAAAGCCCAGTTCTACCCAACAAATTGATATCCTTTCAGTACAGGAGGTAAGAAGTCAATACTTACTGTTAAGAGACAGTGCTCAGTCTACAGGTGACCACTGACAAAAAGAAGAACTGACTGCTTCTGTTACTATTCTTATTGTGGCAGATTTCAGGACTCTTGTGACAGAACAAAAGCCCATTTTACTCAGGAACCTAGAAGGAGTATATGTTCAAAAGTAATATACAGGGAACAGCTCTAGCCATCCTGAAAATACATGAATCTTCAATCTTGCATTATATTTTGCTGAAGAGTGCTTTTCAGCTGAAAGAGCCATATGTGAAGCTGTGTTGAAGTGTAAATCCCACACAGTGGCCCAGTAATTTGAACAAATTTCTAAGGACACAGAGAGGAAAATTAGTGAAGAGTCAGAGGCATTTTCTTTAGAAAAATAGGGAGAAAAACAGAAACCATGTAATTTCTTAGGAAAAAAAAAAAATCAGAGAGAAGACATTACTGTTTATGATGTGGATGTCAGAGAAGATGTCTCTTTTAGGATAAGCATTCATGGCAGTGAGGCTGTAGATAGCTCATCAGACAGCATCTAGACTGTCTGTTGGAAGGGATCCATTGCATTTACATTAAGTTGGCAGATACAGAGGAAGTGGCTGTTATCAAGGAAGATCTTTTGCAAAACTACTTATATTGTCTCTGATAACAATGATAAATTCTGCTCCATCGTGGATACTTGAAGTATGAAGTATGAAGTGTGTAACAGATGTCAGCTGACATTAAAGTCAGGAGAGCATATCCTGGAGTAAAGAGCAAGAGATGTGCACAATGATCTCATATAAGCCTAAAAAAAAAAGGTGCAAAAGGCAGTGCCTTTTGGTTTCTGCAGCAAAAATTCACACAAATGGCTTGTGATTGCCAGAGTTATGATGGGGTGGTTGCACATGCAGAGGGCCGGCATTATTGTGGAAGGAGTGTATGATTTGGCTGCAAGTCTTCTAAAAGCTCTTTTGGCTCATTGTTATGATAAAGCGCATCTTGTATTTGTGAATGGTATCTCTCATCTCCTTTGGCACACATGAAGCATTGCTTCTTTCAGGAGATTACAGACATCTGCTGATCCTCTCTATGTTTTGACACAGTGTGATGCAGAAGTCACTGTTTTTTTTGTTTTTGTTTTTGACTTAGACATCAAAACCCTCTGAAGATACGGCTTTGGAAACAGATATGAAACATCACAATGGAGAAAGCTGTGAGAAGATGTTTGAGGAAGGCAGTGATTCACCCACACCAGCTTTATTAGAGAGGTAATTTTTGTAAGTTAAAATGCACGTATATTAAGAGATGATACAGTGCCAGACATTCATAAGTTAATAGACTTTATGAAACGTTGGGTGCACTTCTGATATGAAGAGCTCTGTTCTTGTTCTACTTCTGCTTAATATTTCTTTGCGTTTGATAAGGAAGCACTGTAGTATCTAAATAACACAAATATCAGCATATTATAGGAAGAACGCTTAAAGCTATTACAATTTTTCTTCTGCTCTTTCCCTGGAACAGAGAAATCTGTATCCACCTTACCAATAACACCAAATACAACAACATTAAGGAAAAGTGACAAGTTTTTAAAATACTTCGCATTTTTACGTTTATAAAACTGAATTTTAAGAATGCCGGAAGGCCTGTGCACATGAAAGTTATCCAGGCAAACAATGTCTCAGCCACTGTAAATATTGTTCATTTATGCCCATTCATTTGCAACTTAGGTAGAAATATGCATTTGCAACAAATTGTGTTTATTTTATACAGCAATCTTAGTTGACAACACCCAACTTCTGCTGTGTTCCTTTAAACTAGAAGTAATACTCACACAAAGTGATTGTATCTTTCTTTAGCTATAACACACAAGAAAGGAACCTGGAGGAACTTTTACAAGTAAGCAGAGATAAAGTAGCATCTGGCTTTACTGATGAAATAAAAGGCACTTCATGCCTTCAAAATAAATTGCTTGAATTACAGGTAAGTCAGTCTTCATCTTTTAAAAACATACTTGATGCCATACATGTAGAGCCCTTACCTTCTATGCATTATAGGTGCTGTCAAGGGATACAGAGCATCCTTACAAGCAGGTTTATTGAAAACAGAGAGAAATTGAGGGTTTAACATTTAGCACAACCAAATTCCTCTTTAGCAGTAGAGTTTTGCCAATATTGCTAAAAGAAGAAATTGGTGGCTATCAGTTTGCAATTTGCAATATGTAATGGAAAGAATAACTGCAAAAAACAGATAGTTGGAATGGTAAGTGATGGACCATGGCCAGGCTGGAGGAGTCTTCAAAAGTGAACCATCAAATGTCGGTGGTGGACGTGAAGAATGAAACTCTTCCAGGACTTAGAACTTGAGTATGTCTGTGAGAAACATAAGGTGGTGTTGCAAGGCACATTGTTGGTGTTAGAGATTTTGTTATTGTAATTTTTCAACTCTTCCATTGGAATGAACACAGAAGCTGTCTAGTGTGTTAGAACTCGGTTCAGTACAAAGTTTGAATTTTGTTCTTTAAAAAACAGTTAAAATGAGATATTTTCTATTGATTCTTGTGTAAAAATGGTTGAACCAGACTTATCAAACATTTCTAAAACATAGTGCAGGCATGTATCTGACACAGAAAATTTCATTCTAAAAAGCTGACAGAGATTCACATGCAGCTGAAAATTGAGTCTTTGAAAAAAGAAACCCTTAAAGGTGATGTTTTCAGCTTTTTCCATAGAAACTCTTGTGATTGTCATTTAGTGAACTGGCCAGTCTGTGGTACAGAATGATACTAAATCAATTAACCCTCCATATCTTTTAGATGGTAGAGAATGATATCAATTCTGGTTGGGCACAATTGGGAAACATCTCATCTACCTTAGAAAACCTTGTGGATGAAGTGAAGCAAGCTGCTATTTCTGAGACAAGAGGCAAACTAGAAAGAGAATGGAAAGAACTTCAGGATATTATAAGTACCAGGTATAAAATAATGTTTCATGATATTAGCAAAGGAATTGTTCACTGTAAGGTGTGTATTTCGAAGTGAATAGTGTTTGTTATAGAAAGTGTTCATGTATTGAACAGTGTCAACTGCCTTTTGTTTTAACTGCATTAGACATAACTTTTTCTTAATTATGCATGGCAGATAGTGTGAATATCTTCAGGAAGCTCAGAGTGTAACAGTTCTGCAGTATTCTTGACCTCATTTTTATTTCCTGCAACCTTCAGGTTAGATGAGCCGTGGTTCACACTGCTTCTCGTGTTTATCTGTAGAAAAACTTGTTTGACTTCAGGAAGAAAAAGAGAATTAGATCAATCAGACAGTCAATCACAATATCTCTGTTGCTTTTTGTGCTGTAAAATGTCAGGTGTCTTTTCTTGCTACTTGTCCAATCTGTGTTTCTTTACCTTTCTTATAGAACTAATTCTTTAAGGACTGCCTTGGAAATTGTTTTACCGATAGAAAATGAGTCCATTCTTCTATGTGAATTAGATCAACAGCTGAACAAAAAGGGCATCCAGCAGTTTAATCTGGTGAACAGTGATCTTGCTTACAGACAACTAAAGGTAAGGGAAAAGGCTGATATGCAGAGGCAGCATCCCAACCAGGACAATTCTTAGTATCTATAGTAACTAGAGGACTGAATAGGGTTTCTAACTGAGGACTTTTGTACCACTCACAATACTTCCCAAAACTTTTGATCTGATTTGTGTCTGAACACATTTTAATCCATTTACTTCAAATGCTATTGCTCCTGTAAGAGCCAGGCAGGCACCCTTGATAGGCTCTGCTGTAAAAGGCATAGCAATCAGTATTTAATATTTGTTCAGGACTTTCCTTTGCCAGAGTTTTATGCTGTCCCCACATGGCTATATGTCACTTTGTGGAGTGATGTAAGTAATGTGATGTTAATTAATGAGCTAAAGTAAGCTGCCTCAATCTGCTGAGGGATCTGATTGTGCTGCAGGGTTGGCCTTTCTAGCTGCTTTCAGTATCTTGTTCTAGACTCTGCTCTGTCTGCTAGGTGAGGTGGATGTTTTGTTCCTGATATGTTGTCCCTTCTGAACACATAGGCTGCCTGATTACTGAAAGTTTGCATTTGTCTGCCCTTGACTCGCAAGCTGAGTAGAGTTTCAGTCTCCCAGGCTCTGGGACAGAGTTCATGTGCACTCTTTCTTTCTGAGATGACTTCTGGTTGGAAGGATCCAGCATTTTTCCCTAGCTTTGCACTTCTGGGGTTTCACAACACTGATGTACTGCTGTTCATCTGAGGGCTGCATAATCCTTTACCTAGATAATGAGCAGGCTTCGTAAGGAGTTTTTAGACGTATGTGAATCTCCTCTGAAAACATAGCAAAAGAAAACATAAAAGGTGGCAGAAATAACAGTCATCTGTGCGTTCTCCTGTACTCCCAAGATCCAGGACTCTCATCAGCTTTCTCTCCTATTTCTCTGGTTGCTGGCAAGGTGAATGGGCTTTTTTTCATAATGCTGAATAAATTCTCTGTCTGTGGAATACCATTTCATTTGATTTTTCTCTTTTATTCCATCCTTCACCAAGATCCAGAGTAATAGTTTTTCTTTCTAACCACCTTATTTAGCGTACCTACTGCGTTGCTCTGACAGTCATTCTGCATTAATGACTTCAGATTGCCTTATACAGACTTAGGTTTATATTTCTAACATGATGTTATCTCTTAGCAGATGGTGAACTGAACATATAGGCACAGTGATACAGATTTACCAAATCAGTCAAATTTGATATTATTTCTGTAGCTAGATCTTCCACAGTAATAAATTGTAATGGAAATTACAAACACCAAAATCCAAAAGCTGTTCTCAATCACAGTTTTAAAAATATTTATACGTATATTATATTTGGATCAGTAGAATTTGTTTTTCATTGGTTCAGCTTGAATACAGACTTTCAATTATTAACACTGTTGGTGTCTTTCTCTATTTCAGGAGTTACAGAGATCCATATTAAATCAGATTGAAGTGTGCAAACAATTGGAACACCTAGATAGCTCAGCAAGAGATGAATTTAATCCAATAGATCTGCAAGCTGCAAGTAAAATTATGTTTTACTATCAAAACCAGCTTGAGGAAATGAGCCGTAAAATGCAAATACGAGAGACGGTCCTTAAAGATCTGGAAGCTTTTATGGCCTCATTGAGGAAGATTAAGTCTTCTGTCAAACATCTCACAGATCCCTTAGGCCATCCTGAAATACGAGGAAAAACATGGAGAGAGGCTGCACAAGAACTTTCTCATATGGCAAACGAAGCTCAGTGTTTGGATGAACGCTTGAAAACAGTTGATATCTGCTTGGAAGATGCTGAGTGTGGGAGAAATACTAGCTGTGAAAAGCTTGTTCAAACTTTATCTGAAGAGCTAAACGTGACTGGTGATCACTCAAGTGAACAGATGCTTATGGAGGGGAATGATTTATACAAGGTTTTTTCCACCAGAAATGGGGAGCTCCTTAAAAACATTCAGGATCTACGTGATAGAATTAACAAAATAGGTTTGAAGGATCCAACGGTTCCAGCTATTCAACAAAGGTGAATTGTTTTTCAAAGCTCTTGTAATTAAGTAATTTCGATGAACTCAGAGGTTCTATGGACTCTTTGCAGTAGAACACTGAAACCTGACTGTGTCTTAAAGCCTCTTCACAGCGCTAAAAGATTGCGAGTTGTGGTTTATTCTCTGATTCACAACCGAAAAAAGGGAAGCTTTCTCCATTTATTTTGTTTTAAACACCATGTATGCTTCTTTGAAGTACTATTGTTGAAGAGGAAACAGGAGGAGGCTGATCGTTACAATCATAGTTTTCAATAACATAACTTAAACAGGGAGACAGCTCTTCTTACCAGCACCAACGTGTGATCTAAACCCCTGAATAATAGTGTTATTTTACCATACCTTGAGTAAGTCACTCATGTGATTCCTGTATCTCAGATGCTGTTTCAGAGGAGTTCTCTGCAGCCTTCCAAAGGATGAGTAAACAGTTCACTGCAGTCTTAGTGTGGGGAAAAAGGGAGAGGAGTTTATGGTTGTGAAATCCCACACTATGCCATAACTTCCTTTCTTAGACCTTATTTAAAGGTAGCTGGAGTGCACTTCACATTTTCGTACAAAGTAATTGACTGTGTTCATACAGAACTCATTGGCCCTGAAGGATTTGGGGTTGCTTTCTCAAATGGCTCTTAGGTCAGTATAACTCCTCTGGCAGACTGTTGAATTTCATGATCTGAAAATCAAATTGCACTTTTTATGATGTCATTTAATATAGTAAGCGTGCTCAGCTCGGGATGAAATTCTGAGAGAGCTTTGATAATTACATTTATAGAAAAAAAATCAAGACTTGCTTTAATATAAGCCTGTATTTCATTATTTTTTTTTTCCTAATAAAGGGTAAAGTCATTAATGGAATTGGAAAAGGAATTAGATTGCTCTGCTGTTGAAATGAAATCTATGCGAGAAATTGCTAATAAGCTCCTGCAGATGAAAGAGGAGAAAGCAGAAGAATCAAATGAGCAATGCAGAGTTACAGAGAGATTGTGGGAGGATACAAAACTCTTGCTTGCTGAATGGTAAGGAAAAAAGTTGTATTTTAAAAAGTATTTTACAAGTGAGAAGTTTGCTTATGAGATGAATCAGCAAAAAAGTCTTAAAACCATGCTTCAGAGTAAGTGAAATTCTGATGCGGTAGGAGATGTTACTACTACAATGCTGTAGAATGACATAATGCCAGGAATGGTACATATAAATTTGCATTAATATTATTTATTTTTAAGAAATCACAATCCTGTCACGTAACTGTAATGTAGTGATATGTTGAATTTAATAGGTATCGAAAAGAAAAGTCTGGCTTTTATGTTTACTGTGACTTTCATGCCAGCTCATTCAAAAAGAAGTCAGTGTGAATCAAATCAAAGAGAACAGCTGTCTGAGAGTCAGAAAAAAACAAAGGAACAAAGGAAATTCATTTGATAAACATAAGAGAGTCTGGACTCCCCGTACATATATGTGGGAGAAAGAAGCAGGTAGGAGGCTTAGGCTACTCCTTTATGCATAGCCAATAAATAGTGGATCTCTTTTTTCAATAGCCAGGAGCAGTGTGCGAGGGCTCTGGAGCTCCTGAAGCAGTATCAAAGCTGCAAAAGTAGTCTAACCAGCATCATCCACAAACAGGAGATTGTGCTTTCACAGCAAAATTCATACATGGGGAAGGACAATTTGAACAGACTGATAACAAAGGTGAGTGAAAGGAACTTAATGAAAAATAAATAAAGTACCTTTCCTGGAAGTGTGGGGTTGTTCCATTGTGTAGGGTTGTATACCTGGACTTCAGGGTAAATGTTAAGTCCTCGCTTTCGCTTTGGCTTCCGAAGGACTTTTAAGGACTATACTCTGATGTTAAATTGATGACCAGCTTTACTTAGTAAATCACGTTCTTGTTAAAGGGGATTTTGATCTAAAATGGAAAAAAACATTTTGATCCAATGCCAAAACAAGATGAAATCTTGTTCTGCCAAAAAAAACCAAAACAAAACAACCCACATCTTGAAATCAGCAAGACTTATTTCGCCTGTACTCTTCAGAACAATTTTATATTTTCTATCAAGTTAAAAACCTTCTAGTAGGTAGTTTGCAAATATACAAAAGCAACAAAATCTATTCACTGCTGAAGGGATGGTTTAAAGCATTGTGAATGCCTCAAGCAAAAATAGTATCTAATGTAACTCCTTCTGGATTGCTTGTTTATCTGCTGTTGTTGTAATGTATAACCAAGAATGAGGAGCTGCATCCTCTCCCTGCTCAGGTCATAGACAGGGCTGCAGGGTTTGTCTGCACTGCGCAGTGCTATGTGGACCTTGAGAAAGAAGCTGAAGAAAGGGAGCTGTAGGGCTGTGTCAGCGTGACACGTCCACTGAAGGACTGGACCATGACAGATCTATTCTGCTTCCTAGACTGGTACTTGTGTACCTTGCTGTACATCATTACCATCTTGCTCAGAGCCTGCTGGGGGTTGCCAACGTGAAACTGCACTGGGATTCAGACTTCTGGGAACCAGAACAGTTTTGGCTGGCCTGACAATTCAGTCTTCTATTGAGCTGTGTTTTCAATGTTAATTTCTGATGTCATACTGACTTTGCTGACTGTGTTGTGGTTCAGACAGAAGTTTAACTTCTAGCTACATTATTTTTATGTAAATGAATGCAAGTACTGGATGTAGGTGTCCAAAGCTAGTGGATTGTGGAACAGCAGCATTTCCATTGTGACCATTTTGGTGAACAGGTTTCACCTTTCCTGGCTGGGTTACATAACAAGCTGTTTAGATGCCATCTTTAGGCTTTCTGATGAGACACCAACCATACTTCAGGAACGTTTGCTCTCAGCCAGTGCTTGGAATGACTGAAATTAAGAAGGAGCATAAACATTCTCTTCCCTCATGGTGGGTGCTCATGTGCATCATCTGCCCTTCAGCTCGAGCAGGATCTTTTCTGATTCCACCAGCAGGACCTCTGGCACCTCACGTTGCTCAAGCTACCACTGCAGGGGAGCTTGCTTGCATGCCCTAGCCCCTAACCTTCTGGAGACCCTTTTCTTAGATGACAGCTCATACTGCTCTGCCTGTTTTGCAGCTGTCACTCTCAGAATGCAAATTTCCAAGAGTTGCTGCATAGCACAGACGTGTCCTTGAGCATTCATCGCTTATTTGTAATTAAGTATAACGGTAACAGAGGAGGTCATCTGCCTTGCTGAGAGCTGTGCTGCTCTGCCATCCCTCCCCTTGTCTCTGGTTGGCAGGTTCGGTCTGATGAGATGCTTCTCATCTCTGCGAATTAGAGTTTGCAATAGCCTAACGCTAGAGGTCAGAGTTTCTTTTCCAGTAGGTTTCCGTGTTGTTTGTAAACACTGACGTTACAATCAAGCACAAAGAAGCTGTCTCGTGTTTAAGTGGAAAATAGAAAAAATGGACGGTTTTATTTCTGGCAGTGGCATATTTGACCATTCTGAAGTGGAATCTAAGCTTTTATAAAAGCAGTTCAAAAACTGGGGATCACAGTGCCAGGTTATGAGGATGAAAGATAATTGTTACATTGTATGTTGCTTATTTTTGTGATGAGATGCTGTATTTGGATAGGCAGTCCCTTTGGCTCTTGTGATTGCTACTTTTAAATCAAGCTGTGCTTTTAGGTCTCGTAGTAAGAAGTATGCTGTCCATTGTTCTCACTCTGTTGCTCTGCTAGCAGTGACAGGATGAAGACGAAAGTGTTCTTATCAGCATGGCAGGGATACAATGGCAGAGAACACATTCCTAGTCTCATCATATTCTGTAAAATAGGTTATTTCATGTAATGCTGTTATTTCTCTAACCTGAAAGTAACAGCACATCACTTAAAATGTTCTGCTGAATAAACTGTTTTAAACAAACATGCTTGCAAATGTGCTTGAAATGTGCTTGGTCTCTTTCACAGATTGAAGAGGCAAAAGAGGAGTTCAATGATCACGCTGAAGATGTAGACAAAATAAATCAGATCTGCAAAAACCTGCAATTCCAGCTCAATAAAATGAGAAGCTTTGAGGAGCCTCCCTTTGAGAATGAGGCTAACATTATTGTGGACAGATGGCTGGATGTATGTAAAAAGTAAATTATCGGGGTGGTCTTATCCGCTGTGCATTACAGTAATTGATTCTGACTCATGTGTAATATTTGGAATAAATTAAGTGCAATATGGCAAAGATTATTAAGAGAGAAATCCAGAGCAAAGTTTACAGAGTGTCTATTGGTGTAATGCTTTTGATAGTTTATATCATGGGCAATCTTAACAGTAAATGGTTGTGGGAAGTGCAGGAAGGCAACATTTGTGCTTTCAGCATGAATCTGTAAGCTTCCATAACAACTTCAGTGCATTTAGACTTTGGAGTCAGTCGGGAGAATTACAAAGCTGGTGCTGCTGGGGAGAAATGTTTGCCATTGTCGGTCTAAGCAGTGCGTCCGTACTGAGATTAGATGGTATTTACTGAGAGTAGATAAACATTAATGAGCAAGGCTCCTTCCTAAACCTGCCTTAAAACTGGCAAGCTGCCGTTTTGATTGGTGTGTTTAGCGACATGTGTAGCAGGGATTTAAATATCTTCTCCATGACTGGTTTGCTGTGAAGACACATGAGATTTTTTTCCCTTGTTGCACATATTGTTTATGTAGGTGGTTTTATTTTGCTCGAATTTTATTACGCTGCCTTTGTTTTTAGAATATAACTCAATGTTTTGTGTATCTGTGTGTGTTTTCCGTGTATAAATCTCCTGGTAGATCAATGAAAAAACTGAAAACTATTGTGATAATTTGGGAAGAGCTCAGGCTTTGTGGGACAAACTCCTTGGTTTATCTGGTACAATCGATGCATGGGCAAATGCAGAACTTAAGAACACGGAAGGCCGCTGTCTGACCGATGAGGACCTTACACAGCTGAAGGTAATTTGAATGAAATTCTTTGAATTCATATTGTAGTGATGTGGACTTCTGACTATAAAAATGCAGATCTCAAAGAGGTATGAGCTCTGCAAAAGCAGTGGAACTCCTAATATTTGCAGTTTTATCTGCCTGCACAGCTTCACCGAAGATAGTGCATAAAATATAGGAGATGCAGGTCTTGGAAACTAATATGTATGTGTACATGTATATACAAGCTTAGTGGGTATATTAAATCATTAGAATTAGTGCAGCACTATAAATGCTTTATCACGCTACGGAAGTCCCCTCATCCCTTTGTACTGTGTGAACATACAGAGAAGTCTGGAAACTTATGGGCTAAGTACAGTGGTGCACCAACTTCCTTGTACCTAGAGAAGAGAGAAAAGAGTGTGCGTGGTTGCTAAGAATCTCCGTGGGCAGGCAGGCAGGCAGGCATCAGTGGAGCCTGGGCAAGGCCTGCTCATGCCTCTTTCACACAGGTTCTAGCATTACCTCTAGGAATAGGGGTGCAGTTGGATGTAGAAACACATGTACTAGCTTTGTCATTGAAGAGCCTCATATGTAAGGGAAAAGTATTTTAACTTCTGACCTCACAGTCATAATTGACCAACTGCGCTGCTCTTTTGTAGTGATAGCCCTTCTCTACTATACAGGAGTAATTTCCTGCTTGAGTGGGCTTGAAACATAACTAAGTTCCATATTTGCTAGTTTAAAAATATGCAGGCAGCTCGTTTTCAGTGTTTATATGCCACAAATGCCCTGTTTTTCATTGTGCTTATCTGCAGCGCTGTTGCAACCATTCTTAGTGCTGCTCATTTGTTTTAACTTGCAGAGCAATAAAAAGCCAAGGTGGATCTTCCCAGTGAAACAGTAGTATGCTTACTGTGCACAGGTGGATGTTATGCTGTTATTGTTTTTCCACTGTGCTGTTAGAGTTATCCTGGGGCAGTTCAGGTCCCTGAGGGCTACACTAAAAATACGCCAGCTGGCAACTGCATCTTAAAAGCTATTTTGTTACCTGGAAACTGCTGAATCCCACAGTGATGTGACCATGCCCCGACGTGCCTTCCTGCTGGTGCACAAGAAGGGCTGGCTGTACTGAGGAGGCTGAGGTTACTCTGCTGCTCCTGCACAAGAAGATAATTATCAAAAGAAAAGAAGGAAAAGGGGAGAGAAAGGCAAATTCAGTGCATTTGTAGTTCAGTAAATTTTAAAGTTTCCAGGAGGAGCCAGGTTCATTTATCTTTTTATATATTTTTTAATATATATATTCTGAAACATATTAATTTGAATTATAGAAGCCCAGTGTTACACAGGATTGAAACCCAGGGTCCTTTGCAACCACTTAGAAGGGCACAGGTGTATGTGCTTTCATGAAACCTATCCCAGAAGTACTGAGTAATGAGTTTTTTGACTCTATATTTAAAGATAGTTTCAGTATGTGTAATGTCAGAGAAGTCCTTTCCCCTGTAGGCACGATGGAAATGGAAGTGCTTGTAAGGGCTGCAGGGACTGGATGGGTCTTGAGGATTCCTTGTGTAGAGATTGCAAATGAATATTTTGTCCTGAGGGAATTTGGAATCCTGGAATCAGACACAGTGTGACCATTTTTGACATGTAATGTTTCCTAATTTGAAGCTGATATTTTACTTCCACATTATTAGATGGTTCCAGAATCCATTCCAACAAGTAGAGCTCTTTTTATATACATGGAGATTTATAATAAAAAAGCATATAGAGGATATGTTTTATTTTATCTCATCCCTGTCAAAATGCACAATCACGGGATCAATTCTTGACTTAAGTCTATGAGAATATTTCAAGTTGTACAACTACCCTTTTGGTAAGCATTAAGGAAAGCATTAAGAAATGCTTAGAAAAAATATACAAAAAAAAAAACAGAAAAATCATTTTCCCGCACCTTTGCTTGGTTAATATAGAAATAAATAGTTAAGATTATTAAATTTGTGCTAGATTTGCACTAACAGCTACTTTTACCTGAGAAACCCGGAGTGTTTCTGACCCCAGAAACAAAATTGTCAACCTACATTTCTAAAATGAAAATCTCGGGGTAAGCAGCTGTTGGACCAGTGGGAGCTGTACATACCAAAACAAAGAATCAGAAAGCGAGAAATATATTTTTCTAACAGAAACATGAAAATTGAATTTCGGAGAAAGTGAGTTATAGAAGTATTTTTTTCCACCATTAGGCATGCTTATGTGTCCAGGAGCAGAAACTCCAAAAATTTGACAACACAGTGGCTGAGATAGAAGAACTTCTAAATAGTAATGAACCTCCGCTGGAGCTCCAGGTAGGAAAATGATTTCACAGCTGATGTGCTGGTATTCATGACTACAAGACCTGCTTCTAGCATCACTTTTGCCACAGTAATTTCTCCGTTTGACTTGCCCAAAGAAAATTCTGGATGTTTTGTAGACTGTTAGCACTAACACTTTATTTGTTGTCATTCTCAAGCTGTCAGAACCCAACCTGTCATTATAAACACAAAAGCTTCTGTTGTGTGCCTCTTATGGGCTCAGACCTGATCCAGCTGTTCTGCAGTCCTGCCTAAAAATGCCAACATGTAGTTTTTTCCTATTGGCATAGAGCATGGCACAGAGGGACTTTGTTACCCCTTTGTGGATCCCATCAACTCAGCATGTTGCTCGTCTATTTTAAACTGTACCTTTATGGGTATGTGTGGCTTAATGTAGCTGAGTAGTGTGTAGGCATTTACTAAGAGGTGTTTATTGTGTTGTTTTTTCCTTTGGGATGTCACAAGGAAATATTCGTCTTTTTATGTTAACATCACACATCAAAGAATAAGTCCTTCTCCGCTGTTTGAGACCAAGATTCCCTAGGCTTCTGCTCCCTGTCAGATGTACACTGAGCTTGACCTAGTTTGGCTGTTCATGCGTTTATCCTCAACAGACAGTGAAGTCAGAGGAGTTTCATTGAGTAAAGTGATCAGAGATGCTTAGGAATGGGCTAGCAACCGCATGCAGTATATTCCTCAGGAGCACCAGTTGTGCTCAGCCCCCTGGGATGGGGGGCTATGATGTAGCTATGATTCCATTGAGTTGGTGTCTCATGCCAACCTGCAGAAGCTTTAAGGAAAGGGTTGTTCCCCTTAGTTGTTAGCCTTCCCCACCTCTGCTCTCCTTGCCTGTTTTTAGAGTCAGCATGGGAAATCCCCACTGGGATTTCTGCAGGAAGGTGAGTCTCAGAGGGGATCTGGGGTTCTCTTTTCCCTAGCAGCTGAAAGGCATGTAAGGTTTTTATTCACCTGAGAGTCAACGCTGGAGTACACCAACAAATAAATTTGGTGGCAAAGCATCATCAGTAAATGCATCACTAATGAAGATAAACAGAGATCGTTCCTCCTCAGAGGAGGGCTTAAATAGTATTACTGTTCAATTTGTGGGGTGGGAGGGAGCAAACTGTGGTTGAAGTGTCTGGACGGCAGCTCATGTAATTGCTTTCTATGTCTGTTGTGTGGTTCTGCAGCATGACAGAAAATCAATCTACTATAATTTCTTACATTATTATTTTTTTTATTTCCAATGTTAAGGTTATCAGATCATCTATTGTGCAAAAAATGGAGTTAATAAAAGATCTTTTGACAACAAACCGGCGTACCAGTGAACTCAGCGTGAATACAGCAGAGCTAAAAGGAGACCTTGATCTGGCCAAGACACAGATTGGAATGACTGAATCGCTTTTGAAAGCTTTATCTCCTTCTGACACCTTAGAGATCTTTACTAAATTAGAGGTAGTGTGCCACCAATTTTGCAATTTTGTTCATTGTTTCTGTCCTGGGTACATCTTCACAGGTACATCTTTTTTCCTGTACCTGTGGTAAGTTGATAGAGTAACTCGGGAGAAGAGCTTCACTTGAATACTTCCTAAAGATGGTGGAAACATGACATAAAAACCCATTTTCACTGGACGTTATCGGATGTAGTTAGTTAATCCTTGCAGCTACTGAAAATGGTTAGTGGTAAATATTCCAGCAGTGTACTACCCAAGGTATGTTGTAGCAGATGTGGCAGTACTGGGTTGTGTCTTCACAGGTATTGAAATAAAGAGATTAATTAATTTTAAAATTAATTATTTTCTTTATTCCAATAATTAATTATCCTGGCTATCCTGAAGTCAACTTTCTATCTGCAGGGACTTTACCGGCAGCCTAAAACATTTAGGAATGGAATAGTGCATATGGCAGCTAAGGCATTATTGGTGCTAGGTATTATGTGCTCTAGAACAGACTGTGTTAGGATGCCTCTCACATATCTGTGTGATGAAAAATATACACAACAGTGTGATTATGTATGCATAGAGATGTAAACACACAATTCAAGTAGAGTTCAGTGCTTATTTCTGTCTATTAAATGCTTTCTTACTGTCAATGCACTTTAAGAAATTATTTTGACATCCAAGCAGGAATAAATCATGTTGTAAAAATCTGTGATTGGTAATTAAGGCAGCTGTACAGTAAACTTCTGTTCTTTTATAACATTAGGAGATACATCAGAAAATTCTGCAACAAAAACATCATGTGACGTTACTCCAAGAAGAGACGGATTGTCCCGATGTGGATGAATTAAATAAGCAGCTTAAATGTGTCACCGATTTGTTTAATAAGAAAAAACATGTGTTTCAGGAACACTTTATTGGTGTTTTGAATCGTAAGTGAACACATTTCACATTTAGGTACCTTTTTAACTTTGTAGGTACCCGCTGAATCAGTTTTGTTGCAACATTAATTGATTTTGGTTCATTGTCAAAAACAAATTTATTGCCAAAGTAACAAGATAAGGATTTGGATAAAAATGGCTTCTGTTTCCAACAAAATTCAGGAACAAATGTCAAAACATTTCATTAAAAATGTATAAAAATAAAACATATTTATTTTTTGTTTAGATGCAAAAGTAATCTCTTTGTCAGATGAGTAATGTTTGTTTGTGTAGAAAGGAGAACAATTCATAATTTGCTATTCCAGGTCTTGTTTACTGAAACTGCTATAACTGGTGGACCATCCTTTCCCAGTACATAGCTATGTTTTTTGTCAATAAATGTTGAGTAAAAACAAGTATTAATTAAAGCATTTACTTTCACATTGTCTGTAGTGAAAACAGTCTCTGACAGCAGCACTGATAAATGCAATTATGAATTGTCTTGAAATGTTCATGTTAAATAGGGATTTATATTTTTTTTTCAGAGTACAATTAATGAAGGAAATTGGAATGTCTTTTTTCAGGTCAGTGCAAGAGTTTTAATGACTGGTTCAGCAGCACTCAGCTGTCTTTGAAGGACTGCTTTGACCCCTCAGAAACAAAACAGATGCTGGAAGAAAAACTGCAGAAACTAAAGGTAAAGTATTAAAATATTCTTAATTTCTATTGCTGGTTCACCTTGAACTTTTACTTTCTTATACAGGAGATTATTCTGGGGAGTGAAGTCACATACTGTGATTTGTAACTTCAGGCACAAAGAGCATTTAATGTAATGTGAATTATTGGGACAATAAGTGGAAAGTAAATCTGAGTTAAAATTGAATAATATAGTTCAAATTCAGCTCAGAGTTGGTCATGTAAGAGACAGGACAGTACTTAATGTAAGTCAGTGGACCGTAACCACATAGTTCAGTGTGCAGAGATGCAGAAAGTCAGATGTGTCGTGGGATATGACAGGGACATGGCTTAGTGGGCATGGTCAGGAATTGGCTGGCAGTTTAAGTAGCTGATCTTAGAGGTCTTTTCCAACCTTAATGAGTCTATGATTCTGTAGAGGTTAAAATGAAATTCTGACCTCTACTGGCTTAAAATGTGGGAAACTTGAATTCACTTTGTTATGAATTTTTACTCTAGATCAGACAGAACCAATAGAAAAGAGACGAAAATGCACCCTGGGCAAGAAACTTAACAAAAGGAGACATAGTGATGTCAGTGCTAGATTTGAATGCTACTCTTGCCTATTTCTGTCTGTTGTTTTTCCACTGTGAAGGAAATCCAAGTTGTCGTCTTCATTTCCTCCATCTGAAAGTAAAATAATCAGAAGCCTGTATGAATAACAGACTGTCATTGTCAGAAAGAGGAATGTAGGAGATGTTGGTGAGAACTGGGGTCAAAGTACTCTTGAAGCTTAAATATCCTAGAACCATTGAATGGTTTGGGTCAGAAAGGGACTGCTAAAAGCCATCTCATTCAGTCCAAGGCTCCCACCATGGGCAGGGATATGTTTCATAGGTCAGGTTGCCTAGAGCCCTGTCCAACCTGTTTTTTGAGCACCTTGGGGTGGGATGGGGCATCAGCAACTTATCTGGGTAACCTGTTCCAGTGCCTCACCTCACCATCATGAAAAAAAAAAGAGTAGCACGTTGTCAGAAGTGGGATTCGAACCCACGCCTCCAGGGGAGACTGCGACCTGAACGCAGTGCCTTAGACCGCTCGGCCATCCTGACTGTGAGAGCTGTTGTGCAATAGCAACTTTCACAAACACGTTTTTGCTTTTGTTCAGCACTTCTTAACTTCTGAAGGCAAAGATGGAGATATCCAAGAGGTTAAGACTCTGTTGAATAAAGTGAAGCATTACTTGCCCAAAGCAAGCATTATCCAACTTAGCAGCCGTGTGAGAGATCAAGAAGCAGAACTACAAAGACTGATATCCAAATGTCAGAAACGGGAAAAGGAACTTGGTACTTCTCTCCAGCAGCTCGATAGGTATGGAATTAATGTCAGTTCTGATATTTTAATCACAAGTGATAGGAAAGGATTAATTATTAAACAGCCACAGTGAGTGACGAAGAAGACAATTTAATGAAATTGTGCTGAGTGCTTTGTTATATTCCTGTTGTGATGTTTCTCTACACTGTAGAATTGGTGTCACATAGGAGCATACAATGATGTGTTTCATGGGAGCACATACTTGCATGTTTCAGTGACACGAACCTGGGCACTTAAAACTATCCATAAGCTAAGATTTAAGTACAAGCTTGATCAGGTGCTTGGTGTTTGTGTTTCTCAGTAAGACAGCATGGTCAACAGGTTTTACTTGTGTAACGCCTCTTATTTTGACCTGCACTTGTATTTATTCTTTAGCCTTCAAGAAAGCAGCACTGTCTTAGAAAAATGGCTCACCACTCAAGAAGAAAAACTGCAAGAGATCAAAAAAGATGAGACAAAACTTGAGAACCTGTATAAAACATTATTAATGCAGAGGTATTGTTGTGTTTGAGCTCTGCCTAAAGAAGAGATTGCTCTGTGTTGTTATGAGAAATAGATGTTTGTTCATTTATTGTATTTTTCAGAGAACCGTTTGATTCCTTGGCTCAGCTAGCAAATTCCTTGAGGGAGGCTGGGCTGACAGAAGATGAAATCATTTCGGAAACCAGTGATCTTGTTAGTAGATATCAAACACTAATGACAAATGTAAATGAGATGGCAGGAAATACTCAGGGACTCGCAGTGGATGAACACTTCAAAGAACTTGCCCAGGATATGTCTAGTTGGATCAAAAAACTTGAGAAGGCTATTAATAATCTGAGCTCACAGGAAAGTGAGTTGCCACCAGACGAAAGGTTTAACCAGATAAAGGTATCGTGTTATTCCCATTGCACTATACAGCTTGCATTTAATATGAAGTAAATGTTTGATGGGTCAATACATTATAAAATATGCTGCCGCTACTGATTGCTTGTGTTTTGTGACTTGCTTGGGGAGTGTGTGTGTGTGGGAGTGTTTACTTCTTGTTTTGTTCCTTTTCAGTTTTGTTTTTGCATAATTCATAAAGCACGTTAGAGGAGATTTGCTGCTACACCTCTAGGTAGAGTAAAACTGAATTCATAGCCTAGGGAGGTGTGCTGGTGGCCATCCATCTTTCCATGATAAACTACTCCAGAGGTGGAGAGGGAGGTCAGTAATGGAGCTGAGGCACCCAGAGAGCCTGTGCAAAATGTGTAGATTCTTGGATGTGCTACAATGTTGTTGGATTGGGCTGCTCAGTTCTTTCACTGACTGATTCTCTTAGGTCACCTTGTCCTCTCTGTTGTCTTCATTCTGAGAACCTAGGAGGCTCCTAACAGAATAGCCAGATGAGGCTGCTTCTATTTACATTTTTCTTACTATGGAAGGGATAGCATTGTGATAAATGTATCTTCCTGAGATTTGGAGTTCTTTTATCGTGTCAGACCAGTAGTGGTTAAATTTTGTCATGTAGAGAATAATTAATAAATCTGAGCTTTCTTATCTCAAGCTTTCTAAATTAGATTATCTGTCTGTTAATACGGTTGTTATGTGATGTATTAAAAGGAGAATCTTTTTTTTTTTTTTTTTGGAAATCAAGAATAAAATACTTTGTTGGTAATACCTTTTATTCCCTAACCCAAGATTGTTGTGTTTGTACTGCTTCTTGTTTAATACAGGAAATCATGGCTCTCAAAGATGCAGGAGATGCCAAAATGCAGAACATAGTACCTGTAGGAGAAATGTTAATTAGAAATGACAAAATTAAGAAGCCAGAGATTGAGCAGACTCTTTCTGACCTCCAGAACCAGTGGGAAAGGACGTGTCAGTTAGCCACTGCATGTGGAAGGTAATGTGGAATTTGCTAAGGTGTGATATGGATCTTGTTGTTATAGTGAGATGGGTGCACGGATTGAGACCTGTGGTGGCCCTTCCCTATGCTGTGAGCTGGGCTTAGGGCCCCAGGCATCCTCCCCAGCAGAGCTGTGATCTACCAGGTGCATATCTGATTCAAAGGAGAGTTCGATGTAAATCTAGCAGGCTGGAATTTTTAAAGTAGAGTTTTGAAGTCTGGATTATTCTGGCTGGCTGAGACACTTTCTTGGCTGTGGCAGCTGTTCTTGCTGCAAGTTATTTTCTGCCAAAGTCTGTTCATAGGAAGTCAGCAAAGGGAGCCGAGTGTGTCTGATAACCAAATGGATCCCTTAAACTGTCACATGATTCCAGGAGTGTGGTGAAAACAAACTGAAGTTGTGATTTTGCAGTTGAAGACAATTTCAAGGTGTTTGTCTGCTGTAACATCCTTGAATGTTAGAGCAGTTCAGTAAAATCACAGGGAAATTTGCTGTTGAGATAAACGGAGCTGGTGCAGACCTACTGTATACTTTTAAAAATTACCAGGGAAAGAATTATTAGAAATAAGTACTCTTCAGAGTATTCAGTTGCCTTCTGTTATTCATAAACACTCAGTACAAGCAGGACAAGTGGCATTCAGAAAGATCAGTGGTTATATTAGATCCAACTTAACAAAATGCAGACACCCTCTTCACAGTACATTAAAGACTGGAGAGGAGGTGCTCAGCAGATCTGAAGAGATGTTCAGGACCTTGCAGGATTGGGCCTGTGAATAGCAGATGTGATACATCCAGCAGCATGAAATGGGAACACCGAATTTAAGGCAGTAATGCCTGGGAGGCTATGCTTTATTTCTGATTGACCCAAAACTAAGAATCTTGAGACAAAAAAATAACCCAAAGCACTGAAGCTTTACTTTTATCCTCCTTTTCCCTGCTGTTCTTTGTAGAATAGTAACCAGACTTTATTTGTTTGGATTTTTTTTTGGTGTGGGATCATGTTTTCAAATGTTGGCATTTAAGTTCCATCTGGAAAATATTGTAGCTTCATCACTAAATGTGAGCTTGCAACTGTTGCTTAATGGCCTTTTGTCTCACTAATTTTAGTTGAGTATTTTCTATGGACAAGTGTAACCCGCTCACTTTCAGTGGATCATTGTGGGTATTTGGAAAGCAAGCAAATCAAAATCTAATGTCCAGGTCACTGGATTGTGATAGCACAATCCTTATTGTGTATGCTGTTTTTGTTGCCTGTAGATCTGAAACACTCCCCCTTC
>JAPSGF010000001.1:50410281-50475533 GCA_035772895.1 Perdix hodgsoniae | reverse complement strand
CCCCCCCCCCCCCCCCCCCCCCCCCCCCCCCCCCCCCCTCCACCTCGACCAAAGCAATGGTTCACTTCTACAGAAAGTTCCCTTCTAGGAGGCTGTTTTGATCTGATGATGTTTTTAAAGAAAAAAGATTTGTAGTCTTACTGTAGTTTTGAAAGAGGACTTCTGATGGAATGAAGAGCTGAAAATACAGACCATGAGCATCTTACCTCAGATAGTAGAAACTATGGGCTTGTGGGTTACAATTTAAGGCACATGTAAGAGGGTTAGTCACTTGTCCTGTATTTAGGTCCACTTCAGCAGCACTGACTTCAGCGTCTTTCATATTCATACCTTCGAAAGTTCCAGCCTAAAGTTGATCTTTAATTTAAAATCTGAGGAAAAGTATTCAGTATGCTGGTGTTCACTCTAATGATTGACTTGACTGTAATTTTTCATTTTTTAAGTAATAAATGCAAAATATTTCAATTAATATTAAAATCAGTATCTTTTTCTTAGTCCTCAAGAGCAACTTCTGTTCAACAGGGAACAGTATGAGCAAAGTAAAGAAAATCTGAGACTGGCTCTAATTGAACTGAAGAAACAGCAACAGGAGATGGATTTTGTCCTTCAGCCTGGTTTGCTGGAGAAACAAGCTCAGTTGGCAAGTTACATCAAACTCTTGCAGAAAGCAGGAGATCTAACTTCTCAGTTTGATGAATTAGAAAGCCAAGATCACGTGCAGAGCTTTGCTGAGAATCCCTGCTTCACAGAGGAATCGTGGTCGGAATTAAAACACCAGCATGAAAATCTGCTCAGCCAGCTACAGGTTGGAACCCTACTCTGTGTTCTTATGAGAATGTTGGTGTAAAAAGTCTGTGTTATTGCAGGTCTTACTGCTTGCCTGTAGGTCTCATTCAACTGACAAGTTGATGACTAAAACTAGGAGCAGTGAAAATTGCTGTGTAAAAGGGCAGGAGACTCCTTTCTCTCTTTTACCATTGGAAAAAGAGCACGAGTTCATATTTTTCACTTCCATTTGCAGAAGGAAAAACATTTAATCAAATGAGAGCAAGATAAGTGTGAAGAATAATAGTTAATACCTTTGCAAGCAGATTCTGATAGCTTTGGTATGAAGCATCCATTCCTAGAAATCTCAGGATCACATAATTGTTTTCTCCTTTTAGATGAACGAATGACTTCCTGGATGCTGTTTGTTATTGTTCTCACCCAGTTTTAGGTCCATTTGTGCCAGTTAGTGTTGGTCTAATCCTAGAAACTCCTTGATTTTTAGGCCGCAGTGGAGACCTTGGAAAGACATGTTCAAGAGCACCAGCAATTTCAGGATTTGGTAACGGGCTTGAACACAGAGCTAAAAACTGCTTCCGAAAAGCTTGCTGACTGTGTGAGTCCAACAGTGGAACAACCATCCACTCACCAAAACCAGGTGAAATCACAGGTATGTTACGAGTTTTGAAAGTAGGTCCATCCCCTGGGTGTTTGTAGAGATCATCTAAGTTATAAAAGATAAGAGCTGCTCATGTCAAACTGAAGAACCAAGAAACACTTTGAAGTCATTAAGTATGTGTTGTATTCCTTTCATCAAGGTAAATGTAGGCCTGAAATCACTCTTAATGAAGGTCCACTCTTAATGGGCTTTTACTGTCAATTGAACAGAAGGTAAAATTGTCCTCGTGTCAATCACATAGACTTAATTTGGTTGGTTGCAGATTTATTGGGGGACATAATGAAGAAAGAGATTGTCAAATTTGGTGTTAGTATGTGTCTTCAAATTAGCCAGAGAAGAAGGTTTATGTGAGCATAAGAAGGTCAGTGAGCTAAGTTCAGTTGTAAGAAGCATCTTCCACAGACAGGTAGACATTCTCCTGCAGTTTGGTGGACCTGAAAACAGCCTTGTAGCTGTGAGCATAGGGAGCTACTAAAAGCTGAAACTGTAGCTCAGTTATTGATCACTGCTGTTCCTCTGCCTCCAGAAATTGCCATACCTCTAACAAATTCCAATGGAGCAGTAAGATAAGTAGGAATTATGTTCTTAAAACTTGATTAGATCACTGTGCACCTCACAGAATCGTCTGATTTTTTTATCGTTGTCTTAATGCATATTGCTTCAGATGCTCACTGCTTGTAAAAATATATGGCTCGCTAAAATTTAGTATTTGATTTTCTGCAGCAAATAGGACTTCTTGTACTTCTCAGCTTAGTTTGTTGTTCACACTAAATATTTATGATTTTTTGTGATTGACTTTTGATCTTAGTGTTAAGTATATTGAGTGAATATATGTTTCAATGGCATGTTTTCTTCCTGTTCAAAGGAACAACAAGCACCTCTTTGTCAATTTGAAGACATGTTAAAGAAGATTTTGGCTTTAGCAGAAACTGTTAAACAAAACACTTCCTCACCAGGACAGAAATTTATTGAGGATGAAATTGAAACACTTCAGAAAGAACATAGGAGTCTTCAAGAAAAACTTGAAAATGTCAAGCAAAAGAAAGAAAATATTTTCACTGAAGCCCTTGAATTAAAAGATGATCTCATGGATGGAGTACAGACGGAGAATAACACGGATCCAGTGCTAAAGAGAGAGACGCAGATCATTTCAGATACTCCTATTGCTGCAGAAGAGGGCACCACAACAGCAGAGATAAGGGAGTGTTTGGAAGTGCCTACTGTGAGTATTTTTCCTGACAATAATGACGGTGGAGAATTGATTCAAAAAAGACACGTCTTTCAAATGCCTTTTGTATATTGCATCCTATATTGCATCCTGCTGTCTATTCAAATCTGCAACTTTCAGTTCAAGCACAATCTGTGTGTAATTAGACAAAGCCTCCTTTGCAGGGGGGAAGAAGTGTGTAGACAGGAAAATTACAGATGTGCCTCTGCCAAAAACCTTTAGTTCTTAATTTTCTTTTGCAGTAATTTCAGTACTTAGAGTTGCTCATGTACCTTTAAGAATTGCTAAGAGCTACAGTACAATATTTTTCCTGTTTGTTTACATTTTAAAAATATAATCATTTTTTAAATATTAAAATATATTTACAGTAAAACAGGTTTGGTGTTATATTACTTCTCTCAGGGTCAAGTTGTAATTGGGAGTGTATCAGAGAAAGAGAAGCAAAATGGTTCTCTTTTGGAAGAAAGCAGTGTGTTGTCAGACAGCCCATTACAGAGTATCAATCAAGGAAATGGCAGATACAGCCAAACTGCTCAGGTACCTGGCTAATTTGTTTTAGTAGATGTCACTGTGTATTTATGTGTGTCTCTCCAATAGCAATGCCTATTTAATTCCTTAAAATGTATGGTCATACAGAGACATATTTTCCTCATCAGTTGGAAGGATACAGGCACAAAGTATATTGTAGAGGTCACTAATCTAGAGCTGCTGGTCTCTAGATCACCTCAGGATAATTACACCATAAATAACTTCATCTGTGGGAAGCTGAAGGAGTAATCAGACGAACTCCCTCATTGATCTGACCATCCATTAATAGCAGTTGCAGACAGAGAGATGACCATTGAAATAACTGCCCGTACAGAAATTTCTGGAGAAGCAGAAATAGAAACTGTCTCAAAAGGTCCTGGCAGATTGATCTCAACAAGTTTCCCCAAGAAACTGTGTTCGGGTTACCTCCATTCATTAAGCTAAACTGAAGAACATGTAGGAAGATTATGGAGTGCAGTGTTCTTTGGTAAGGTTGAATTTTGGACTGTGACTTTTACTGGTTGTAATCATTTTGTGTTTTTCAAACCAGGAGGAAGCTGATAAAGAGAGCCTGGCTATGGATAGATGTGGTGGAGTCCAAGAGAACCTTCTGGACAGAGCAGAACTGGAAAGGCATCAGGATGATGCTGGTATTGGAAGTGAAATAAGAAGGGAAACAAGTCCAGTGAAGGTAATCAGACATGAAATTAAATTTGAGGGTGTATGTATACAGTTTTGTTGCAACGGGGATGATACTACTAATAAATAGTAATAACCTGATATTCTTACCTGATGTGTGGTATACGCAGATTAAATATGCATTAAATTTCAGAAGCCTTTCTTGTAAGATTAAAATTTGCATGGAGGGATTGTTTTGTTACGGTGAGCTGCCACAAAGTGGCTTTCTGAGGACATGTATTGTGATGTCTTTTAACCATTTTGTTTGAATGCTGTTATTTTCCTTGAGTCTCTTTCATTTATTTAGATTTCTTTTTTACTTTGCATGCATGAGGTTGCATTTGAAATGCTGTGTTCTCTTTTGTGTACCACGATAAAAGAGGAATTTTGACAAAACAGAGCTGGAGCTATGATGTGTGGGAAGAACTGTGTTGTTGTTGGAGATTAAAAAAAAATAATCCAGGGGTCTTGTTGCCATCATCACCTCCCTGTAGAGTTGTTGTACAGATGATGGAGCAAGGTGCTTCTAAGGCTTTTAGTTTTAGCAAACTGCACGAGATGCTCAAGGCAGTGTAGCCATGACAAGATGGAGCACAGAGTGCATTCATGAACTTGCTGAGAATTGGGATAAATTAGTTCATTCTGGGTTGTGGATGACTTTCAGTACATACCTTATCTGACTTGTAGCCAATAGCTCCCTGCAGCACAAATAAATTGCCAATTATGTGCTCTCCATCATGGATGTACTGTAAGTATTTTCCATTCCTTATTTTGTGTAGGTGGCTGTGAATATCCTGTCTGGTAGCTGGTTATGTGCCCGGCCACAGACTGTCTACAGTGCAAGTGCAAGATAGGAAAAACCTAAACCTTTAAAAAATGCATCTGAGACAGCATCGAGGGTACACAGAGTAAGGTCCTTGCTTAGAATAATGAAACATGAACAGTGTAGATCACAGGTAGACCACTTGCAATCTATAATTTTTCTCAAAAGTTATAATAAAAATTCAGCACTACTTCTAAGTGGTTTTCTTTGCCATAACCTTGCACACAAAAATTTAAGAGATATAATTGTGGCTTTCCTAATCCACCTGTAAGAGTGAGCTTCATACATATGCTTCTCAAGTACTGTAATTATACTGAATACATTTGATTAGGGCTTTTTTGTTACTTGCTTCTTTATTAGTATTATTTTTACAGCAAAAGGAGAAACCTGCTGATGTCAAGAATCAGTCCTACGCAGAAGATGAGGAGCAGGTTCAACAGAGCGTGTGCTTGAAGAGTCAAGTCCTGAAACCTATAACAGCTGAGACAAATGGTCTGGAATCTGACCCCCCAGTTTCTACACATGAGGTAAAACAGACTCTGGTATTTCAAGTTGCTGGATTTTTTGTTACGGAGGGCTCCAGCTGAAGTTCTGTTATAAATGAGGAAGTAATTACTGCCACAGAGAAATCAAGCTCATTGTGTATAATTCAACTTCATGTCCACATTAATTTTGAACTTCATCTGAAATGCTAGCAACACTTTTTTTTTTCTTCTTCTTCAAGTGGATCTGTTCAAAAGAGCAGTGTTGGTTTTTATAACCATCATGTTCAGTATTTTTTATATATATAGGCCTTTTCTTTAAGTTGCTGTTTGCTACAACATTCTGTGTTACTGTTGTTAGCTGTGATAGTCTTTGCCATCATAAGGAAGGGAGATCAGAAAGCTGAAATCCAAAAGAAAATAAAATAGAGAAAGAAGAATTAATTGAAGTTGAATGAATAATAAGGTACCTTAGTAAATGGTATTACAGTGTATTCTTTAAGAATAATGGTGTTTCAGCACAAACTGTCTTACTGAGAATTCCCTGTGATTATTGTTTCTTGTTCACCCTGTCCTTAATGTTCAAGATGATGAAGCCCATTCCAGTCTTTATAGTTAAATCTATAGGCAAGTCTGCGGTTAACCTTTCCATTGGCAAGTCGTATTTGGGACTTTGCATAGGGGAAGTGAAGTAGGTTATGCTGAAGAAATTTATTATTCCTGAAGAAATCTGCAGGTCTGGATAAGAAAAGAGGATATAGATTTTGGGCTACATCGTGGACAGAAGCCAGAGTCATATTTGGCATGTATCCCCATTACTGACAGTTTCCCATAGGCCTGCACTGTGAATAGTGAGTAGCAGAGCCCTGAATTTATTCCTGAGGAACAGCACCTGTGTAGCAACCTTCATTCCTCTGCATTCTCAGTTTTTCCTCTTGTCACCTGATGAGCTGAAAAACTATGGAAAACATTAAAAGCAGTGTGCAGGGAGACTGACAGCATCTGTGTATCTGTATGTCCAGATGAGTGTGAGAGGCTAAAAAGACCCATGTATGTGTATAGCAGAGAAGGGGAAGACAGAGTAGATAGGCCTATGAATTTGAGTTATTAGTAGGAAGAAGTGGGTGCAAGGAAGATGTTACTTGAAGGAGATGTCAGAGTTTCAAACTTTCATGGAGAATTCTCAGCTAATTGAACAGTACTTGCAGGCCAGAATGACTGCAGAGGTGGGTGGTAGTGATGGGAGGGACTCCTAGGAAGAAGCAAGAGCAGGATTTAGTCATGGCTTAAACATATGAAGCCAAGCATTGCAGTCAGAAAACACCATTTTAGGAATTCTTGAGAAATAAATGTACTGTTTTGCATTGCAGAAAGAAGGTGCAGCAGGAGTTGATGAGAAGGAACTATTTCCTGGATTGCAAGTAAACACTGAGTATTTTGAGGAAGAACAAAAGGTCAATGAGCTGAAAAATGAAGTGGCTGAGCTGGATATTGTGCTTATAAATGAGCAACTGAAACAGCTGGAGGTATGGAAATTGCAAAGCCATTCCTCACTGTTAATGTAGCGACACAATTACAGAAGTATAATTCAGTTGGACAGAACAAAATTGTTGCATATTATCTTGACTGAGGTCTGATTCTGTGGTTTAGACAGTTGCATAGCAGGTAATCTACAAACACTATGCCTTAATTGCAAATATATCCACGTAAATGCCATCTTTTGTACTAATCTTCTGAAGAGTACTAGCAGTACACCTGTGATTGCATGTGTACTTCTGTGCTGTGTGCTCATTACATGTAACCAAGGAAGTGTATGTATATGGATGTATCAGTATTTTATGCTCAAGCTGAAAGTGGTTAAGATCTTCTAATCCTTTCTGTGGTGGGCTTGATTGTAGAATTTACAAACTGAACTGGAAACGTGGAAAGCAAAATCTTTGTGTCTGAGTCCAGAAATGTTTCCTGATGCAACAAGACCAAACAGGGCAGAGCTGCAAACCGCAGAGCCTGTGGTGCCTTGCTGGGACAGGCTGCTTCAAGAACTGAATGCTGTCAAGGCAGTAAAGAAACAACAGTCCTGTTTGGTTCATGAGTACCAGAAAAACCTTTCTGCTGCTCGGTCCTCAATGAAAAATTTGGCAACAGAAAAAGATAACATAAAAATGTAAGTATAGTTGTGGGTTTCAGTTAATAGGTTGCAAACAAATATGATCCTTGACTTAATGTTACCGATACAACTGATGTAGGCTGCTTCAATAATGCTGAGACACACGTTGTTTTATACATCTCGTTAACATTTGATAGAAAGAAAACTCTCATAGGTTTGTAAAGTGATGTTAAGACTGTACCCGGAGTCTTTAAACTGAATTATTACTGGTGATTCTCGACTGTAACCTTTTAGCAGCATCTACTCACTTTTGTTTTTAGACAAAACAAAGAAATCAGTTGCTCTGCTAAATATCTATATGGATGCCATATTAAAACATTTTTGCAAAATATGTCAGATATGAAATATTATTTTTTCTTTAAAATGAATTAGCTAGGAAATTGGAGTGATATTTCTTTTTCAGGAACCCATCAATTCTAATTTTTTTGTCAAATTTAGTAACTCATAACTCTGAAAAATTAGCTTAATTGATAGAAAGAACACAGCAATAAATAACCGCAGTACCAATCCAAAGGTAATCAATGCATGCAAAATATTTAGTACCTTTTATGAGTTAACCTTCAAAACATGGAACTTGTCCATCAGTCACAGTAAGGTAACACATTAATTAGAAAACTTAAAATGATTTGTAAAATTGTTGATTTGCAGATTGGAAAGAACTGAATAAAAATGTGTCTGCTGGTGTATTTTAGAAGTGAATTTCAAAATGCTCTTGGAAATAAAAGACAAGTAGATCCTTCCCCCAGATTAATCCTGAAGGAGTGAGAATTTTGGCAGTTTTTCTTTTAGCCAAGTTTTTTTCTTAATTGTATAGCAATATAAATTGTTAATTCACTTAAACTTCACTTAAAACTATTGTTTATTTTTAAAAAGAGAGACAACTTTTATTTTAGGAAGTGGCACATGCTGTTGTATTAGTGTATGCTGCTGTTTTAAAGAATACATGTTAGAATGTATCTTTAACTGCAGAGATATCTAGAAATAACTAACACTGTATGGATAAACAAGAAAGTCATTCTGTTATGATTGTTAGGACACTTGTGAGGGAACATTGAGAAAGAGATATATGTGGATGAAAGTGAATGAGTCATCTGTGTGATGAAACTCTCTTAGAATATGTGTACTTCATGTTTTTTTTCTTTATAAACCTGTTCATATTTTTGACAGGGGGCCTATGAATAACACAGTTCTTCTGGAGAAAATCAAAGCATGTGTACAGTCGTTACGCAAAGAAAGAGATGTTTTAAACCAGCTGAAAACTCAACAAGAACTTTTGTCTCAGCATTTAACGTGCATGGACAAAGTGTTAACTGCAAGCCAAATGAGGCAACTGGAGCAGTGGTGGCAGCACATGGAACAGGCAGTGCAAAAGAAGCATGATCAGGTGTTAGCAGAAATCAATGAATTTAACACGCTTATGGATAAAGCACGGGATATTCAGAGATTGATACAAGAACAGTATTTACAAACAGAGTTGTCTTCCTCAGCTGGAGAAAAAGCCAAATGCCCCATAATTTGGACCGCAGAGTTACAGAACATTAAACATGGTCTTTCCCTGTTAAAAAGAAAGATAGAACTGCAAATGCAAAGGATTTGGAGCGATGAAGAAAAGATAGCTTTGGAGAGCTGTATACAGGATTTGCAGAGCAAATTGGAAGCTTTATCAGAGCAAAGTACTCCTCAAGACGATGCTCAGATCACTGGTCCTGCTGTGAAGAAACAAGACATAATGAAGAAGCTGAAAGAAAATATTTCATGGGTCAAAGATTCACTGTCCTCTCTTGATCAGAAAGCAGCACTTTTCCCCTGCGATGTTAAATCACAGATCAGAAATTGTGAGCTTATGAGGAATGAAGTTCTAGATAGAGAGCCTGTGATTGAAACACTGGGTAATGAGCTCCAGCGTATCCTTCCCAGCTTGAATCCTGAGGAGATCTCTGATATGACTTTCCTCCTACAAGCATTACAGAATTCATACAAGGCTCTTGTTTTAAAATCTGTTGAAAGATTACAGCACCTAGAGCTTCAGCTGGAAGAGAGGCAAAGACTTATTGCAGAAGTAGAGAAAGTTCACTGTCAGCTTCGAAATGCAGAGACACTTGGCAGGCCTGATATGAACCAAACCAGCACGTGCTCAGAATTGATCAGCCAACAGGACATTTTAAAGGAGATTTTAAAGGACGTACAAGAGATTGAAGGGCTTATCTCATCCCATTGTGAAGAGAGTCAGATCACAGCTGGGGAACTGAGTCTATCTGAGCAATTATTTTTGATTGACCAATTAAGAAGTCTGAAAAATAGAGCAAGGAAGACACAGAGGCAAATTCAGAGTAAATGTCATGAAGTGGGAAAAAAGATAGCAGTCTACAGAGAGTTTGCAGAAGGAATAACTTCATTGCAACAAGATCTTAGTGATCTGCAGTGTAGTGAATTGAAACTGGAAGGAGAACTGACAGGGGCCACACAAGAAGTAAAGAATAAATGCAAAGCACTTAAAGAAAAAGTATTATCTTTTCAGTCTAATTTGTCCCAAATAATGAAGTTCAAAGAAATCTTTGAATGCATAGGTCTAAATTGGGATTCATTCCAGCTGGATGAATTGCAAACTCAATTTTTTAAAATTAGAAATAAAATTAAAGGGAAGATAACACATTTTGGTAATGTTATTAGGGAATGTGATAAGTTTCATGCACTGCTAAATGAAATCCAGACTATGATGTCTGCTGTAAGAAAAGAAGCAAATATATTAAATGATAGGTCTAATTCTTTTCCTGCTGAGAATCTTATATCTGCACAGATTCTGCTTCAGACAATTCAACAAATTTTGTACTTAATCCAGGGGGTAGAAAATCAAATAAACAAAAATGAGGTTTTGCACACGCTGTTCAAAGAATCAAAGAGGCAAGAAATAAAGAGCCTGGAGACAGATGTTGAGGAATTGAGTCTGTTTCTTCAAAACTTGGTCTCTAGTCTCCAATGTGTAAACAAGGAAGATATCCAGAATGTGGCAGAGCATCTATCCCATGCCATCAAGTATGTTCAGTTAGAGCTCCAGCAGCCAATGGTAGTAGACATGAAAATGCTGCAGTATGAAAAGATGCGATGGGAATCAATTCAGAATATGATGTCAGCAGAGTTTTCTGCTATTAAATGCATAATGGAAAAGGAGAGGGAAAGTCAAGAAGAAAAATCTCTTGCTGCTGGTGTAGAAACAAAGTTAAGAGCGCTGGCAGGTCATGAAGTACAACTGAAGACAGACATTGCTGCCCGTGTTGTAAGTATATCTAATAAAAGCGTATGTCCGTGTCTGTAATGAAACCTATGATTTCTATGTCTTGCCATTCTTTACTCTGGAATTTTCCAGTATTGGTAGCTCCTTTATTCCCCCTGTCCCTATGTTTGAAGGCAATCAGCACCTCTCTATGGCTACTCGGGTAATAGAGGGCATTTGCTCTATGAGTTTGGGTCTTGAAGGCAATGACGTGCAATTCTGAGGAGGCCATTTGGCCATCCAGAGGAGCACAGCAATCTTTCTTGATGGTTCCTTTGTCTTTCAAACACTTTCAGTCTGCTCTGGAGGAGGCATGTAAGGCTGGTGAGCTTTACACCAAGGCTGTCGAGAGGGCTGCCAAGTTCCTTGAAGACTGTGAAGCTCAGGTTTGTCCTGCTTCAGTAGAGCTCAGTCGTTCAGATGACATCTATCAAACCCCACAGTGGAAACAAGAAGAGTTCGACTCTGCAAAGGCTGACATAGAGCAGTTGTACTCCAAGCTGAAAAACCTAGTGAAACCAGAAGACAAAATATGTCTGGAAAATACTTTAAGAGAACTAGTCAATAAAAGTTTGGCATTAAAAGAGAAGATTCAGAGAAACGAGGCTGACAAACAGAGGTGGGTTCATGTTCCTAGATCATAATCCTATGACAAAAAATGCAGTTTTGTTTCTTCTCTTGTGGAGCCAGGTCATTCAGCAGAAAGAACTGTAGACAACTTTGTTGTCCCTAGGTGTGACTTTAATGGAAGGAAAATTAACAGATAAGAATTGTATTTCTAAAAAAATGTTTGAAAAGAATGGAGACTTAAGGGAAGACAGGCCGTTCTTTCAAGCACCACTCACTGCTTGAAACATGAAATATAAAATATACATTTTATATTCTTACCTACATTTCTTCACCACTGGGATATTTGTACCTGTATCTCTTTAGTATCTCAGATTTTGGAGCTGAAGTATATGAAAAATACTAATTGAAGACAATTTGCCAAATAATTAGTAAGAACTGCTAATTTAGAAGTTTTTTCGCTTATTGTTCTGGTGTGTGTTATGTTTGGAGAGACAATCAAACATAACAAATTATAATTGATCTTGTAATTGTTTCCTACAGATATTTGGAAAAATACAAAAGCTATTCCAAATGCAAAGATAAAGTGTGTGATGATCTTAACAATCTGGGAAAGATGCTTGGGCAGTCTTTATCCCAAATACCAATGTCTTATAAGGAAGCTTTGGAGAACTTACAGGAATGCAAGGTAAGAGAGGATCTGAAGAACTTGAAAAATATGCAAAACTGTGATGCAGTTATGCAGGGCATATGATATCAGAGTAGTAAGCAGTGCAGTTATCTTGTATTTATGTATATACTAAACCACAACATGTATTTAGGTATCTATAAGTAGGCTGGATTATAATATGCCATGTAAAATGTGTACATATTATTGCTGGAAAAATCAAACATTACTGTGCTTTAGTCAGTGTTGCATTTCTGTTCGAATTCCTCATTCCTGTTTTGTAGGACCTGCACTGATCAGATTTCTCAAATTGCTGTTATTTTCCCTCAGATGGGAAAGTCATAGTATTTTTACTTCCCCATCCAGGACTCTCTTGCTTTCTCCTCACCATGCCTCTGTTACAATGAACCTTTCTGCTGTCTTGTAGCACTCATCGTATTACAGACTCTTCATATTGTGTGTCTGTAACTAGAGCTCATTCATTTCCCTTCCAAATAACCGTAAAGTAAAAGCAACCTAATTTCTTGTGTGTGCTGTTCTTCTGATTGCTTAGCTTGTTTTATTTCCATTTTTTCCATAGTCTCAGCCAATACAGAATTCCCTCACTAAAACTGTATTTAGCGAGCTCAGCAAAGTGATTGGCATTTTAATAGAGGATTCTAATCATGTTACTGAATGCTTCATTAACACTTCTGATAGGCTGTATTTATTTATTTGCTTGTTTATTTTTGCATAAGATTTTAGTCTCCAACATTGACTCGGCTGAAGATGATCTTGTGAAGCTAAGGCAGGTCTCAGGAGAGCTGATGAGATTATGCAAGGGAAGTGACAGGGCCCTGGGCAGGATTGTAACAGCACTGTGGGAAAATTGGCTGGGTTTGCTTGAGGCAGCAAAAGAGCTGGAAATCAACTGTGAAGAACTGAAACAAGAATGGAAGTTCATCAATGAGGAGGTGAGTTGCCTAACAAACAGTAAGTTTTGAGGAATGCGATTGAGCTGAGACCTTAGACAGTAAATCTACCTGTGCAGGGCTGAGATCAATACAGAACATCATTTTTTTTCCACACTGATCTGCCATTTACCTCCAGACTTTCTTGAACCTGGAGTCAGAAATGATGGGGATGTTTACAGCATACATTGCCTGAACCCAGCATGACTCTGTATGGCTTTGTTCTTTGTTAAAGCAAACTTAAATGCTTTGGCACCCATCAGAGGTTCAAGCTTTCTGGATATGCAGTTCCTACTGTTTAGTTATGCATATGAGTAAATAAATAATATAACTTATGTTGATTAATTTAAAAAGCTCTTGAGCTCATTCTTTGGCATGCTGTTTACTTAGCTGGAACGAGAAGCAATAATTCTTGATAAGCTCCAGGAAGAACAGCCAGAAAGTCTTAAAGAAAAGGAGAAAGCCACCAGAGAGGAACTGGTAGAATTACTGGATTCTGTGTATGCATTTGAGGAAAACATCAGCAGGCAGCAGCTCCTCTTGCTCTTACTTCTTCACCGAATAAGGAACATCCTGAATACATCTGAAAACATGGAGGCAGAAACTGCCCTCCCTGCCTTATGTGAGATAAAGACAATGCAAGACCGCTGTAAAAAGTAAGTGGTACAAAATTTTGCTGAGAGTTATAACATGCAATTACTTATAAGAGCAGCATTATATTAGATATTGAAGAATATGTGAAAGATGTACTGGACTTAAAAGAGATGATCTACTGAGTCACACTAGTGCTCCATCAAACCCATCTGCTATCTTCAGAACAGGCAATGGGAGATCCTAGTTGGGGGGGAAGACTCGAGCCTGATCATGTCATGTGTGGGCTGCAGTTCAAATGGAGAAGAAAACATCAGGGTTCCTGACTGATTTTTGGAAGCTCCAAGCTCTTGTGAAGTTAAATGAGATGTGCAAGTCTTCTACTCTTCTGTTAATGTCTTTTTTCTCTGCGATGGCTTTCAGATTCTGAGATTATGAACTGTTTCTGGAGCATCATTCCTGGTTTAATCGTCATGCTGTCTGTTTTGATCTATCAGTTATACTTAGCAATATCTGAAGATTCACTTTCTAAGAAATGGAAGCATAAAGGGCAGACACTCAGAGATTTAGTTACATAGAATAATTTGAAAATACAAGCAAATGTTCTGGATATTTACAAAAAATTCTACACTAGGTGTGCTCAGATAAGCTCAGATAACTTCTACTCAGTGAAAAATCTAACAGTGTACTCTTGCTGGAAATCTGTCATAGGTTGTATGAAAAGACTCAAGACCATAAGAATTTGGTGCAGTCTGAGATTCAAGAGAGGAACAAGATCACTGAAGAAATAAACACTGTGAAAAATGCATTACAGAATGCTTTATCTGTGCTATCCCAAGATGCTGTTGGAAAGGCAACACAGCTAAAGGTTAGCAGTTGCTCTGTGACTCTGTGGGAACCTTTGGAAGGTATTCTCTTTTATGTTGGGGCTTGAAATTGCTCCAAATAAAATGAGTTGCAAAGTAGGTATATCCATATGCACACTGAGTTAACGAGAATTACTCTGGCTCAGCAGGATTCGATTGGCCTGCCCTGGAATTGGTTTGCACTCTTCATCCTCTACTAGCTCAGTTAGCAGAAGCCTTCATAGACTGCTAAGAGATTCACAACCAGAGTGCCTTTTAGGAAGGACTGCTTACTGTGCATTTTCCTCCTCTGCGTACCTAACCAGGGCAGCTTGGAGTGCTCTGGATCTGATCCCACATAAGTCAGTTAATCTGGTAGCTGCTTTTTAGAAGTCAAATTGTGATCAGGACTGCAGATCCCACCAGCCTTAACTCTCCACCAATCCAATACATTTTTAAATACATTTCTATCATTTCAGTATATTTTTGTTAGCCTTCTTTGAATACTGGACTTTACAAAATGCTATCCCTGATAGTTCCAGAATCTGGGTTTATATGCATTATTTATTATTATTTCAATCATGTCGATCCTGATTTAGTGTTATTTTATTTATTTTCTCTTAATTTTTAGATCGCGATCTAGATTTTATTTTTACTATAATAAATAAGCTGATATTGCAACTGATTCTTGCAAATTCAAGTTGGGAAATCCGTAAAGTCCTGTAAATGCTGGCCTAGTGTTAATTGGTACAACAGCTTACTTTGCTGTAGAATTACACAGATGTTTCGTGGTTTCATTTTATTTATTGATTGATTTCTATCAGAGCCAGTTGTCTTGAGATGACAGGAAATAAATCAATTTCAGACTCTCACGTATATCTTATGTGAACCGTATTTGTATGAGAGAAAAGATTCCCACGCAAAAACTGGGAGTTAATGGAAAAAAGGGTGTTAATTTTAATGCCCAGTGGGAGCTTTTTGCCCAATAACATCATTGATGTTTGAGTTTCTCAAACAGCTGAATACTGGGAAAAGGAACCATAAAGCAGAACTTTCCAACTTGAAACTCTAGAAAACCTTCAAAACAAATGAGTTTCTTCATTCTTTCTGCAGGAAGACTTGGGTCAGATTTTATTTCTAGGCCACAGGCTCTGGACAGTTGTTCAAGTTTCTTTTATCTCATAAAACCGGCATTCTTCATGCAGGAATGGAAACTACTGTTTTGAAAGGAGCCCGCTGTGCTGCTCTGCATAATTGCCTGAAAGCAGACACTTCAGCTTGAAATCTGTTGCTTTTTGTGGCTTTTGTGCTGTTAATAATAATGAGGGAATGAACGCTGGCTATTAAACATCTTTAAAAGAGAAAATACACTTTTGGCAGAAGGGACGGCACAAAGGTTAACATTTAATGATTGGTGCACTTTGTCTGATTGCATTGTTATAGCTGTCAATAAATACCAATACCTTGCCTGACATGGAACAGTATCAAGTTTAATTAATTCTTATAGATTGAAAAGCATCATTTGATGAAATGAGGGAGTATTTCTTGAGGTTAGTCTGCTTGCAGAGGTAGTCAAAGTAGGATTTATGTCTCAAAAAACAGCTTTTCTGAATCATCCTCGTGGCAAGAAAGATAAACCACAAGATACATGTGGATGTACACACACATGCACAAGTGCTCAAGAAAAAAATGGGTAAAAAAATCTCTATTTCGTAGGAAGTTCAGAGTGTGATTGATAAAGAAAGTCAAAATCTTAAGGATATCATGGAGAAACTCCGGATCAGATATTCTGAAATGTACACAATAGTTCCTGCAGAAACTGAAGCACAGCTGGAGGACTGCAAGAAAACTTTACAAGACTTGGAAGACAAGGTAATTGCTTATGTGATTTTCATACATACTTCTTTGTCATGTATTCATACAGCAAGATTGGGTGAGTTTTCTAACTTCAAATTTAAAATTGAAACATTGATTATTTTTTAATTCGCCTTTTTACTTTTGGTGAAAGGGTATGCTGGAGAAAAAATTCCTGATGTTAACTGTCTTCTTTTAGAATAAACTTCCAGTAAGCAGCTGAATATAAAAATGGTGTTGCTGTTGAGAGCATGACAGAACCACTAGCAGTAAGGTCTTGGATATGATATGGATGCGATCTTCTGTCCAGTCTGGATCTTACACTGAGCTGGTAGTCAGAGTGGGTTGGAATATTAGTTTACCTTAACTGAGAAGAATTTTTACAGTTGAGTCAAAAGACTCCTTTGAAACCACTTTTTTAAAAATTAAATTGCATGTATGGTAAAGGATCACAGCATGACTCTTTGTACCACTTCTCAGGGCACGATAGCATTCCTTTAAAAGCAGACAGAGTATTTAGGTAGCTAAATTACAATGAGATGCTTTTTTGCAATGTTTTCTGTATAAAGGGAATATAAGCAGTTTACTGGAAACAGAATTAAAGAAAAGTAATGTAACATTCAAAGTTTGGGATGAAATTCTCTTATGCTATAGTTATTGTTCTTATTCATTGATTTCTTCTAAAAATGAAAAAATCATTCAGTTAACTTCTTGCAGAAATAATGCCAATTTTGAAGACTAACTTGTACTTAATTTGATAGAACCTGAAAGTTTAATGAAGCAATATATCCAGTTACTCTTTTTGTCTATTGGATTATTCATTTGTTTTATGTTGTATTGAATATTTAGAGACCTATTTGTTACAGTTTCTTAGTTTTAATTAGGTTTATTTTTACAGCATTTATTTCAAATTGGAACAAGTCTTTTCAGAACCGACAAGAAGATAGGAGAGAGAAGGAGAAGGGGGAATAAAACAGTGTTTAAGCTTTTGGGTTGATTTTTGTTTTTTGGTCTGCTGCTTCAATTTCTGAGATGAAAGATAATCCCAGTGCATATGTTACATGTTGAAGTGCAGGAATTACCCTGGAAACATTTCAGTTTCGAGTAGAGGAAAACAATACAGAATGTGTTGGAATTTTTTTAAATGCCTGAAGGAAGCCAGATAAATTCTATGGGAACTGGAGATCAGTGTAGGCACATAGCAGGAGGTACCAGTCTGTGCTAAAATGAATTAACTTGTCTTCTTTTATTGGCATTCTACTTTCTTCTAAGTAAGCTAACGTAAGAATGAACATAAAATGTATTTCTGATGCCATGCATTTTATGTGACAAATGCTATAAATTCAGACACTAAGAGCTACTGAAAGAAAAATCCTGCCCGTGGATGACCAGAACATTGACAGATACAGCAGACTGTCTGAGGAACAACAGAAGTCTGTGAACAGCCTGCTTTCATATTTCCAGCTGTCACATTGCTCATATGTTATTCTGTTTTTGTTTTGTAAGAAGAAACTACCACTGCACACGTCAGGAATTTTTCATGCTGAATATACTTCAGGGTAGTAATAATGGTGAAATGTTTGGTGTTTACAGTCTGAGTTCCCTTTTCCACAGAGTTGTAGGCACGAAGTAGGGACTGGACTTCATAATTTGTTTTGTATAAGCAAGTACCCAAGAGAAGGACTGTAGGTCTTTTTTCCTATACATTTATTTTAATTACTGTAGTTTTATCAACACAGTACCTCAGTATGGGTATTATATTGTTCTGATAATACCTGTCAGAATCTTACTAAACTGACAAGTAGGAAGAAATAAAAGCAAATTATTTTCTAAATAATTAACGTTCCTTATTTCTCTTCCCACAGAAGGATAAGCATTTCAGAATAAGTTGTGACAAACCTGTATAAGTGGTAAACTAGAAATCTCATGTAACCACACAGCATAAAGCTGTGCAATGTGCACATGCAGTTCAGCTCCGTAAATCCCAGGCCTGCAACACAGGGAATTTACCATGATTTAACAGAATACTGTTAGTTGGCTGACCCTAACAGCTAGCAGGTTTTAGTGAGGAGAGACATCACCTTGGGCGAGCAAGGACTTTCTCACCCCCTGCAGTTCTTCCAGTTCATGGTAACCTGGTACCTCCTTGTGTCTCTCAGTTCTCTGCTTCAGCACTGTCTCAACTTCAGCATACTTGAGAGAAATTAGGAAATTAGGCCCTTTGGTGTTTTGATTTGAACAAAAAATCCAATTTTTTTTTGTTCAGAAATTCACTATATGTTGATGCTTCTGAGCTTATTTCTTAAACGGAAGAAATAGTCAAGGCATGGTGGTGCTGTTCCAGGTTTTTTACTGCAGGAATTTGAATGTGACCCTTTCCACAGTGCAGTAATGAGGGACATCTGCTGCAGATGAGAAAGGTGTCAGCTGAATGCAGGGAATTGCAGCACCTTACTATTTTTTAGTTCATGATTGCCAGTCATTTTAAGGAAGGAGAAATTGTTGAACAAGATGGGAACATTCAGTCTGGTCACGCTGATGCTTCTCCCAGGAAATGTAATTCCATTCTGGTGTTTTTAAGTGACTCATCAGAAGGAACATAAAATGACTTCTAGTATTTTTAGTGAGGAGGTACACAGAAACAAGCGGATCTTTGTAATCTCCACCGTCGTTTTCTCTTTACTGTGACAGATTAGCTTTGAAAACTTGCAGAGTTCTCCTCAGTATGTGCTGAAAGGAAAAGCAGAGACTATTAACAATGGCCTTCAAGCTATTGAAAAGATGCTGGAACAGAAGACTGAAAGCGTTGCAAAAGCCAAAGAAGTTCAGAAGGTAATTTTTGCCTTTTTTTTTTTTTTTTTTTTTGGTGGGCATTGAAAGATTTTTGGTTGCTTTCACAGAACCCGATTTATCAGGAGTATAAAAGGTGTCTCCATTCGTTCTGTGCCTTTAATAGGAGAGGTACAAGCAAGCATTTACGCGATGAACGTTTACCTTTTCTTTCTCACAGGAGAATGCTTATTTTTATAGCTGTGAATCACGCTGGCAGAAGCAGAGTGTTCTGTTCTTGTTGTATCAGTTCAGAAAGCTTTGCAATTCCACATGCTCAACATGAATTAAAAGTAACTCTTTGTGCCCAACCATATATTTCATTTTTCCTTTCTTCACATGCAGCAAATCTGGGATATGCTGGACCTTTGGCATTACAAACTCAATGAGCTGGATGCAGAAGTACATGACATAGTAGAGCAGGATTCCTGCCATGCACAGGAGTTGATGGATATCTTAATGACCCCCCTTCAGCATTACCAACAAGTCTCACAACTCGCTGAGCGCAGAACAGCCATTTTAAACAAGGTAGAGGCAAATACCAACTTCATATTTTCTCAACTTTGAAAAATTTGTGTTGTATTAACAAAGGAACAAAAGCAATAGCTTTACAACAAACAAACAAAACAAATAAACCAATGAAGGCTTCACACAAAATATCGTCAGAGGTTCTCAAACAGATGAAAAGCCCAAAGTAGGTGCCTTGACTTAACATAGCTAAGAATTTCTGGAGTGACAAACGTTGCCTCCAGTTTCCAGTCCAAAGGACCAACTCTGCACTGTGGTTGATATGTGTTAGCATGGGCAATCCCTGCCCCTGGATCCAGCAGTGTTATGGTTTATGATACCAATGTGTTATCCATTTAAATAACATTGTCACATAAATCATAACAGTGTGCCCATGATATGTATGCCCATAGACACCAAAATTACTCTTGTTTAGAAGATAAAACTGTTCCAGAAAAATTTCAATTACACTTCTCTATTATACCTAATTTGTCCTTGATAAAATGCATCTAGTTTGCTTCAAGTCTTGCCTATATGTGTGTTTATTCTAGACAGTAAACAGAAATGTATTTGTGCCCTTTTATAAAAGCATGTCATTTACTAGGCTGCCAACAAGATGGAAGAATATGATGAACTCTTGAAGGACATGAAAGTTTGGATAGAAAACACCAACAGCTTGCTAAGAGCAGGTGCTCAGAATGACTCCGCAAAAAGACTACACAAGTACACTGATGGCCTTCAGGTAAGTGTTAGTACATGTATATCTATTCTCATTACAATTAATTGCTCTATAAAGACACAGTTTTGCATCCTTCAGTCTTACTGATATAAATAATTTTCCATAAGTACTTTAAGTGAATAATGGTTACAGTGTAAGGGCGTGAAATAAAGATAGGTACTTATCGGTGTTGGACTTAACTATCTTGTGTGCTGAAATGGAGAGCATGCATCTACCAAAAATATAATACAGTGTGCTGCATGGCTATAATCAGTTATTACTTTTTGAATATGTACAGTTTTGTCCATATTCTGTGTTGTGCACATGATCCCAAATAGAGTGGTATTTTGAGGTCTGTGCACTTACCAGAAACTTCGAAGTGAATCGATGTGCAAAGCAGTTGTCACTGTATCTTGAAGGTAATTCTGACTTAAGAATCAAATGTTTGTAACATTACAGGGCCAGGTAAATGCCAAGATGATTTCTAACAATTTCATATTTAAAACAGAAGTTTTTTTACGTTCACTCTTGGGCTTACACCAGAAGAAAAAGTTGGTGCTCTGAACATGGATTGTTATATTAAAACTAGCCACAATTTCTTTCCTATATTACAAGAAGTGATTGACATTTTTGACCAGTGTGTTGCAGATCACATAGTAACAATGAGGAGATGGCTATTAACAAAATTTGTGTATGTTTTCCTGACAAAAGCTTGTTTTCTTTTGCATTTATGATCTTCACGTGGTCTAGGCTGGAAAGCTTGTGGATTTAGAAACGTGCCCAAGGCTCATAATGAAGTTCAGAGATATGTTCAGTCCTTTTCTTCAGGTGGCACAAAGCAGAGTGAATCACAGATATTGCTTACAACCCCTTCACTATTCTGTATGAAGACATTTGCTGTAATTAATAAAAAAAAAAAATCATGTAGATACCTGCAGAAGATGGGAAGAATGTTCACATCACAGACAACTGGCCAGCAATTTTCTGCAGAGCTTCAGTTCACCTGCTAACTGGTGTGCAAGAAACCCTTTTCATGTCTCTGGCTGACATGTATGTACTTGGGGTCAGCCTGATGATGCACAGAAATTTGGGAGGAACCTTCTTTGGGATCTCATACTTCATTTTGGGGGTAGGAACTCAGAGTTTAAAACTTTCCTCTACATGACTCATGCTCATGTAGATTCATTTTATCAAATCGATTCCCTAATAGTCATAGCAGAAGCCCCTCAGGTTTCTGCCTGCAGGATGCAACAGTCTGGTTTCATTAAGCACAAAGTGATTTAATCTGAACTAAGCTTTTATAAATACATGCAGTGGTCAGTGATGTACAGGAAATTAAACTGATTCATTCTGATCCAAATCGCCTCTGAGCTTTGATGTCACCAGTGATGGAGGCAAACTAATTTCTTATTTCCTCTGTAGATGGCTTTGGAAGACTCAGAACAAAAGCAAAATCTCCTGCACAGTGTTTACTTGGAGCTGGAGGAGCTAACGCCAGTCTTTGAAACAGACAGTATAATGCAACAGCTGAATGAAGCAGAGGAGGAAGTAGCATCATTGCAGCAAGAGATAGCAGAGATCCTTCCACAGATCCAGCATGTGGCCGATGTAAGTTTGGCTGATCTGTAAGTTCTTTTTATTGGAGCATCACCAGTGTTATTAAATACGGCTTACATTGTCTGCATATGTCTTTAGTTTCAGCTGGAACAGAATTGGTTTCTTTGGAATGTCTGTATGATACTTCGTTTTGGTTGTAGGTGTGCTGATAACACACTGATACTTACAGCTGCAGTGTTCTATAGAGCCAAGGCTCTGTGAGGTCGCATCTGGGTGATATGCCTATTTTTGGCTTTCTCAGTGCAAGGGAGAGACATAGACATTCTGCAGTAAGCTCAGGAAGAGCCACAGGAGTGGTTAGGGTCTGTAGTACTTCCCAGTAAATGGGAAGAAAGGCTGAGAGAGCTGGGTCAGTTCAGACCAGAGAAGGGATATATATAGGGGAGAGGCTGCTGTTGCCTGCTGCTATATGACTGATGACTGTAAACAAGATAGCACCATACTCCTTTGGGGGGTTGGTCAAACACTGTTTCAGGCACCCAGAATAAGGGTGAATTCCCCAAGTCAGGAGCCTCCCACATCTCAGCAGGATCAGGCCCCAAACAGTCTCTGGAGACCTTCTAAGATCCCTTCCAACACAGTTTATTCTTTGACTCTGTCTTCATGAGAGTTATCTGAAAGCCATACTGTACGCAGACCCATTTGCCATCTGAAATAAGTCTTCATTTAGAATGTATAATTAGACCTGTTTCTTAATGGTAAATATCAACAATGAAGAAGTGCAAAGTGCATTGTCACCAGTAGTGATTTATAATGTGATTTTTTTCAAGGGTATTTCAGTTCCATACTCGGGGCTTGTAATAGACTAGGTGACCATAGATTGTTACTTCTTTTAGATGTTATGACAATGCATAGTTTGTAGTAGCTAGCATTTTGGTCAGCAGCAGCTGTTAACATGTCCTGTTAACATATTCTGCATATGTTGCATTTGTTTTTCAGTGTTTCTTTTTAAGTTTTGAGTAAATGCAGAAATTCATATTGTTTTTGATTTTTGAAGGAAGTTTCAAAACTATACTGTCTACAAACATTCTTTGTTTCCAAAATCTAGGAACTGGATGCCATTGAATCTCATGTAAAAATGTTTGAGAAGGATGTTATGAAAATGAAGACAATCTTATCATCGGAAGATCTGTTGGAACTTTCTCCTAAAGACCAACTTAAACATGGACAGGTCTGTGAAAACTCCTATGTAAGCTTTTTCCAGCAAAAGCCTGTATTGCAAATGTGTACTACAGTGAATAAATTTTTAGTGTATGACTTTGAAATGTCAGTATTACACATATTCTAACTCTCAGGTCAATGACAGTTATTACAAACATTATTTCAGCTGCATGTTTACAGTAACAAGTAGTGAAATTCAAAAGGAGCAGATTGGTTAGACAAAATGCTTCAGGGGACCTGATGTCTGTGCTGTATGTGTTTTTTAGGAGATAACTGAGGACCAGACTCATGCTTGTCTAGGATGCTGGACATCCATTAGTGGTTGAAGGTCTTTAGATAATCTGGAAAGTGTCTTCAGCTTTAGTTTCATCTGAAAGGAATAGAATTTATATATACTTAGACAAAGTGTGCAAAATGAACTCTTAAATGAGGCTGTTGGGATATACCTTCAAGAAGCACGGTCCTGGTCTAACCTAGAACATTTGAAACTAAAGCACAATTGATAACAACATTCCAATGGACAGCCAAAGTGTGTAACTATTGTATACAGGTATTCCTGCCATATTTGAGTCTTCCGTTTTTGGGAGTGTTAGGACCTGGTACATTCAGTAAATATTACTCCACTTATCATAAAACAGTAACTAATATGAAAGTCTGCAAATCAGGCTCTGTTTTCCCAGAAATAGAGGAAAAATACAACAGATACTTTTAGAAATGTAGGCTGAAGTTACTCATCCAACACCCATTTCATGCACGCAGAGAACTGTAAAGGTATCTTGGCCAGATAGCTTTCTTTTCTATAAAAACTGAAATAAAGCAAAGCTTTATGGTATCTTTTCTATCAACTGCAGTCCACGTTGTTAATGGACTGGCATGCAAAAAACGTGGGTTCTGTTTTGGGGGAGGGGTAAAAACATTGTCATACCGCTCACAGCTTTGCTATCCAGGTAACAGTTCTGTAATGGCTACATTGTACAGAAAAGCTAAAGTGATATTTCTTCTAGAAAATAATATTCACCCACTGCCTGACTTTAAGTGGAAGTTTGGATAATATGCAAATAACAGCAACAGAAAAATCATGATGCAGACTGCTTACAAATGAGAGAATAAGCATCTCTGTTCCAGTTGTGGTTATTTAAATGAAATCTTTTTTGAGAGGGAGTCTAACAGAAATATTAGTAAGAAAAGGTCTCAGGGCTCTTATTTATTCTTCCTTCTGAAGTTCTCAGATTATATATTTCTTCAGGATAATGAGGAACTTTTGAGTTGCTATTGGATTCTGTTCTTCCAAAGCTGATCACAGAGCCTTCCATTGAACATGTATTTTGTATAATATGTAATATGTAAATTACACATATTTCTATCATCCAGAACTGGCAAAGGTGATTGTAAACTGCATCCACTCAGAATGAAGGGTTATGAGAAGCTGTTTTTGATGGAAAACCTGGCTTCATATGTTTGTCCTTGTTTCTGTTTCCACCCATCACCATCTCAGCCGCGTTTCTCAGCAGTGATAGGACTGTTTGTAGGACCTTCAGAAAAAGGTTGGCTTTAACATGGAGAATCTTATGGGTGGTTTGCAGTGCAGAAAAGAAAAATCTGAGTTGGCTACAGTGACAGCAAAAAGATTAGGCCATTTTTTAAACTGTCTTTGTGACCAAGATTCAGTACTTTAAAATGACATGGAGTAAGATAAGTAACTACTCTGAATATGATCTTTTTATCACTATGCAACACTCATGTATTTATATGCGGACAAAGAAGAACTGTAAATGTAAATTATATCTTCCTCTTGCTTTAAAGAGCATCACCGTGGATTTTCATTTATTTTTAAAGAGCGTCACCATGGATTTTCATTTATTTGTTCTAACAAAAAATGTTTCCTTCTTAAGTAGAAAACTCAAAAAAGACTACTCTTGCACATCATGGGTATAAATCTGATTATTTTACAATTCGCTAAATCATTCATCATCTATCCTGTATCCTAACAGGTTATACTTGACCATATTGGTCCTATGCAGAAGACCATTGTTCACATACAGTCCTATGAAGAAGACCTTCAGCTACCAGGGATGAAAAAACAACCTGTCTCAGTCTTCCAAAGAGCAAGACAACTTTTGAGAGAGTTGAAAAAAATAGAAAAAATTACTAAGGAACAAAATGAACTGCTGGAGGTAACTGATTTGCATTCATTGATGTTATTTTATTTCAGAAGATATCACCTCAGATACCTTTATTTTACAGGCTTGTGGTGCACCTACTATGTTTTCTATGTAATGTTTTGGAGGATGTTCTGATTTTGTGTGTGTGTGTAATTGCACACTACAACATGACACAGTAGAAAGAAAACTGAAATGCATTTCAGTTGGTGCATTATCTTTGCCGATTTGGTTTCCCAAACCTACTGTAGTAAAGCAGAGTGATTTAGACCATATAGCTTCTTACTAAGCATTTCAGAGGCCAGATATACACAGTACAGCTAAAATGTGAATCTCTGCCTTTTGTTTTCAGATTGAGAAATTAAGGCAATCAAAGAACATCACTATTGTCAGGTTAATCAGCACAGATTCTTGAAGGGAACGTCCCCTCTCAGTAATTTGATCTACTTTTATGATAAGGTCAACCACTTAGTAGACAAAGGAAAAGCAGTGGATGTAATCTTTCCAGGTTTTAGTAAGGCCTTTGTTACTATTCCTCACAGTATCCTTCTGGACAAATTGTCCAGTTGTGAGGTAACAGGTTCATGCTACACTGTCCCTGTCAGAGCAGCAGAGCTCAAATAATTGTTGTGACTGGGGCTACCGGTTGCGAGTCATTAGTGGTCTTTCCCAGGGCTTAATCCTAGGACCAGTCCTCTTTAACGTTTTTATCAATGATCTGGGTGGAGGAGCTGAATGCATCCTTAGCAGGTTTGCTGATGATAGTAAAGAAGGAGGTGCTGTTGACTCCATGAAGAGCTAAGAGGCTTTGAAAAGCAATCTAGGTAGTTTGGAGCACTGGACAATTTGCAACAGCATGATAAAAGAGGTGATTCTCATTATACTTTGTGTTGCTGTGGCCTCACCCTCAATATTGCTTGTAGTTCTGGGTCCCCAATGTAAAAATGATGTTAAGATATTTGAAGGTATCCGGAGGAGGGCAACAAAGATGGTAAAGGTTTTGGAAGGCACATCCTATGAGGAGGGGCTGTGAGGGTTCTTGGATTTTCTCATAAGGAGAAAAGTATGCCAAGTGAAGACCTCATTGCTCTCTGTGGCTTCCTGAAGAGGGGAAGTGCAAAACGAGATGCTGTGCTCTACTCCCTGGTCACCAGTGACAGGACGTGTGGGAGTGCCACAGAGCTGTGCCAGGGGATGCTGGGAAAACTACCTTTATCACAAGAGTGGTCCAACATTGGAACTGGCTTCTTTGAAAGGTGATTGATGATCCGTTCCTGTCAGTGTTAGAGATGTTTGGATAATGTTCTTAATAGTATGCTTTAACTTTTGTTTGACTGCAGAGAGGACAGCCAGGACTAGATTGTCTCAGTAGGCCCCATCCTACTGTTCTTTTCAGTTTTAAAAGCATCAAGAGACAAACCCAAGCATGCTAAGACATGCATGTCTGGGGTTGGAAATAGACAGTGACTCTGACATCTGTATGATCCCTAACATCTTGGGGTTTTAGTCTTTATATCTTCTGAGGTCTGCAAAATAGATATGGTAAAGCATCCATATTACAGATAAAAACTTATCGGATTAAGTATTAAGTAATTTTCAGCATACTTTTATCCCTTGGAATCCTGGTGCTTTGCCATTACTGAGTGTTACCATGAGACTTCTAACTCCTTTATGTAGAGCGTTAGGTTAAGGTTTAGATTTTTTACCTTTTTGAAGCGGCTGTAATCTTTTTCTTTTTTTTTTCTTGCTCAGCATTTGCCTTGATTTTATGCACTTCCAAAAATCTGTAGCTGAGTAAAATTTCTTTGTGAGAAACCAGGTTGGAAAAATGAGTTCTTTGCTGCAGTGATATCCAGCTGTGCAAAAAAGACTTTCCCATTCTATTGAGTGGGTTGAAACCAGCGGTGCTACAATATTAGTTTATCGGCACAAAGACACTACAAAGGATAAAGCTATTAGAGCATGGCATTTTTTAGTGCTGCGTTAGAAAAATAGGAAGTATTCTAATGGACAGAAGGCCACACTGGAGACAGGCTACCTTTGCAGATGCATACTTTTTTTTTCTTTTTTTTCTTCCCTACTTTGTGAATTAGTTTGACATTTTAGTGCTTGGATGTGGTTGCACGTATTTGTTACCCATATTGTAATACTAGGAACTTCTGTATAATTAAGTTTCGGTTTAACACCTGAAAAAGTCTGACAGAAACAAAACCTGTAGTAGATACTGCAGATGCTTCAGGGTAGGGTTTTAGGAGATTTAATGTGTGTTGCCCTTTGTGCTTCTTTTACGGCCTGTTAAGAGCCACACCTATCACTACCTAAACAGTGTCATCAGGAAGAGGAGCTGGAAGCCACAGTGTTTTTACCAGCTCTCTGTGCAAAGGAGTGGCAGTATTTGCATATATGATGATGTACTGTTGACATTTTTTTAGTATCTGCCTTCGCACTCCAGGCAGCAGGGCCTATTCCACAAATAGGTCTTCTAGTTGCTAGGAAAAGCAAAATTTAAGAATGGAGTAAGCAGAGAAACATTACCTGTTGGTACAGATTCAGTCCCACAAATATGATGCAATGTGTGTTCTTTCAAGAAAAGGATTAAATAAGATTTTCTGTTCCTCGATGGAAGATAGAGAATGGATGAGCGATCTGCAGGCAAGTGACTGTATTCATGTATTGGTCTGAGAGTGGAAATTGGGGTCTATATACAGAGTATTCTTTAGTTAGTCGAGTGAAATTGAGATACTTACTACTGAACAGTTAGGAGAATTTGAGAGTGTAGGTATGGGTAAGACTCTCTCTTTTAGAAGTACTTTTAATTTCTTATTTAAGTTGAGCATCAGAATAACTACTTTTATTCCTCTTGTCTGATTCTTTATGTATGTAATTAAGATTATAGACTGCAGTTAGATATTTTGCTTTCCAAATAGGCATTTTTTTTTAAGTGGGGAAAAACACTTTCTGCCTTTTGACACTTGTAAGTTAAAAACTAATAATGCAGAACTTTACCAACATGTGGGAGTGATTGCTATTGTGAAGAAGTGAATGAACAAGTAACGTTATTGTTCATAGATAGAAATTCTTTGCTCTGGAAGGCAGAGCCTGTGGGTGCTTTTCAGACAAGCTATCCACCTCCCAGACTGCTCACATGCTGCTGTCAGCAAAGTAAGTTTAAGCCTGCTGTCTACAGAGTTGCATTTTCTTCTTTGCTATCTTTTGCAACTGCCTGAGGAAGAGTCTATTGATACTCTCTGATTCTCAGCCCACATGCTGAAGAACAAAGCTACGAAATGTTTTGCAAATTAAATGTTTTCACAAAATATTATTATTTGTATATGTAACAGTTTCTTAGTTACCTGAGACATTGTGATAAGCCGTGGCAGGCAAACACTAGCAGTGAATGTAGGAAGACTGCTGACTTCTGCATGGAGTGCTGATTGATGAGATTTTGCTGTTACTATCAAATGAATAAAAGTGAATTTGGATGTTGATTACATATAATGGCTTTCCCATAAGTCATACAAGAAGAGGAAGCTCACACAAGGTGGAAATATTTATTTGACAGAAACTATTCAAATTGTTAGAAACTGTGGTTGGCTTATCTTCTGAGCTGCAGTTTCTGCCTGGATAGTACAGATCATTTCTGGCCAGTGCAGAGCTAGCTGGCAATAATGACCTGAACACTAATTAAAACAGGTAGGCTTTCTAACGTGATATGAAACCAGCCAACCCTATAATTTCTCTTTACTTTCAGCTTCTCATAAATTGTAGTAAAGGTGATTAAATGTGTTCCACTTTGTATTTTAAAATTCATAGTCCTACTCTAGACTAGGCAATGATATGCTTCCAGACAGAATTCTGAATGTGGTGAAGATGGAGTTCTGCAGAGTTAGCAGAGCAAACACATTTCTTTTACATCTAACTACAGAAGCAGAAGAGGTTTGAGCACTCTTTGGTGCAATTTGCATTACTGACCAGTTTGTTTATGTCCTAGTTAATACAAAATGTATTTAAAGAATTGCTGTTTCACAGGAAGCTGTGAAGAAAACAGAAGAATGTGAGCAAGAAATTGAAAAGCTGAAACAATTCCTAAAGAATCACTTGGCTGAAAAGTCGCATGAATATCAGCCACATACTCAGAAGACTTCTTGTCCAGAGGTGGGTTTCATGTCATGCCCTAAATTTATGACAACATGTAGCACTGATGAATAGTAGTGTGCTTTCTCTCCCTGCTCCAGTCAAGCAGGCAATCGAATACTGTGGTGTGACTGTAGGTACATAAGTTGCTGTATACCAAGGGATATTATAATTAGTATTAGTTTCAAGTTGGGCATATGTTTGATATCACTGGTTCTGATGCGTTATTTGTACCTGAATCAACTTCCCGTGAAAATTAAGAGCTGTTTTCAGCTGTTGTGGTGAGACAATATGCAACACTGATTGCTTGCCTGTGCTCATCACCCTGCTACGTGTTAACTGGGGTAGCAGCTTGGGATGGTGCATAACGGGAGCACTGTGTCCCTTTCTGATCACTGACCATGCAATGTTATTTTTGGTGATCCTGGTTAGGGTTAGATCTTCTAGATTCCTTTCCTCGTCCTTGCTGACATGCTGTGTTTTCATCAGCTGGTAACAGATGCTGTTTTTTTGCCAGCAGTTGGTTCCTTTCTGTAATGGATGAATTGCTTATTTAATACAAAAGAAAGAAGTGTTTTAAAGGCAGCACTGCAGAAGTCGGGAAATGACTAATTAAGTGTAATGAGTATTTTTACAAAGTGCCTCTGAGATGCACAGCTTTTTGCAGTCCGCAGCAAATACAGTTGATAAACATACATCATACTTAATAACTGTAATCGCTCAGTAGTCCTAAATACATAGCTGCTCTGCTTTCAGGTGATTGGATGTTGGATGCTAGTACTAAGCATGACTCATTTCCTGGCACTTGTTTCTGTCTTTGAGCATAAGACTTTCTGTTTAATATCTCTTGTTCTAGAAGACCTGTTTCGCAGTTGTAGCATTTCATTAATAGATGTGACACTGGAATTGCCCATCTTATTGAGGGGCTTTAAATGAGGAAATTGTGTCAGTAAAGATTTGTTTTCTTGCCTAGTTAAGTTTGCAAAGCAGTAGCTGATATTTATAGTATAAAGTCTGCTCCTGCCATAAAACAAATATGAATATTATTCCTAGCAAACATTTATACATTTATGGGAAATTATCATAGATGGCAGCTTCTTCATTCCAGTGACTTTTTCTTGCTTTAACCTTTGGAAGATTTTGTCTTCTGTTGTCCAGTGAAAAAGCATCATTGTCTTAGCAGAGTTTCCACAGCCTTTGAAAATCTGCTGGGTTTCCTGCCTTCACCCTCCTAATCATACAGCCACAGTAGCATTGTTTATGGAGGAAGCTGTAGTTGAGACAAAAGCCAGCAGTCTTACTGCTTTTATCTGTCACAGATTATTACTTGCATAGCGTTATTCAGACCATGATAGAGCAGCCTCTGGAATCAGTGTCTTTATTATTTTAAGCCTAGCATCAAAGCTTGCTCTGATGGACAGGTCCCATTCTGCAATGGGGTATTTAGCTGAGTTTTGGTTTTCTAATCAAGTTATAGTACTTCAAAGAGCTTTAGCACTTCCAGTAATGAAGGGGATGAGACATTTCAGTGCTTACCCCATCTTGGTCTGTTACCGCTTCTGCTTTCTTTGCTCACCTGGAAAACAAGTGGTGAGGAAAGACCCCTAGAAAAGGGCTCTGAAGGCAGAACACTGACCAGAGTAACAGTTATGAACAAGGAGGAAAGCCAGACAGATTTGTTTCCCTTTTGTTAATTCAGGCTAATTTGGATTATTGTTTAGACCCTGCAGAACATTAAACATATTTCTTGTACTTTCTGATGAACCATATCTCCCAGTGTCATATTCTAAGACATGGGATAATTCTTGTTCCTAGCTGTGTTACTGAAACCCTCCATTTTTCATTTTTTAATTTTTTGGTTTGCTTCTGTTAGCTCAGTTTATGCAAGGAGGACTCAGCCCTGAATTGCTCCTAGCTATATTTGCCTTCATCTGGGCTATCCCAGTTGTTCTGTGTCAGGTTTCCAGAAAAGGTGGTTGAAAGTAATATCATCTGCTTTGACTCACAGAGTAATGTAACTCAGCTACATTCCCTCTGTCCTGAGGGAAACTCATATTCCCCTGGCTATGCAAGACCTAGTTTGATTCATTTATCCAGCCTTCCACATTTCCTTCCAGACTACCAACTTCAGCAGTACAGGTGGCAAGCGCGGTCCTGAACAGAATCTGTTGCTATTGTTTTGCATGTGTCAGGACATTTCCTGCACTGACAATGGGGAACTGTCCCAAAGCTATGAAAAAGGGAAGAGGGCAAATAGACCCATTCTCAGTAAGATGCAAGGTATCATTTGTTACTTTACCTCTTGTTTAACTAAGAAAAACGCATACTTACAGATGTTGTTGCTCCTTAGGGAGAAATGGAAGCTATAAAAGAAGAAATCATCAAGCTGTGCCAAAGAAAGGAAGATATCCTTACCGGGATGAAGAATTCAATGTCTGAGCTTCACCAGCGCTTACAGGAAGAAGTGCCTGAACCAGAAGATGAGCCCACAGCCTCTGTATTTGCACAGACTGACTCGATTGGGACTGATGTTTCTGATGTGCAGGTGAGCGGAGCACCGTATTGTGATCACTTGCCCAGGAGGTGAAGAAGGGAAGTATAAAGCCCTTCTTTATCCAGAAGGAGTGGCATTTGAGAGAGAAGCATCCCTGCAGCTCTGAAGCAAAGTTACTTCTCTCCTTTTAAATGGTCCCAGGAAGACTGGGTATGATACCTGACTAGAAGGCAGGAAAGAGGTGTGCCTCAGGTTATTTTTTTGCATGAGCTGATTCAACATGGAGTTTACACTAAACAATCAGCAGCAAAATGTTAGATGCACAGTTTTACTGATGACGATCAGTTGTTGTGGTTTTTTCAGTAAATTCAACAAAATAAAATTTGTCCCGATTACATCTGTGATGTCGAAATATTACAAAATATTAATTAATTAGTTATTATTAATTAATAAGTTATTGCTTTACTTATTGCTTTACTTAATAACTTACTAATTACATTAATGTCTGGTGGCAAATGCTCAGTGCTTCTCCAAAAGTGGACCCCAAGTGGTAATTTTCTTTTAGTGTACAGGCAAGAGCAGAGGCTTTTACTGTTTATCATGAGTAATTGAACTGTCTCTTGTGTATTTTGTAGCTGAAGAAGAGAGGACTGATATCCCTTCTGCCCTGTTTAGATGAAGAGTCAGAAGATGCTTTCCACAGCAAGGTGAATTTAATATATGTCTTACATATACAGATATATATTTAAGATAAACTAGTTTGTTACAGGACAGATTATAAAAATGTGTGGATATGAAATAATTTAGAGTAAAACAAAGCCAAGTTTGTTACACCAAGAAAAAGTACGAAGGAACTGCGCTTGAATCAGTGTCAGTATTACACTGTAACTCATTCTGTGATGTGTGGTCCTGCTTTTGATGGGATTACTTATACAGTAACGCCTCCTGTATGCACATGTTAGTAGCAAACATGAGCCTAAAAAACAGGGTTTAAAAGCGGATTTTCTTTTGGTCTGTGAAGAAATGCTGGTTAGAATATAGCCTGGCTACCCAGTCTTTCTTGGTGCAATTTTCTTTACATATTAGGGGGGGTTATTGGGGGTTATTTTCTTTTGTTTTTAGTGGACAGGAAAAGAGGGAGAGTGATTTGGTATAAGTTTTGTGTTTTTTTATTGTTTGTTTGTTCGGGAATAGCATGAAAAATACTCTTGAGGTCTCTGGAGTGTTATCCAGCTATTGTTCATCTGGCAGAGCCATTAAGCAAGGGAGAGGAGGTGAGATTTGAGAAACATAAGGTAGATAAACAAGGCAGGAAGAGAGCTAAGTGTTAGTAAAGGTTTGTAGTAATTTACATTGCCTGAAGGAATGCCAGAGCTTCGTGTTCACAAGCTAATGCTGAGTTGTTATTACTTTCAAAGGGAAGTACAGTCACAGAGATAGATGTGAGCTTCTGGCCCTCATTAAAATACAAGGAAAAGCATAAGGAAGACAGTGCAACCTCTTGGTCTTCTGGAACCTTGTCAGATGGTGGTGCACAGGTAATGAACTCAGATTTATTTCAACAGGGTGAGAACTGATCTTTGTGGAAAGTATTTGCCAAAGTCGTAGGTAATGCTGAAGTCTTTGAAGTAAGAGAACTGTAGAAATGCAGGGCAGTAGCCTTATTAAGTTGCTCAGTCCTTCACATCACACTGAATTTTTTCATTTGAAGTGTTCTTTCCTGTTCTACAAACCCAAAGACAGAAAGGTGCGTTTGTTAGCAGTGATTCATTTCATTAATTCCAGGGGAGGCAATAAAATGTACAGTTTGTTAGGAGGTTATCTGTGGAAGACATTCCCTTTGTCAACAAGAAGATCAACATCTAATATTCCTGACCAGCTACAGTTTTAGTGGTGTTCAGCTATGTTCTTCACAGTGTCTTGGCATTATCTGATGTGATAGCTGCAGTTGCTGTTTCCCCGTGTCTATGTTAAAAGCATAAGAGAACTTATCTCTATGAATATTCTTGATCCAGAACTGCTATGCACTGAAAAGCTGCTACTTTTTGAGGTCTCTCAAGCACAACAAGGCAATAATGATCTAAATATTTCCACTGTTGTCTCTTTCTCTACAGGATGCTGCTGAGATAGTACGGTCATGCAATAAAGACAATGAGGAATCATCTTTGCAAACTCCACAGAGGACAGAAAGCCCTGGCACAGGTCATGAAAGTCAGACTGTGGTGAGTTTGAAAATCTAAAGTAGGCTGAACGATGTGATCTTCTGTATAACCCAGCTACTGGTAATGATAAAGGTACTGAAGTTTGTGGCAAGATTAATGATACGGTAGGTTACCTACAACACTTAATGGGCTTCTTTGCTCCTTTGAGTGAAAGTGATTATGTTCTGATCTCCTTGAAAATTAAGTTTTCTAGGAAACAAGTTGGAGTACTGTCAGGAAAAAAGATGCTGGCATTCATAAAGGTGTGAATGGAAGGATTAAGATGATAAAATCTGCATCAGTTATTGGATTTTGAAGTGTCAGTTAAGGAGAAATGAGTAAGAATAACCCTCCCATATTTTGCTGCTTTGTGGAAAACGTGCTAGCTTATAGAGGAATGGGCAGCAGCCTATAGGCTACATGCAGAAGAGCATATGGAGAGAGTCTTGAGTAGTCCTTCAAGGCCAGGAGCAAAAGACTGGCAGCAGAGCAGCCTCAGCTCTAGCTCTTAAATTCTAGGAGCATGGAAGAAGCTAGAATCCATCGTTCCCTGAGGCAGGAGCACACTCCCAAGTTACTTTGTCTCTCAGTGCTCCTTGACTCCTTACATCATGCATGACTTTCAATATATATAGTTTAATAATAAAAAAAAAGATGTCAGGGGAGAATTTGAAATGCCCTTTTTTAGTTTCTCATTCCTGTGCAGGAAAATAATGCATAGCTAAATGAACTTAGTCAGCAGCTATTAATTGCATACTAATATTGTAAACAATAGCATTCTGTATGAATGAGTGTATCATATATGACCTGTCTGTGCACGTGATCTCTGTGTCCTTTTTCTTTGCTATTCTGCAAAGAAATATTTCTGTTGGCCTATGCTTGTACAGGACGTTTGTAAGCTCCCTTTGCAAGCAGAGGAGATGTAGTCACTCCAGTCCCCAAGCACAGAAAGTGGTTTAGCTGAGCTCTCACTGATTCTCTGTGTTATACTGAGCTGGGATACTGTACTGAGTAAATCTCATTTGAGAGTAACTGATATTTAGACCCTTGTATAAGAGAGACTTCATCTCCAGGTTAAGCACCTAACAGGATAACGTGTACTGGTACCTCTGTGTACCACCACCATGTTTGTCAGCCTCCTGTCTTCAGGGGCACCCACAGCCTGTTGAACCCAGTGATAGAAAAGTTCAGCAGAGCAGTGTTCTTGAGGTGGACACAGCTGCTCTGTGTTCTGTGCAGAGAATGTGGTAAGGCTATGAGCCACAGTCCTCCTCTGCTTCTGCAGAGAAGGCCATCCTTTCTCAATTCATGCCAGACAGCAGAAAAGCCTGCAATATTGCAAAATCTTTTCCATTTCAGAATTTTACTTCTCTGTGGCATTTCCAATGCTATATAACTCCCATTAGGAACTTTTTTTTTTCTTCTAAGTGGTTTACTTAAAAGATCAGTTACTATTTGGAGACAGGAAGGCATTTATTTTTAAAAATGCTATATTCATTTTTTTTCCCTTAGAGATGCGTTGAAGTCTAGAGATCTGTGGTGGCGATTATATTCATGTTCTCCATTTAGAACTTAAGTATACACTAACATTAGTTTATTCCCACTATCTTGGTGATTGCTAAATGATAAAATTTCATTGCTCCTGGCATATTGTCCCTCCAAATTCATTTCTAGCAGCCTACAATATAACATAGAATTCAGAAACAGGTGTGAACTATTACTTGTCAGGTAGGCTTTGGTAATTGTCTACTCCATGTCCTTTATGATCTCAGTTTTAGAACACAAACTCTTAGAACACGAACTGATGATGGGTGCATGAAGCTGAACACTGTTACACCTGCACACAAGATACTGGTTTGTTTTTGTCAACTGATTTGGCTGCGTATCTGAATTTCTGTTTCTGTAAAGAAAGGGAATGAAGTTTCCTGAAGCAGTGTTATTTAGCTGGGGAAGGGCAGAGCATGCCATAGATAAAAACTAAATGCTTCTGTATGCATGTGTGTTCTGTTTAATACTTGGTTATTTTTCGGCATTGTCAAAATACATTTACTTTAGTGAACCAAAATGTTTTGCAGTCCATTGGATTAAAAAAAAAAAAAAAAAAAGTATATATATATATAGTGCCCAAACTGGCAAATATAATTAAATGATGAACTAGAAGAAACAGGCTTAGGACTAAAGCCAAAAATTTCCAGTGGAAGTTGAAGTAAACTGGTACTTTTATATCTTCAATTGCAAGTACCTTAGCAGACTTTCCTGTTTCAGAATATGTACGTTCAGATATTTTCTGTGTTTAATGACACTGCTGCAAGGTATCTGAGAAGGAAATCAGAAGAGTAACGATTGAAGTAAGACATTGATACCTGAAACAATGCATTTTGGCACTCATTTTAGCACAAGGCTAATGCACTCTGACTGGCCATCTCAGTGTGTGTGAATGCTCTGGAGCCATGGGAGCAGTACAGGAGGATTTCAACAGAGGCGTTGTGCTTCATTTACTTATTAACTTCTTTTATTTGCATATGCGTGGATATACACAGACCTGTGCAGGCTTCTAAGCAACTGCTGGTATCTCCAAGCACTTTAGACTTCTCCTTATTACGGAAGTATGCAGTACTGCTTCTTAAGGCAAAGCAAGCAAGAGAAAAGAATTACACAAGATAGACTTAAAAATACACATTATTTCTCTGTGTGATGTAGAGTCTGAATAAAACTCGTTTGGCTGTTGGAACCAAATGCATAGAAGGAACTTCTAAATGATGCACAACAGCTTGCTTTGCAGCTTTAAACTGCATTGCTCTTCCATCCAACTCCCACAGCAAAATATCCCTCCTCGGGGGAGAACTGGTTAATGGTGAGTCATCATGCTTCCTGTGGTTCAGGTATACCTGTGCAGATGCAAATTGTGCCTGGAAACCTGTTACACCAGATCCTAGATCGCCTGCCTGCTGAATTTCCCTTCCGTTTTCTTTTATCTTTAATTATTATATATTTTTTTAAAACTGTGGAGTCAGTGACAGAGTTGTTTCGGAGCCCTGTGAATGTGAAAGTTAAACATTTCTCACTGGTAAGGGGTGGGGAAAGAAAGGAAAGTGGAGAAAGAAAAAGAAAGCAGTAGGTAGATAACTGTGTATTTTTTTTCATGTGCTTTGCTTCAGAGTGTCACGCCGCCTCCTGTCCCCAACGCCACCCAGGGCTCTCGAGGGAAAGAGGGAGACCCAGAGGAAGCATTGGATGGCGGTAGGCCCGAGCCGGAAACAATCCTCCAGGTGTGCAAGGCCCAGGTTGCTGAGCTGGAACAATGGCTAGACAAAACTAAGGTGTCCCTGGGCTCAGACCCCCAGACCCCCAAAATGCAGCAGATGGTGGAACTGCAGCTTGGTGATTTCCAGGTAAGAGGGAGCAGCCTGTGTGCTGCTGGCCATCCACATGAGCCACCCTTCCCGGGGGTTTGCGAACACAGGAAAGCTACAGTTACTGCTTCTCCTCTCCCTGCTTATTCAGTTTCATTACACTGGCAGAGAGCCGGTAACTGCTTGGCTTCGGTTTCAGGTGCAGCTTTCCTAGGGCTCAATTAATGCCTGTTTTTAGGGTTGTACACAGTGGAATTGTTATACACATGGAGGATTTAGTTTGAGGTCTGAATGTTTCTACAGCTTTTTTTTTTCTTTAGTTTATTTTTGAAAGCATGGCTCAGCAAAGTCTGCATCCCCTCTTTAAGGGCAGCTTTCTGTTGGTCTCTGTTGTGATACATCAGCAAGAATAAAGGATTCTTTTGTTTTGTTTGGTCATTTTCACTTTTCATTTTTTTTAGAGTGATTTAAAAGACCAGTGTAAAATAGCTCCTAAACTGTAAGCTCTTTTGCACTTCAGGGCCCCAAAGCTGCCAGTGTAGGGGGGAAAGACAGACCCTCATCCACTTGAGTAGCCTATATTTGGTTGTACTGCTGTAGGTCTAGGACCTTCTTGCTCCAGGTGGCAGCAGAAGGGACGGGATGTTTGTAGCATTTGTTGGAAATGGATGGAAGACAGCAGAGCTGACATGAAGTACTGGGCTGGGTGGTAGTCCTGGAGCAGCTTTCTTTCTCTGGCACACAGATTGAAAGAAAATGTGCAGGCATGCAGCTTTGGAGTTTCCCACAGTGTCAGGCAGATATCCTCATCTGCTTGGCTGCTGAACTCTGGGAATTAAGATCCTGAATACATTTATGTAGCTGACTGTATCTCAATCCCATTCAGGCTTTGTGTCAGTGTCAGCTTTGATAGGGCAGTCACAAGCAGTAAAATCAGGCAGACTTCAGGCAGCGCTGGGCCCTGCTGAGTTCCTGCCAGGTTTTAGCAGTCTGGCTCAATGTTAACACATGAACTTGATAGGATGGAGGAGCAGAAAAATGTTTTTCTATCCTAATCAAGATCTATGTGGAAAAATATTCAATGCACAAACAGGGGTGGTCTCTAGATAGATAGATACTAATTTATTGCAGTTGATTACTTCGCAGTTGAGTTGTAGTTTCTGTCTCCACATTCAACTTCATAAACATGAGTTTGAAGTAATGCAGAGATGTAATTTGATTCAGAACAATGTGAATCAGCAACCAAATCCCAACAGTTTCCAGTGGCCTGGCTAACACATGGTACCAGTACTGTGTTTTGGTAGTTTAGATTAAATGATTGCTTGTTAGGAAGGATTTTTTTAACAGGTGGGAAGGGCTGCTCAAGGAGGTGGACTGCTGTCCTCAGCTCCACTTGGCCTTAGGATACGCGTGTCCCTCTACTATCACTTCATTGAAAGCCCAGTGGCATTTCAGATAAAATAGTCTCAGAGGTAGTTGTCATCTTAAACTAAGCTGTAAGGTTATAAATTCATTCAGTTGAGACAGGCTTCACCTTTTGCTGATTCTGTTGTGAAGCTCCTTGCAGTGCGGTGGACAGTTAGACATAATTCCTCAACTCATGACAGCAAGATCTGTGTGAGGTTTACCAGTCAACACCAATGATGTGTCTCCTTTTGGTGGCCAAAACTGTTTTTAGAACTGGTGGGCACCTTTTAAAGGCTACCCTTCATACACTGGTGACATTGTATTGTATATGAGCAGAAATTCTGCCATACTTCTGGTTAATGTTTTTAGAAGGAATGAAAACTGGCCTTACAGTGAGCATCAGGTCAAGGATTTTTTCCTCACTTATCATAGTTTTGCAGTTCTAGTTGTGCCTCAGCCTTACAGTGAGGTCTGTTTAGCTCATACATCCATGGAACTTGGCCCTTCCCAAGGGTGATGTAGTCAGTCTCTGCTCTGCCTTCTTCTCCGATGTGGTGTGTTGTCTTCTTAGTTATTCCAAATAAAGTCTGTCGGTAATTTCTGCTTCCCTTTCTCATTACTTAATGTCTGAGTTATACAACTTCCCACACAGAATATTTTCTGAAACAGTTTTGTCTTTAGCACTGTATTAAATGCACTTTATTGTTCATAGCAAAAAGACTATATTAAAGAAAATCCAGGGAGTTTGAAGCTATTGCTAACTTTTCTTCTTTCTGTTCATTTTAGATAGGGTTAAGTGTAAGCACTGTCTTAAGAATGTTATCAGGAAAGGAGTATTGTGCTTCTAAGAATGAATAATTGACTCCTGTCACTTCTAGGTGATGTTATCAGAGATTGAACAAAAGGTTCTTAGTTTACTGGAAGATGGTGGAAACAGTGCAGGCCACCAACAGGAGGCAGAGGATCTTTCCTTGAAGCTGAAGGAAGTGAAGTGTAATTTGGAAAAAGTCCAGATGATGCTTCAGGATAAATACAGTGAAGAGCAGGTAAAGCATCTGAATTCTGTGCTGAGGAAAAGTGGGAGTTCTGTAGTAGCACAAGAACAGTTGGAGCTTACCATGTGAAACAAGGAAGGGACAAGAGTCAACCAGAAATGTCAGACTTGTTATTTTTCCAGTTTGCACTGCGGTATGATTATTTTTCATCTGCAGTAAGTAGTGGGACTTCCAATGAGTCTTTGAGCTACATCTTTTCAGCTTGAAGTGCTCAGTGGCAGTAGTTGAGATTTTGTCAGGAATGTAGGAAAAGAATAAAAACATTTGGTGAGGTTTTTTTGTTTGCTTTCCTTCAAAATACCGTCGTGTTTGTGATAGTATCACAGCAGACAGGCCTTAAAGCAGTAACTTTCTTCAAAGAACACCTAAGGGCATGGGCAGTGACTCAGCTTTCCAGTACCACAGCCCCAAAGCTAGACCTGGACAGAAACTGGACAGAAGTGTTTGCATGAGTACCAACTGCTTTTGCACTTCTGATTCTGTTTATGAATGTTCCAAAACAGCTTTGCTTTTGCTATTTCCCCAAACTGCACATGGAGGTTCTGGCCTCTGTTCAAGTCTGGAAGCCTTCCCACAATGGGCCTTTCTTTACAGATTCCCAACAGGGAGAGGATTGAACCAGAGTCCCTCAAGATCTTGCACTCCAATGACTCCAGCATGCCCCAGCTTGGCTCCGCTGAACAGCCGTTCCTCCAGCAAAATGGTTTCCAACACCCACAGGTAATTCTTCTGCCTGACCAGGAGTCAGTCTGCTCTGTGTCCACTGTGCATGTAGGGGGCTGCTGCGTATATTGCCTGCTGCAGTTTTCACTGTGGGATCAAGTCTGCCAAGGGCAGATACCTTATACACCTCTCTGAGAGGATTTGGGGAGTAGACAGGATAGAGAAAGGCCTCCAAGCCCTGAAAACTCTGAATTTTTTGTCCAAAAGGTTTATGACCCTTACAAAATCGGACGGTACCCTTGTCTTTTATCACAATGATTCAGATGGCATCACCCACCCCTCTGATTTCCTTTGTTTAAAGCACTATGTATTTTTAAATCTGAAACTGCTTTTAAAGATGGATTTGACTCAAAGGCTTTTTGAACATTCTCCTGTGAACTAACTCAGAATGACTCTAGGGTCATTGTTAACATTATAAGGGTATTCTATGATACTCTGTACTCTGTAAACTACTTCTGTTTTGCTAACTAGAAATTAGCTTTTTCCCCTTTCATGTTCTTAGGAATGGATTAGAGAAAGTGACCCAGCCTGAGCTGCTAAAATTACTCAGTTTTCAGTCGGTGCTCTCTTTCTAACTTGTGCATTTCCACCTTGTGTTTGAGCATCCCCCCCTTTTTCTCTGTATAAGGATTGCAGTCTGTGGCCCTTACATTTCTGAATATGCATAATGTATTTCTGACTGAGGGCTTTTGCAGTTAAACTTTTAACAAGGCTGAAATATATTCAGTAAAAATACATGTTTTTAGAAAATTGTTTGTTAACATCATATTTACACATTACTTGCTTTTTTTCCTGATAGAGGTATTCTTAACTTTGCTTGCTAAATGGATTCATGTGAAATACGATTGGAAAAGCACAGTAATCATTTCAGAGCAATACTGCACACACAGTTGATTTTTATGTTCATTCTGTTCTCTGTTCACAGGATCTGAAAGTAAAAGCAGCAGAGCAGAAGAGCCTCATTGACTTCATTGAGTCATGTGTGGAAAGAATGCAGCCACAGTTTGAGGATAGTGTAAAATCAGAACCCAGGTACAAAGCAACAAAATCACTCCCCAGATTCAGTTATGTACAACTTCCCAAATCTACAGAAACTTTGCAGGAGTACTGTTTGGAGCAGCGTGTACCTGTAGAAGAAAAATTGCAGAAGCTGGAAGATTTCTACTGTCAGCAGTCTGGAGAAATTGAGTTTCATTTATGTGACAGCTTCCTTGATACTGGGCTGACTGGAGAGCCCAGAGTCAGTCTTGATGTCAGGCAGAACTGATGCCTGCCATAAGCTGAAGCAGGTCTAACAGAGGCAAGTTGGGTATCTGTTCCCAGACATGCATTTGGTTGCACTCTGTTTCAGGGGCAGGTATAATAGAAACTAGTTTTACACAAGCAGTGTTACAAATCTTATTTTGTTTATTCTACTTTAGTATTTGACATTCTAATATTTTTTTCTTAATACAGCAATGGGGAATCTGATCCAAAAAGCAAGCAGACCGATCCCACATTAGCTCCAAAGGACCAAATGGGTAATAAATGGCAATATTTACAACAAGAACTTTCCTCAAAGATGAAGTCTCCTCTGTGTCAGCTTGTGGAACCTCAGGTCCGTTTCAATTTACTAAAGCACTCTTTGTGCAGCCTGTTGGTTTGGGTGAAGATAACTATTAGGGTATCTTCCTTGAGTCATCATATCATGTCTGTTCTTCATCAGATAACTGAAATCTTTGCAAGTGCTCTCTAGAATAAATTGTTATTGCATACTGTTTTTATGATTGTCTTTTAATTTTACTTTGAGGTAGATAATGACTCTGGAGCTGTGACTATGAATTAGTGTGGGAACACATAGATGAATTCTGGCAGTTAGCATTCAGACCTGATATTATCTGCTTAATTCTTTTAAGGAAATTAGGCGAGTAATCCAGCCAGCTCCCAGCTGATTTTTATGGATGTGGATTAAGTCCCAGTTCCTGCAAGTGAGAACATTTTGGTCAGAAGAAACTTCTAGCTTGAATTTTCTTCTATGATTCACCATAGTGTTCTCTCATTCTCTCTGACATATCAAAAGTGGATTTTACACTGCCATAAGAAAGTGCTATGCATTTATTCAGAGCAGACTGCAGAATTTTACTGCTTGGAAAAAGTGTTTTCTTTTGCTAGCAGTTTTGTTCGCATTCAATTAGAATGACAAGATTTATTCTTCTCTGAAAAGAGTACTGCATTAAATGGAGGAATATTGGTCAAGTAAAAGGATGAATGTCTGCTCTTACTCAGGCACTGCATGTGGGCAGCAGGCCTGTCTTAATACAGGCTACAGCCTGTAGCCCCTAAAAGAGGGAATCAGAGGCTCTTTTTTTCAGTCATGCTCCAATCAGGGCATAGCACCAACCAATTTATTCTTGACAGCAAAAAAGGGAACCCTGCTATCCAAGTGCTTTATATTAATAACTTGACACTTTTATTTTAATGATTTTTAAAAGGAATGTTATGTAGTTGCCCATAGCCCAGACATCATTTGAGCTGTTCACATAATTGCAGTATTCTCTTTCTCAACATCAGATTACAACAAAACTGAACATGCTGCCCCGGGGCGCATTCCCAAATGCAGGAGCCTCAACCGTGGAAGAGCTGAAAACGTACACTGTGCAGCTGGGAGACCTAAGCCAAGAAGCAAACGTGGTACATGCACAGGTAAAAATGGCGTGTTTTAGCACTGCCAAAAACATCAGGAAATCTAGACACAATGCACTATTTGGGCATTGAGAAACATAGACAGTAATCTTAGTATTGTAAACAGGACTCATGGTAGTGTACCTTTGGCAACAACTGGAGGGTATAATGTACATTCAGCTTAGCATTTTGAACAAAGATTGCAAGTTTCAACCATGACACTTCTGCTGCCTGAATCCAAAGACGTGCTAGTATGGATAAAGATTGTTCCAGATTGTTCCTCAGGCTCTGTTAAATGAGGACCCTGTAAATGACTTAAGTGAATATGCAGTATGTGAGCTGACGAGGCAAGTTCTGTTGTGCCTGTTCCTGAGTTTAGAAACTGTAAAACTACATCTGCTCCTAATACACTGAGGGTCACTCTCAAGTTTGGCCTTGACAGCTCTGAGTATTACATCTATAAACTGTTCCATCCAAGATTGTCCTTCAGTATTTCATTTTATTATTATTAGCTGCCTAAACTTCTAAGTTTATGCAAGCAAACAAATCTTAGGTGTGCTTTGGGTTAAAGTGCTGAAAAATTCTGACTTGCCTTTACACAGGAAAATGTGGCAGAAGAAGTTTCTTCCAATTTGGATAAAAAACTGTTTGAGCTACTTCTTGCAATCAGCCGGTGTTTGGATAATATGGAGGAGATGTTAAACACCTCAGTCCTCTCCACTGAAGAGGCAGCCGTGCAGCAGGTTCTTTATGAGGTAACTCCTAGAACATCCAGGGGACGGAGGAATCATGGTGGATTTCTTTTGCAACAAAAATGTATATGACCTGACATTTCCTCTCATTTTTGTTAGTATTACATGGGAATAGCACAATCAAGTTATTTGGTGGTACACAAATCTGAGCCTTTTGCCTTTTAACAAATTACCGTGTACCACTGCATTTTACAGGCAGGTCTCCTTGGACAGAGACCAGTTTCACTCATGTTATCTTTTATCCAACTCTTTAGACTCTTTCTGTTGAGCTGCAAAAACTTCATGCTGACCTGAGTGATAAAAAGGATGATCTCTTAAAGTCTATTACCTGTGCTGGTGGGAGCACAGATGTGTTCTGCGAGTGCTTTAACAACTTACAGGCATGGTTGGAACAGACTCAAGCTGCCACTGCTTCAAGGAGCAATTCAGTGAAAGCTGGGCTGGATCATAATACCAGTTATCAGGTACTGCACTGCCAAATGCATGTCTTGTTTCACAGCATCTGTTAGACTTCTCAATGTTAATGTATTCGGGTTACAAATGAGGCATCTATAATGGTCTTTTTTTTGGTACTGAACAAACTTGTCTTGGTCTCTCAAGAAGCAAATTTATTTTGCTTTTGCAACGCTTTTTACAGAGCTGACTGCCTTAGAAGCCTTGATCAGAGTAGAAAATTTGCATGCAAAGTATAGAAGTAACTTGGGATCCCATGTATGCTGATCTATAGGCTAAACCAAATTTCTGTGGGTTAGGATTAGGTCAAGGAAGGGTCTGTGTATCCTTTCCTCTGCCTCGTGCATTCAGGAATGATCAGAGTTAGTGCAGTGCCAAAAGCTCTGTTGTTTTCAGAATATGTGTTATGAGACACTGCTTTTTTGGTGCTGTGTCCAGTGCTGCTCTACTTATGGCTATGTGTTGGAGTTTGATTTAACCCTTGGTATTTGCTGTTCCTTGAGATTTTGTGTCACAGTAACAGAAAGTGTGCCACAGTCTTGCAAAGTTATGCTCCAGTGGCTCATCATCAAGTCAGCTTATCTCTGTGCTGCTGAATAATAAAATAGTTCCTTTGAAGAATACAGTGATGATGTCTCCAAATAATAACAGGGCTGATACTGCTATGTTTACTCTGCAGAATCCATTGAGCTCCATCAGTTGTCAGTAATCGACTTATTTTCTCATTTTCAGAAGAGAAGAATTTGTTTCTCTGTAAGTTTCACAGATCTTCACAGTCACAGAAGATCATTGTGACAGAGAAATCTCATTTTTTTAATACACTGACAGGGAATTTCCCTCTCTAAATTATTCCTTTGAGTCCAGAATGTGTATGCTTATTGTGCATTAAAGTGAAAAAGAGAGTTGTCTCGCTTGCTATTTCATTTTGTCTGCTTGTTACTATACTCTTGTATGTAATATACTTCTGACGATTGTTACTTTTTCAGAATGAAACCAGACTGCTTTATGATCAATTAACTGAGAAAAAAGCTACTTTGCAACAATGTTTGAATGCAATTCGTGGACATAATGTGTCTGAGCAGCTTCAGGTAATTTCACTTGTGGGAAAAGAAAAGCTAGTGTTTCCAGTTTTCCATGATTTACTGTTTTATATTTTCAAAAGTTTGAGTCTCACTTATGTTTTAAGAATGAGAGAAGGAGAGAATTCAGTATTTATCACCCCTTTTTACCTACTACATCCCAGTCCATAGTTGGACTTAATTCCAGTCCTTTTACTAACTGATGGGGAGGAACCAGTCTCCCCACAACCTCTTGGAACAAATACACCCCAGACTATAGCAGAGAAGAGAAAAAGCTACACAAAGTGCAGGACTGTACACATTATGCCTTCCTAATATTCTAAGCTCTACTTTTTCTTCATGGAAATAGGACTGCAGTATTTGTATCTGCTCATTCAGGAGGTATAAGCACTTCATTATAGTGTTGCATTTGACTAGTTAAGGTTTTCTTCAACTTCTGTAGGGATTGGCAGAGAATTAAAAATGGACAGACTGCATATCCTCCCCAGAATGCTCATCTACTTGCTGCTGAAGCAAAAAGGGGTTCCACAAACAATTTTGTTACAGGATCATAGCCTTGTTTACAGGCTTATTTTCTGCCAGGCTGAAAGCCATTTCAGATCCCAAGCAGGGACTGCTGCCTTGAACATAGTCAGTGAAGCAGCCACTCTTAGAAAAAAGAACATCAGCAGTACATAACTTCCCTTCATTCAGAAAGAACTTGTCTCAAGCCATCCCTGATTGAACCTTTCCAATTCATGAGAAAATGGTATTTTCTCAGGCCATGATTCCTTCTAATCGAAGGAGCTGTTGGGTTAGTAAACTGAAACATGTTGAATGTCATACTGAGACACAAGACCTGAATTTCCTTCCTGGCTGTGCCGTGTGAACCCAGTAAGGTGTGTCATGAACATTCTTGTCTGTTCATCTCATAAACTTATGTTTTGTCTTTAATTTCAGAAAACTGATGCCTGTGCTTTGGAACTGCAAAACTTTGAAAACCAAGTGGCAAAACTGAGAGGCTATGGGGAAAGATTCCAGTTACCTGTCACCTTAATCCAGGAAGCTTATAAATTAGAGGTAAGAACACAGTACAGTTTCTACTTATACAGCAAGGTTTGATTTTTTTCTGCAAGGTTTTTTAAGCATCGAAAGGCTGATAGTTATTTTGCAGTCTGGGAATGTGCACTTGGATTTGCAGGATTCATTTCTGTATTTCATGAATCACTAAACTTTGTTCACACTGCAGGATGTTTTGGATGACATGTGGGGGATTCTGAAAGCAAAATATGTGGAGCTGAATTCACCTTCCATCAGTGAGAGCCAGTATGATGACTTACTTCATGGGTTTGCAGAGCTAGTTGCTATTGGACAAGAGAAGATTGCACAAGATACAAAGCAGCTGACAAAAAGCAGAGCAGCTCTACAGTCTCACCTAGAAAATCACAAGGTATGGGATTCTCTTCACAGCCCAGCTCCGGTCAGATCAGCAAAGCAAGAGCACTGTTTTCTTTAACAGGTTTTCTTTGAGTATCGTAGAGAAGAGTAATTATTTCATAGTATACAAGAGGGACTGAAGTTCACGCAGAAAACAATGCAAAGCTTTTAATAATCCAAAATAGGACCCACTACAACAAGAAAGAGAAGTTATTACAACTGCGGTTTTGGTTGTATATTAAGATCAGGATTTCAGTTTTGCTAGTATATAATATTCTGACTTACCTCAGAACATAATGATGTGTGAAGAAAACATGTCCTTCTAATTGTTTATAATTAGATTCCTGAAATTGCTGTCTAACAATTGGGAGCTGAGGCTTTGCTTCCAGCATTCTATGCCCTTGTGATCTGATGGAGGAACCGTAGTCATAACAGCATTTTTCTGAAGGGAGGATAGTTTAGATCCTCCTCTTGTCAGTCCACTGTTCCCTGTTCCCAGGTGCAATGTGTTTGATGGAAGATTCTGAGAATACACATGCATCTCCATTGTCCTGCTGCTTGACAGGAAGCCCTGGCCAGTGCTAGTCACTGCGAAATATCTCTGTCATGTTAATGCCTTGATTTAACTGCTCCACGTAGCTCAAACTCCCTATAGAATTGCTTCAGGAATGCCAAGCACTGCAAATCACTACTCTAGAGCCATAAGAATGATGTTTGTCACTTACTCCCAAATTACACTTAGCAAAGTAAAATGTTTGGAATGTATTTACAAAGGAAAACAAATATAGAATAGATTTATGCTTTGAACTTATACACGTTGATTTACAAAAGTAGAAGGAACTGCAAAAGTAATTGTTCCTGCTCTGGTTATCAAGACTTATCAGAATGCTCACACAGTCTAGGATACAGTCCTAAAGTGGAATCCTTGTACTAGATATTAGTTCTTAGTGCAGAAGATCTTGACGGAAGAGTATAATGGTAAGTCCTTAAAAGAATTTCATGGGGGAAAGTATTTTGTTGAGTTTCAGCTGTTTCCCAAGGGCTTGGCTGAGCCATGATTAAATGAAGTTCTTTGTGCCCTTCCCACTTCCTACCTCTTAGAACTGATCATGCCTGATGATTGGAGTCATCTCCCATCGAGGTTAAAGAAACTGAGTAATGGCTGTCTGGTGTGAGGGGAGCCAGATCCTCCCTCACACTAAACTCAAGTATTGTTAAAATTCTTCCATTTTTGTCATCCGATATCTTTGTATTTCATATGAACTAAAGGTGTAAATGTAGATAATTTTTCTTTATAAATGTATAAATGAAAACAGTTCCTAGTCTGACTGCAAAATTATCAGTAACCCATCTTGGGTTGATTCAGCATTTGGGTAGAAGGCTCCTGATCCAGCTTTCGTAGACCCTGAAAGGGTCTCCTTTCACAGTGAACCTTCTCTCTCTTCTGCATACTCCTGCCCCGGGTGCATGATTTCTCTTACATGGCAAGATTTAACTTGTTTTTTCTCAGGACTTTTTCCACAACCTCATGACTCACATGGCTTTCATGCAAGCATTTTCCAAGAAAGTGAATCCCTCTGTCCTACAAAAGAGAGAGAAATTCTGGAGAGGGCTGGTGAATGAAGTCAGATTGCTGGAGCAGAAGGCCAGCCAGTACGGTATACACTTAGAGAACTTGTTAAAGGTAATGAACCAAATGGTAAAAGCTGAAGGGAAAGGGTAGTTGCTTCTAGGGGAATCCTTTACACAATGGTGATTCTTTGTTTAGTAGTTGTCCTTTCGTATCAATAGCAACTTGTTCTCTGTGTGGCAGTAAACTTTTTTTTTTTTCCTTGAAACACCTTTGGAAGTGGGCATTTCAATCCGTTACTCTGATGTGGGTGGGACTGCATGACTTTGTTGCAGTAATTTTGTAATGCCTGGACTGACAGTAGAGCCATTATAGGTATAAAATACTGGTACTAGTTAGAAATTAAATACAAAGGTTGTCCTTAAAACACCCCTAGGGAAGTAAAAACTGAAGCATATCTCTTTAAATATCTTGAAGATATTCATTGAGTTATTTCATCTGTGTTAAAATCATGTCTCGCGTTAATATTTTCATTTTACTTAACTGCTTACATGTTCTGTTTCATTAACACAAGGGCTGCTTGTGCTAGGTTAAGCATTAAGTCTGATGTAGTGAAAATGCCGATGTGTGTTATATTAATGATGTAATTTGCTTTTTAGGAATGGACAGAATTTGATGATGAATGTCTAGCATTCAGTAAGGAGTTAGAGGCACTTACTTCTACGTTGCCATCTGTGAATTTGGTTGAAGAAACAGAAGAAAGATTAATGGAAAGGATTGCACTTCTCCAGGTATTGATGTCTATCTCTCTAACTGGTTTTCTTCTTGAATCTGTAAGACTGTCAAAAGAAAAAGATTAGAGTATGAGAAGAAGCCAGTTTACAGGACATTATTTCCTTTTTAGTTTTGTCTGTGTGGGTATGTACGCTGGAAACTCCTGTGTTACCTTTTATCTCCCATCTTAATTCCTGTCTGACCAATGAAAATAAAATTCCTTTTGTAGAAAATGGCAAGTAGACTCTTGGCTTGTTCCCAACTGCATGCCTGATGGCAGAGCTACACCTTTATTTAGAACATCAAGTCCAGTTTAAAACATCTAAGCTGTTTGAAACATACAAATATAAGGATATAAAAACAGCCTTTGTGGTTGTTTTATAAAAATGACAAGTAGAGTTCCATAAGCTTAGTGATGTATCCCCTGAGATATGTCTTCAGAGGATCTACTCTATTGGAAGTTTGGAAATTGGGTCTATAGAGAGTCCAATTTTATATTTAGACCCAAAGACTATAAAGTTAGAAAGAATTACTGTGATTCAGTGTACCTGATTGTATAAAAGAGATAATGGGATGTTCTCAGAAAATTCTGAGCTACAGATATCTTTTGAGATAAATCCACAGTAGATACTGACAATTACAGTGGCTCTCTGGTGCTTTTGATGCCCATCACAGTGATACAGAAGGTACATTATATTTGCATAGCCGGTCATTGTGAAGTTGTTCAGTTTCATTTATTTCTTAAGACAGTAGGGCTAGTTAAAAACTTAAATCTTCATTTTCTTTAACAACATCTGAAACAAAGTAGTAAAACTTTATGTTTCTGAGAGAGGTCCAGGCAGTGGAGCTTCACAGTTTCAAGGACAAAAAAGTAAAATTCTCTGGAACATAATTCCTGTCAGACAAATATCCCTATTAATATTAACTATTCTGTCTGGAGAGAAGTGAGAAACTTACATATCATATAATTGCTCTTTTCTGCCTTCTCACCAGGACCAATCTCCTTCCTGGAATTTCTTTCTTCTTTTCCCTTTTCTCATTCTGACCTTCCAGTGAAGTGTAGTTATGGCACAGTCATGCTTTGTTTTTATTCAGCTGTCTAGACATGCCCAACTGCTCCTATGTCTTTGACTTAGTATCTTCTGTTCACTCTCATTCCTCCTGGCCACTATCATTCAGTACTTATCCCAACAGCTTCATCCAAATGTCTGGTAACATTTTTCTAATAAGATAGACATAGAGGCCCTACAAAAAACAGGAAGGCAGTAATTTTCTGCTGGCAATGGTCATATGTTCAGGTGAGGCAATCCGGTCTTAATAGACAACATCCATTCATAGCCTGAAGTTTACACGCAGTGAAGTACAGATTGCTTCAGAATGGAAAATAAAATACATGACAGATTGAATGTAAGATTAAAATGTTAGAACAAATGATATGTGTTTTGGTAGTCATGTTTTCAAGTTTTAAAATGTTAATTGTTTTACAAACTTGCCATATTCTAATAGCAAATCAAGAACACTGTTGATGAGAAGCATGCCAGGCTGTACCAGATGGTGAAAGAAGGGAAGAAATTGCTGACTGCTGTGAGCTGTCCAGAAATAACAAATCAGATCGGGAAGCTGGAAGAGCAATGGTTGTCCTTAACCAAAAAAGTTGGCAATGAACTACACAAACTTCAAACATTACTCAAACTCTTGGTCAGGTGGGTTTATTATAACTCAGAAGGCAATTGGAGGTACCAGCTTGAAATAACAGTTAGAAACTGTTTTCTGAAATACTGATAGGCAATTATGAAATGATGTAGTGCCTTTTACTTAAAACCAGAAAAAAAATAAAGCAGTGGTGGTCAGAAAGCTGACCTTTATTACATAGCAGATCTTCTTACACTTGCTTTGTTTCCCATTTACTTTTGTGGGAACAATTTTGATTGCTGTCATTGTTAAGTCAGAGTACCTAGGTGAAAGTTAGCTGCATCATGCTGCTACTCATATACTTGAAGTGCTAACAGGTGCTGCAGTCATGATGACCTAAGTACTTTGACTCACATGAATGCAAGCTAGCCTTTATTACCAAAGGCATAGTGTACAACTCCACGTGTAAATGATCCCCTTATAGACACTCAAGACATGGTAGAAATGCTGCCTCAGGCTGGATTTCAAACCTTTACGAAGGGGAAAGACTCAAGTGAGCTCTGTGCTTTCACATGGTTCTAGCCAACTGTCAGTGCAGCATGGGTGTCAGAATAGCACATGCCTACTTACAGGATGGGCAATTTGGAAGGTGAAAAATACATCCTAGATGTAAATAGGAGACATATGTCTGTGTGTTTTGTTTCCTTCTTTTAGCTACAACAGAGACTCAGAAGAGTTAAGGAAATGGCTGGATTCTGCTGAGCAGAGAATGAAATTTTGGAAGGAGCAGTCTCTCAATGTGTCACAAGATCTTCCCACCATCAGGGATAACATCGACAGCTTGTTTGTAAGTCTGATCTCCTACCAGATTGAGATGATGCATTATAACTTCTAATGCAAGTGATCCTTTAGAGTGTTTTTTGTATTTACCGTGACCCAGAAGTTGCCAACAGAATATGACACTGAATGACTGCATGCCCCACAGCTACTCCATTACCTGGATGAAGAACTTTGAAGATGGGAGGCCACAAAAAAACCTCCTTTAGATTGCTAGGCCAGCCTGTGTATAAATCAGAATGGGATCTTCTCATAGATAGCTCCCAGTTACAACATATCACAATCCAGCCAAGATCTGTTATGCATGTGTAGAATAATAGTAGCACTGTTTCTCTCCTGCTTCTGATGCTGAATACCAGGTACAGCAGTTCAGCTCAGCTGATAGGCCCCTTACCAACTGAAGTGAACTCATGGAGCAGGAATAAAATCACTGAGGCTGCGGGGTTGGTCAGACAGAGTCAGGAAACAGAAAATCTATTCTAAATTTTATGTCCTTGCCTGCTCCCTGGTGCTGTACAACTAGCCAGGATTTTCTACATTGATGTGAGATCTGACAGAGTGTTGCATTGTGGAGGTTGGATAGGTAGGTGTGAGCTGGACAGATATTTGAGAGCCTGGGTTGCTCCCTTGACCTCTGTGTGATTTGGAGATGGGGAAATTTCTAACCCCCATGGAGCAAGAGGTAGTATCCAGCATTACATCTGCCCATCCAGGATGGGCAGAAAAAGGCCTTACATATTGCCAGAATGTATTGTTTAGATTTTCTGAATTTAAAGACTTGCTAGAATCCACTTAAGACAATTCATCCAGTAACTGAAAACCTGGCTTGAACTCTTTATCTAAATAAATGTGTATTTACCTTCTATTAAAATTCTCTCATGCACCTCAGACATTCTCTAAGGAAGTTGATGACAAATCTTCCCTGAAGTCTTCTGTGGTGAGCACTGCCAACCAGCTCCTTCATGTGAAGCAGGCTGATACTGCAGGACTTAGGTCATCTTTGGCAAAGTTTGAGCAAAAATGGGGAGAACTGATTACACAGCTCCCAGCTATCCAAGAAAAGTTGCACCAGGTGAGGAGAAACTCTTCTGCTATCTCTCAGTTCGAGCTAAATAATTACTTTAAAATGTTGTTACTGGGATTCAACTGGCTGCTGTATAAGGCCTGCAAAGCAACTCTTTCTTAATTAGCTGCCTGTCTTTCTTTCAGAATATCTCCAATATTATACTGCTGTTTAATTATTAGTGTTTTGCACATATCTGTCATCTTCATGGTTTTAAATGACAGTCAGTTACAATTAGAAATAATTTTATTTCAAATTTCTGAGTTCTTGAGTGTTTTTTAAATTTAAGTCATATCTTCTCTGAATCTCAGAGCTCACTGTAAAATTCATAGCCCCGTAATTGCAATTATAATGCCTGAGCCCTTCTAAAAATACAAGATGTCATCTTCCTTGATATTTCAACAAGTGCAGTGTTCAGGAGGATTCATTATATTTTTTACCCCCAGCTTCAAATGGAAAAACTTTCCTCACGGGAAGCTATTGCTGAACTAATGACTTGGCTGGACCATGTGGAACAACAGCAAGGACATGAAGAACCAATAAATGCACAAAGTAGTGTAGCTCAAGTCAGAAGCCTCCTTCAGAAGAACAAGGTAAATGGAGAACTGAAAGTCCAGCCTTACTGTTTTGCTGTCACAAGCATGGAAACAGCCTAAAGACGCTGTTATATCCTATGCACTCAGGAGGGTTCCCCAGACAGCCTCAAAGGTGCCTCACCATCTTCTGTTATAAAACCTTTTTGCTTCTCTGCCACATAAAACACTGCCTGCCCTGCATACAGCTGCAGCCGGCTGTCATGTGATCTCCTTCTTCTTATGCAGTCCAGTCTGTCTCACTCATTCTCTTTCTCTTGCATTTAGATTATAGAATGTGTTGAGCAGGAAAGCTTTGCTTCCTTACAGAGCTAGTCTCTCCATTTGTGCTGTGCTTTAGACTGCCTTTTCACCAAGGAATACCTGATAATTTTGGAGCACTGTAATAAGGACCCATTTAACTGGAGAAATTGGATTTTGAATATAATTTTATCCAAAGAGAGGACCTGCTAAGAAAGAAGGAGGAGGTTTATGACCCTGCAGAGAGGCTGCAGCAGACTAATCACTATTCGAATGCTGAAGCTTCAATGACAGAGGCTTATTGCTCCAGTCTCAGGAAGGGTTCACACCATTCTTGCACACCTGGAGATATCAGGGAGCCCAACCTCAAGGCAGAAATCCCTACATAGATCTATTTTTCTCTGGCCTTGCAGAGCTACCAAGCGGTGCTCTGGGCTGAGGCAGGACAGTGTTTCCTAGCCTCTGGTGGCTGCTGTTCTCAGGTGCTTTGATACTGCACACTGTGTCACTGGAACTGATCAGATTAAAACTGCTGAAGTAACTTTTTAATGCTTTTGTTCCTTTTTGGTTGTTTGTTTTAATTCCTCCAGGAATATATGATGGAAATGAACTTTAAGCAGTGGATGGTAGATTTTGTTAACCAGTCGCTCTTGCAAATGAGCACTTGTGATGTGGAAAGCAAGCGGTATGAGAGGACAGAATTTGCTGAGTGTCTTGGCGAGGTGAACTTGCGGTGGCACAGGCTGCAGGCATCCCTGAACAGAAAGGTTTGATTGCACTTAACTGCTTTCTGTCTCACAACTCGGATTTTGGCAATACCGGCGCTCTGTATTTTGCAAATACTCTTTCTCCAAAAGCACTACTGAGAGCACAGATTTTTATATTTAAATTCAAAGCTCTAGAAAAAAAAAAACTGTAGTCTCAAATTTTATCATGGAAGGGGCAGTCCTGTTTCTGCCTACCTCTAGTTTTGTATAAATTAGAATGTTCTGTAACTTTTAGATACAAGACCTGGAACACCTTTTAGAAGATGCCATCGAAAATGAGAACAAAGCACAGACTTTATGCAACTGGCTGGAAGCACAGAGCGATCGAATGAGATCTTTACAAACCCCAGCAAGTCTAATCTCTGCACAGAACACATTAGATGATTGCAAGGTAAAATACTGTGTAAGTGGGATATTGTACAAAATATATGTAACGCTTCACTGAATCCAGCCTGAAGAACTGCACAGATTTGATAAGAAACAAAATGTAAAGGAAATTGCCATTTCCTAGAATACTGCAGTGTAATTTTAATTAAAGCATGGTAGGTTCAAGCTAGTTATACTGTTAATGTGAACTGTTAGTTTATGTTTTTTTTTCCTGCAGCTGAAGATGCATCTGCATCATGTTGTTGTTTCATGGTGTTTGGAATGTTGTGCAACAATATTAGAGATCGTATTTTGAGATGCCTTGAATAGAAATAGTTCTCTCTGTTCAGCACAGTTAGGGCAAATGCTATTGATTCCATTAGTTTGAGGAGCTTTGTAGTGGTAATATCTTGGGATCTACACAGCCTCATTTGGAATAACAGTAAGGCTATACAAGTGCTCTACATTATAATCTTTCTGTGCGAACCTCAAGAATCTGGATGTACTTTAGTTTTGTTGCATTTTTTTAGGCCTGAGCTCCCTCATAATTGGAACAGGTGTAGCCGGCTAATAACTAGATCCTATTACTTTGGTCTGTTGTTTTCATTCAATACTGTGTTCTCTCTATTTTTTTTTGCATGGAATGTTTCTTCTTTCAAAACCTTAAATTGCCATAGTTACATATCTCTATCTCCATAGTAGGCTGCTGTTATTCCATGGAATATTCTGTTATACACAGTCACTTGTCTCTGTGAAGCACTCTAAAACATACTGGGGGGTCAGAATGAGAGAAAGAAATTCTGCCCTATTTACAGCAAGATACAGTGCTAGGAAACCACCTTTACAGAAAGGGTGGTTAAACATTGGAATAGGCTCCCCAGGGAGGTGGTTGAGTCACTGTCCCTGGATGTGTTTAAGAGCCGTTTGGATGTGGTGCTCGGAGATATGATTTAGCAGAGGGTTATTAGAGTTAGGGTACTATTGTTAGGCTACAGTTGGACTTGATGATCCTTGAGGTCCCTTCCAACCCAAGTAATTCTATGATTCTATGATGCAGGTGGCTAAAATGTTTCATTAAAATTATTTGCTCAATAAAAACGAGATCAAAATTTGAGGAAATTTTAGGGACAGAAGGCTGAGGAAAGAAAGGTCATGACTTTAAGTGTAGCTTTGTAGGGAATTGTTATGACCCACTGTGTGTGTAAATATTTATAATTGTCGTGTAATGAACATTTGTATTAAGATGAAGTCTTTCTGTATCTGGAGAGCTACAAAGAGGCCCATGCGGTGGCTGAGGAATTAGCTCTTGATGGTCTCTTCCCAGACATGATGTCCATACTGACACTGAATGGTTCTGGTTCTACCTGCAGAAGACTGCTGTCATTTTGAATTCCTGCAGACAACTGTTCAATACTGGGGCTAAAATGGTGGTGGTGCTGCATGGCTAAAGAGAACTGGTTTTAAAAAGCAGTGTTTATCTAAGCTCTTTACACAGAGAAGTTTTTCTATGTTGTCATTAATACATCTTATTTATCATTATTATTACAGATTTTACTTCCTTCTCTCTCTCTCATTTCTCATTTAGGACCTAGAAAATCAGCTTGTAATTAAATCCAAAATGCTGGATGAGCTCAAGCAGAGTATGTCTTTGAATGGTAGTACAGAACAAACCCCAGAGGCGTTGTCTTTCAGAATAGCTGACCTGTGTGAAATGAAGGACAGTGTTGTCAGCCAGGTAAATGATTTGTCTGCATTGTAGAATTCCTCCAGCACGTATTCTTTCCACTACTGTTGTTAATTTTCTTCATCAAGTATCAGAAGCTGGTACAAAACAAAACAAAACAAAAAAAAACAAACCAAAAAAACAGTATTTTTAATCTTAACCTTCTAAGAACTTCCCTTTCTGTCTGTCCCGTACCAGAAATTAACCTGTTTCCAAGATTAAGAAAGAAAAAAAAGTCTGATGTCAAAGCAGTTTGAATACAGGGGGAGGAGGTACTGAGACCCATCTGCAGTTTAAGAAAATAAAGAAATGGCACGGATATTTTTCTGTTGTCTAATGCTTTCTTACTTCTGCTTCTCTAATTTGTACTCTGATGTTTGTCTGGAATATGCCCCATTTGCACTGGAGCTTTTCTGCCTCCCAGCTGCTCTTTCCTCTTCATGACTGAGTGGCTTCCACTGTCCTCAAACCTTATGTAGTTCTCAGTTGCTTCAAGGAAAAACAGGCAGATTGGTTTTCCATACAAACGGACTCCAAGACAGTCTGCATATGTAGTTATATTAGCTTTATACTTGAAACTGATCTTGCTTACCTAGGTGTAATTAATTGATGGATACAAAAGATATAATAATGGCTACGGCTAAGGGTTTTAATTTGTGATAATAAGTAGCCATATATTGCTGAGTATTGTATGTGATCCAGTAATTCTGTTCATAGTTAAGATTCCTTTATAATTTTTATTACAAGTGCTCTGATTTCATTCCTCAAAAGTTTGTGAAACTTGAATATCCTTTTTCTTGAACCCTTCCATGTGAGACGTCAGTCCAGGATGAGGTTGCACCTTCTTGCTTAATGTTTCAACTGAGGTTATGTGGTTGTTTCTCATCTAGAAAACAGATTTTTGTGTATGTGCATGATAAAAAAGGAAAGTTCTTCATTTTGGGGTGGAGCTGAGGTTTGAATTTGGCAGGATTAGCAGCCTAGTGATGAGTGATTCTAATTACAATCAGTGTAGGCCATGTTAATTTTAGTATTTTATGACTTAAGTGTGGAACTTAGAAACTGCAGCTTGTTACATCCTAGTTGTTTGCATGAGCAATGAAACACAAAGCACAGTCTTCTTCCTGTGTACAGCTGGCCTCAGCAGGAGCCTGGCTGTGACTTCAAATACATGGCTAAGGAGATGTACTACCTTGCTTGTACTATCCATAGTTTGATCTTGAGACTGTGAGTCTGTGGCCCAGAGACATTTCATGAGTATAATGTCTTTCTGTCTTCTTTGTGTGGGTGGTGATTTGCTGCAGGCTACAAAAAGCAATTAGAGATTCTTCCCACCTACGCCATGATTCAAATGAGAATAGTGTTGATTAATCCATTTACTCCTGTGTGCCTGGAACTGTGATACTATGATATGGTGATTCACGCAGTCTATTTAGTGTGCACTGTGGTTTGGAAAAGCTTTCATCTTCCATTGAGTGGATGCATAGCTGGAACTGAAATCTGTCACCTGAACAGGTTCCATGGAAACCTGCTTTTTGCCTTGCCCAGTTTGCCAAAGCATCTGGTACTGGCATGAGTGAAAGCGGATACAGAACTAGATTAATGTTTCATCTAACCCAGGACATACACTGTGTGCTTACCTGATACTGAAGGATAAAAATGTTAAGTCACACTGAAGGAGAACTGTGGCAGATGGAAACTTGCTTGCCCCAGCACAGGGTTACAAGATTGCAATAATGAAAGAAGCAAAGAGAAAATGAGAAGGAAATCTCTCACTTGACTGCGCGTGAGAATCCCATAGTTCCTAGACAGTAGTTTTGGCAGGCTGTATTGTTAGGAGATTGTAACATAAGTGGTTTGTTTTTAGGTTGCACAGCTGAAGACCTCAATGCAGTCAATACTGGAGCAGTGGAAAGTATATGATGACATTTATGCAGATGTCAGCCTGCTGATGACAAGATATTTGTACTGCATAGACCAGTGCAAGCCCTCTGTGCTGTCATTGGAAGCTTTGAAAAACCAGGTCAAAACTCTCCAGGTAAATCTACTGAAGTTGTCTTAATTCTGTGCTTACTTCTCTGCCTTTAAACAAACTTCACTGAGAAAGAACCATGCATTTTGCTCTCAAGCAGCTTCCTTTGTACTGCAGTGCCACAGAAGTCAGTGGATTTTTTTTTTTTTACTTATTTATTCTTTACTCACCAGAGACACTGAGGCTTGTTTCTAGATTTCTCACTTTAAACTTCGCATTCACTAAGGAAATGAAAGATGTTGGCTCTTGGCTCTTGGCTCATTGGGTGAAATGGAATTCGCCCTTTCATTTGTATTTCCCAGGGAGATGACCTGCCACCAGGCTTCCGCTGGAGGAGATACTGTGCACCAGGGGAGAGAAAATTGGGCAAGGAATTGTGGCTCTAGATTTGTGGGTTGTCCTGCTGCTGAAGTTTGTTTAAAGGCTGAGTTCTTACAGGGCGCATTCTGGCTGGCCTTGGGTCTGACTGCTTTAAAAAGATATGGCTAAAATCTTCTTACCTGTCTTTACACCTGTGTCAGAGTACCTCTTTTGGCTCATCTTCAAGTTACATGAGCAGTGGTACAGGAGCAGTGGTACAGGTCACACCGAGATGGTAAATCCTGGACACATCTCAGCAATAGAGTTTGCTCAAACACTTCCATTCTCACCTAGGAACAGATAATAAATAAGAGGAACTGGGGACCTTCTTACCTCTTTCCTTACTTCACCTTATTCATTTTTTCATCTGGATCATTTCCTGATGTGATCCATGGCAGGGTTCTGCATTCACCTGTGTCAGAAGGAGAGAAATACAGTGGAGATGGAGACATGAGTTACTGAGCCAACTTTACCACTAATAGAAATTTCTATGGAACGTCAGCCAAAAATAAGACATTCTGATTTCTAGTGTATTAATTTTGTAACTTCAAAGCTATGGGTTTTCACTTCAGTTTAAAATAAGCTGACTGAAGAATTTTTTCACTTCAACACCTTCTCTTTTAATTTCTTAATTTTTAGGATCACACATTGCATTTTTTGCAAACTTTTTGATCTGTGCTGCAGGTGTGTAGCATTATTGCTACTGTATCCCTTCCGATCTATAGTGGGAGCTATGCATACATCACTGATCTTCACAACTCATTTCAATAATCCGTTTTGCAGTCTCTTCAGGATGAGTTGGAGAACAGTGAAGAAAGTTGGGCCAAGCTCCAAGCAGCTGCCAATAATCTGAAGAAGAACTGCTCCCCCTCCTTTGCAGAGATTATTGACCAGAAGTGCACAGAGGCACACACCAGGTATGCTTACAGAAAAAGGCCACATCTGATAGCATTAAATGAAATTGCTGAGGTAGGATTTCAGTGTATGTCACATTTTTAAATCTGTTAGCAATGCTTAGCTGTCTCAGGGCACCCTTGTGAAGAGTGGCTGGTGCTACCTGTTTTGTGCTGGATCACAGAGCACAAAATGATGGTGTGTCAACTGGCTTTCAGTAACTCGGCTATGAATGCAAAGAAACTCCCCTGGGACTCCTACACCACATCATATTCTGATTCATGAGGTGCATCTCCTAGCAAAATGCTCTTATCACAATTTGATATGTTGGCAGGTGGAGCTCAGTAAATGAAGACATCACTGATCAGCTGCGGACAGCACAAGCAACGTTTCAGCTCTGGGAACCCTATGAAAGTTTATGTACTGAGGCAGCAGCCAAGTTACAACAGCATGAAGAGCAGTGCACTCAGCTCTTGGATGCCCGCATGCCTGAAGATAATATGATAGAAACCCTGAAACAGAGGATACAGGATGTAAAGGTACATGAATAAATTTCTGCTGCCTTATACAGATCAGGATTTATTTACCAAAAAAAACCCCATCAAATCTAATGAACGCCTTCTTTTTCCCCTCTACCCTTGCACCAAAAAAAATAATCCAGTCAGTGGAAAACATGAAATCTGATTTTTCCTATTAACAGAAACTTTTCTTTCTTCAAATACTTTGACCAGGCCCCAAGGCCAAATCAAACTACAGTTGGCATAGGGAGCAAAGAGGAGCAAAAATATTTAGTCTCTGTCCCTTTCTGCTCAATATGAAAAATCATGCCTATGCTGGAAAGGATAATTAAACCAAAGATGATTTACTTTAAGCAGCACAGCTTGGGATGAGAGATAATGTCTACTAGATCAATAGCTGTCAAAAAAAAAAAGAGCAGTTTTCCATAACACAGGGCTATCTTGAAGTCTTTCCACAGTTGTCTTTAATTTGGTTTTATTTAGTTTTGGTCCTTTTTTTGGTCTGGTCTCATAAGTTCACAGATTTCTGAGCTCATTATATTATTTCAGACACTGCTGACTTTAGGTAAATGAGATTTCATACTGAGACCACAGAATACATTTGACTCTTTCAGGCAGCAAACTGTGATTAGGTTCTTTTGGTTTCTTCAAAATGCAATAAAGAAATACAGTAGTCCTTATTTCAGAACAGAGCAGTGATTTGTCACACTTTATGAAGCTTTATCTGCATATTGGAAGAAGTTCCAAAGTCTCCTATTTTGCATGTAGCCAACTGAGAAATTTTCTGTTAAGGGAAAGAGAGCTCATCTGTTTTTTACCATGTCAGAAATAACTAACAGTGGCAAAACTTAAAGCAAAGCATTTTAACTTCTTTCTGATCTGTTAATAGCTGTGACATGTGCATTTATAAACAAGTTAGCAAAGAGGCATCACGTTTTCTGGAAATTTTTTGAAAGATTTTTGCACCCACTAAGCTTGGCATAACCACTAGTATGCCAGTAACTCTGTAGGTCCTGTTCTAGTTTGCATGAGTGGAACACATACGATTTATTGTGTTTTGCAAAATGAACGAGGAATTGGAAGAATGCGGAACAGTGACATGTCCTGTTACATGTCTGTGAAATTACATGTGCATTTTAAGTTGTATTTTAATTTCTCTAATTTTATCCCATAGTACATATTACCACAGTAAATGCAGATAAAGTCCAATACACAGTGTAAGAAATCAGAATGGGTTTTCGTGTGACAAGTGATAGGACACAGGGAAATGGCCTCAAGTTGCACAGTAGAGGTTCAGATTAGATGTCAAGAAGAATTTATTTGTGGAAAAGGAGGTTAGTCATTGGAATAGGGAATAGGGAAGTGATGGAGTTGTCATGGAGGTATTTAAAAGGTGTGTGGCTATAGCAGTTACAGACGTAGTTTAATGGTGGACATGGTAGTGTTAAGCAGTAGATGGACTTGATGATCATATGGGTCTTTTCTGATCTAAATGGTTCTATGATTTCAGATTATTAAATTGCTAAAGCAGTAGCTTACAATATGATCCATTCCAAAGACAGAGGTAAGGATCTAAGAGCCATTTTCCTTTTAAGGGAAGTATGTCTGTTCTTTACCATCAATCAAAAGCCTTTGTTCAATACGCTAAAGACAATATACAGTGGCCAATGCCAGGGAGAGTCATGGCTAAAAGTAAATGACACTTGTAGTAAGAGGTTCGTTTCACGACTCCTTGCCATTCCTTGTCCAGGTGTCAAGTTTGTAACAATGATATTTCTCAATTTCCATTTGAGCCCTTTTCTCCATCTGCTAATGTAAATCAGGTCTGTAGAGATGGATATGCTAATTTCTCTCCCTGATCTGTCTGTAAAAACAGTAAAGCCCACTGCCTGCACTGATGTTCCATTAAACTTTGAACTGTGCCTTTCCCAGCACTAGAGTCAATGGGTGCAATTCCTATTATCCTCTGAGTGAAAGTCTGAATTTGGCTCACAGAGGAGATCGACCAAAAGAGCTTAGTTACAGCAACAAGACATACTAAATGAAAATGGCACATGAATGAAGATCTGATTCGTTTGCTGACCTTTTTTAATTTCCTCTTCTTTCATCAGAATTTACAGAATGGTCTTCAGAACATTGTGGGATGCCGTTCCCAAATTTCTGAGTTGGCTGATCAGATAAAACAGCAGGCTGGGACAGCTGCACAAGCCGTTCTGTTGGAGAAGCTACAGCCACTCCAGAGAGCATCCTATTTGGAAAAGATGTTGCAGAGGAAGTTAGATGAATTGGAGGTACTTCTATGAATAGAAAATTAGTTGTCAGTGTGTGTTAACTTCTTCACTGGAGTCCTGTATTCCATGACTGGAAATGAAACTAAAATAGTAAATTAAAACTCAGGTTTTATAGAGAATAAAACTCGATGGTATGGTCAACGATGTAAGGAAATAACACTTGAAGCCAAAAGGACAGATGAAGGAGTTTTAGCCTCTTATCTGCTTGCATTGCTATAACAAGCCAATGTAAGTGGACCCTCAGATGATTACAAATCAGGAAACTGTTTTTATTTTGAACTTTGAAGTAAGTTGCAAACATTCTCATCTCTGCTTGGAACAATCCTAAAGGCTTCAGTTTGCCTCAAAAAGAATGAAAACAGTGCACCGAAAACCAATCCAGATCTACAAGAAGGTATTCTGGATGCCCACATTTCTTCCAGATATTTAAGAATCTCTCAAGAATTATAGATTCTGTTTCTTGACATCTGCTTTGGCTTAAATTTTGCACTTATCCAGCGCAAACAATGAATTTCACTCAGTGAGTTGTAGATACATGGGAAGTTGGATTGAACATCTATTTGTCTTCCTGATAGTATTGCTTATTGCTCCTTTTTGTATAGCAAATACATATATTAAACCAGCTCATAATTAATGTAAATCTGCAATGTTCATTCTAGTTCAATCTTTTACAACTGGAGGATTTTAAGAATTGTCTTGAAACTCTGGAGGGTCATGTCAAGAATTGCACAGATGCCTTTGATAGTCTCCATCTAGAGGGAGAAACAGACAACTCAGAACTGCTCATGGTATGTTCGATTTCCTGAGTACAAAAAGATGAATAATCAGGATTTAAGAGTCCCAATTAAGGAATTATATGTTCTCAGTATCACACTTTTGTCACTTCCAATGGAGTAACTATAATCTCATCCCAAAAAATTATTAAAATACATAAAAAGTAGCTATGTGTCCCAAGCAAAATGGATTGTGTGAAGGAGAGGAAATTCACATGGATTTGGAGTTGATGGGAGATCCTTTTTCCCAGCTTTATTCTGCAGCAACCTAATCTTTGTACATACAGGGTGCAGAGTTAATCTGGGAGTGCCAGCACGTGTATCTGCTCAATACTATTGAGAAAGTAGGCCTCTTGTAAGGAAACTGACCTGTTTCTTTCCTATAAACTGTGAGGTTAACATAAAAATGTGGTTTCTTGGGTTAGCATTTTGATTGCAATCAACTTCCCTTTTACTTCCAGAATCACACTCTAGAGCTTGCTGCCCTTTCTCCAAGCATAGAGAGTTTGAATGAAGCAAGCATTAAGCTGCCCCTCAGTGACTTCATCCTAAAGAAGATGCAGAGCCTGACTCGGCAGTGGAGTCAGAAGACAGCAACTGCTTTGGAACATTGCAGGTATGAAAGGCAAACAAAAAAAGTCGTTACTGTTTTCTTTTATTTGAGGAAAATGAAATTAAAGCATGGGAAGCATTTCTAACTGTTCACAGCTTTCTCAGGGGGTTTCTACATTGGATTTCTACCCTTCCAACTTACTCCAGAGTTCTACGGTTCTGCGGTTCTGTAATTTAGTGGCTAGTTCTGTTCCAAGTCACTTGAAGCAAAAACATAAATGGCATTAAGTGAAGAAAGGTAGAAAAGTGCCAAGCAAAACCCTACTGTGTTAGCACTAGTAATGGCTGCATGAAAACATGGAAACATATGCAGGAAACTAACCACCAGCAAAATAGTTCTTGAAGATTCCTTTTGTTTTGCAGTGTGCTTGAGGGAACTCAAACTGATGAAAAGAAATTCCTTCAGAAATGTGAAAACTGGATGAAATTCCTAGAAAAAATGAAAGAGGCCCTGAAGAATAATGTTCCAGGACGATTTGAAGAACTGCAAGAGCAACAGAGAGTCTATGAGGTAAAGCTAATTCTAAAAATCAAAATATCTTCAATGATGAAGGTCATAGGAAATCCTTGGAAAATACTGTTCCTTTCAAAATTAGATCTCTGTAGAGTTTTACAGAGCATTTCATTCTTTTGAAATGTGACTTTGCAATTATCCTGAGAAAAGCTCTGGAATGTGAAAATTTTAAAATGAATGGATCTCTTTCTGCACAGGTCAGAGCTTTAAGAGTGTATCCCTGTGGTGCATTGCAGAAGCCCTAGCTTTTGTCAGCCCTGAGCTTGGTTGCCTGTCTGCCTGTCCCACAGTGCTGGATCTCATGATCCACGGCAACTTGCTAGGCAGTTTGCTGAGGATTTGGCAGAAACCTCACCAGTCCCTGGGAGAAGTGCATTTTAAAGAAAATATCTTCATGATGTCAGATTTATTTTCTGACCAGCTTGTAGGTTTTGGTGGAAATCTTTTTTCAAACATTTGGTGTTGTTAGAGAGAGGGATACCCTTCACCCTTGTATGAGCAATCTTTCAGAGCGCGTGGGTACCATGCATGTGGATGCAGTTCTAAGTGATGTGAGCTTTGTGCTACTGCAGTGGGCAAGAGCTCCACAGTATCCCAAGAAACTGATACTAATTCCACGTGGTATAAAGTCTCTGCGTGTTAATGATATTCACTGGTATCAAGTAGGAATTCTTTGCTCCCTTTTATGCTTCTCCGAATCAGTTCACTTGTTGCAATAAAATGTAATAAAACAAGTATAGCGAAGGGTGAATTCAGCCTTGTGTCTCTTTTTTATACCTCTCCTATGGTTTTCAGTCTAGATTGCATTTCTCATGAATGAATCTAGCAAACATCAGCTCCTTTTGGGTTACCACATAGGTGCACATTCCTCCTGGAATT
>JAPSGF010000001.1:50244076-50408319 GCA_035772895.1 Perdix hodgsoniae | reverse complement strand
GTGTGTGTGTGTGTGTGTGTGTGTGTGTGTGTGTGTGTGTGTGTGTGGAGTAGACAGGAGGTGCCAGGAGCAGAAGGAAAAGAACTTGCAAGGGCATCTGTCCTTGGGGCCACCACTCCAGAATGCAGTGAAACCAGGCACCAAGTTTTCAGAGCAGCACATTCTGCGTTTTACGTGCAATGGAAATCACATTTCCCTTTGTTCGTGCTGGCTGTCTTGGCTTTTCACTGAATTAAGCTCCTTGTTTTATAAGAAAGCAAGAAGAATCAGTAAACTTGGTGGTTGCTTAAAGAAATCTAAAACATTTCAAAATGTATTGAAGTCCTCTATTTGTGCTTTCAAAGTTTATCATGTTCCCACACACCTAATGTTGAATTAACACATTACCAGTATTTCATTTGGTGTTAACGTTGTTTCATTTCATCTTTATTTTTACCTGCTGTTTAAAGATGATTTTCAGCAGATTTTACAAGTTAATGCTCATGCTTTTCATTAGTGAGAAAAGCCAGAATATCTTCTCCCTCCCGCTCCAAATTGCCCTTCTTTCCTGCTGTTGCTTTAAGGAAAGAAACGATGATCCTATTGCCTGTGTTGCAGACTAATTTGAGTCATAAGCAAATTAATATATTGATGGCCTACTTGGAGTATGTCATGATTAACAGCTGTTTGTCTTTTAAAGAGTAAGGCAGTGATTCTTCAGAGGTGGCAAGGCATGTACTCCTCAGTCATTGATGTTGGTGAGAAGTTGCGCACCGACTCTGATCCTGAGACCAGCGCTGTTCTGCAGGAGGAGCTCAGCCAGCTGCAGCAGAGCTGGGGGGACACTCAGGTCCAGCTGGAGAAGATGAAGGCACAGCTCAACAGCATCCTGCAGGTAGACAGTGCACTCCAAAGGAGGAGCAGCACTTGCCATGTGCCATTGGGGTTTGTGGGAAGCTAAAAGCGTAGTCCTTTAGCTCTCCAAAGGAAAATGAGGTTCATGTCCATTTGTTACTATAGTGTATGTTCCCACTCTGATTGCTGTCATGCATCTATGGCCTCAAGCTCTGCTTTGAGGTATGAAGCCTGAGGTAAAATTCAACCTAGTGGATTTAACATTACTCACTGCTCCACCTGATGCTGCACCTGTAGAACAGAAGGGCAGATCATATTTATTTCCTTGGAACAACAAATCTGCTTTCGTGGCCAGAGAGCACATAGGTATACCTTACAATTGAATATCATCTGTGATGTGATCCCTAGCCCCAAATTTATGCTAAAAGTCTCTCATAACACATAACAAGATAAGCAGAAATGCTCCTTAAAACATAGCTTTAATGACAACAGAGGGTGCAATATTGTCTGTAAAACTGTGTGCTAAATTCCTGTGGGTGTATCACTGTGCATCAAAAAGAAAATCCAAATACCTAGAGCCTATGATTATTTACTTCAGAGGGTTGAAGATGCTGTTTTGAAACCTATCCATATAGTACATTATATCACATCTGTGTGCAGAAGGCTGTATCTTAACCTTTTATGACTTCTTGGGTCTCCTTGAGCAGAGCTGGAATAGCTGTGAAAAACATACCAAGGAGTTAGAAAGCAGGCTGCGAGAGCTGAAGGATGAAGTCAAAGATCCACTTCCAGTCGAACATGAAGAACTCTACAAATCCAAGGAACACATTAAGGTACTGAACGAGCACATTGTGTTTATATGGATGTAGTCTTTGCACGTCACTCAATCCCTTTTAAGTCAATTTCTCATCTTTCTGTGCCCCTGAATTTTTCTCCTTTATACCATCCCGATTGCTGCCAATCTGCACAGTGCAGATGACCAACCTGCATGCAGGAGAGAGATTCTTCCTGCAAAAAAGTTATTGTTGTTGTAATACTTTTTTCCTCCTTCTCACTTCCCACCATTTGAACTTATAAGCTGGTTTTCAGACAAGATGGTAAAACTCCCTGCTCTCAGCTCAAGGTGGCGGCCATCCTAATGGATGCATGTTCTCTTTTGTTTTCCAATCTGTTTTGGATGGAGAGCTTCTCAGGCAAGAGACCTTGCAAGCACGCAAAGCACTGTGCACACCTGTGGGATCCAGAAATAATTAAAGAGAAAGAAAATTAGACTAAGGGAGTGGTGTAAGCCCTTGCAGCCCACAGTACTTAATGAAAATTAAATGGCAAAGCATTTTCAAGGGATGGGAGACATTATTTCTGGACTGGTCAGTCTTTCATCATTCTTTTATGAAGTGAATTGTTGACCTTTGTGGTGGGAATAAATAAGCTTTTTAATGAGCCAAGGCTTTGTACTCATTATCAGCTGTCCGAAATCATCTTTGTGAGCACTGGCTGCCTTTGCAACAGCAGCAGTGCCTGCTGCAGTCCTGAACTGTTTGTGAAATGGCAACAGGCAGCTCCTGCCTCTAACTTCAAGCAGAGAAATTTGTCTACAGAGATATCAGGGTTAGACAGGACGTCTGCAGCTGCTACTCTGGGATATCACAGCAGAATAAAATGCCAGGAACATAATGATATGAAATTCTGACATTGACTTCATTATTGCAGGGTTTCAACCTTTATCAAGACAAACAAATGCATGTCTGTGCATCTACAAGCAGCAGTTTGTTTTTAACTCGAGTAAATGCTTCATCCTCACTTTTTTATTTTATTTTACTTTTATCCTCCAAAGTTGAAGCAGACCAGAAATTGCTTTTAGGATTTAGATAAACGAGTGGATCTGTGAAAATACCTGTAAAAATACGCATAGCGCTCAGATCCAGCACGCATCTCCTGACACTTGCAATATCTTTTCCTGTAAAATGTGACCAATTGAGTTCTATGATAGAGCTTTTTATGTCAGAGGAGCCAGTGACCACCTTGCAAGAGAGGACCTAATGTTCAGAATCTCCTGTTTCCCAGTTCCGTGCAGTGCTGCTTTAACACTGATCAGGAAAGTGCATAACCGTGTTGCAAAGGGAAGGGGAGTGGGAGGAGGGAAGCCAAAGCAGAAGTGTTTATGTGAGTGAGCAATTTAAAGCTCCACATTTCTGAGAAATCTTATTAAGTGGCTGTGAAGCATGCATTAGCAAAGGGAACCAGGTTTATTTCCTTAGCATATAAGTAACCTACCTGAAATTGGAACAAATGCAGGCAGGAACAAACTGGCCAAAATAAAAAATTGAAAACCCAATGAGGTGGTCGCATCTTCCTGGCTGTGAAATTCTGTCCTGAAGCATGGGGAACTGCTGGGCTCCAGCAGCGTTTAGACACGTTTGGCCACAGCAGAGGCTGCTGCTGCATCAGTGAATGAGCGGCAGTGCTGCCCTGGGCTCTGGGTCAAGCCCTGAGCCAAACCCATGGTGTCCCCATCCAGTCCGGCTGCAGAGCGCCTGCACAAGCACTGCACATTCCCCTCCTCTCCTCCCCCACAGGCCAGGCAGGGGATTAGCGAGCAGGTTTGGAAAGCAGAGGAGCTTAGTGCCAAGGCTTGTGCTGGGTGTTTCCATGCAGGAGCTGGAGCAGTCGCTGGCAGACTGGGCCCACAACATGAAGGAGCTGCAGGCCATGAAGGCGGAGCTGGCACACTGCATCCTCACCGAGGACATGGTGGTGCTCCGGGAGCAAGTGGAACATTTGCACAGGCAGTGGGAAGAGCTCTGCTTGAGAGTAAGTTTTCTGCATAACCTTTTTTTTATAGCAAGGTGTTCATAGGGCCTGGAGAGCAAGGGGAAGCGGGCCAGCAGATGGGGTTTCTTTGGGAGTTGGGTTATTTTTGCAGCACTGGGAGGGAATGGGGCTTTTCCTGGGGCAGCTGAGCAGGGCTGAATTTTGCCCTTTGTTTCCTGGTGACTATGCTGTGATTTATGTATTTATTTATTTACTGCAAACCCTTTGTCAGTAGTAAGTGCCTGCATTGCACAGGGCCCAAATGCAGCTGTGTGCTGCCATAGGTGGCTTTGTTCTGGGCCGCCAAAGGGAGAGGGGGAGGGAGAGGGGATAAACACAGGAACTGCCTGAGGGGTTGAAACTGGGAAAGGAAGGGGGATGCCCTAGCTATCTGGTGTCAAAGAATGCCAGGCGGGTTGATAAAGAAAACTTAAATGTGTTTAAATGCAGACACTGGGTTTTAAACACATTCTGAACTGGCTTGTCTGTTCTGTTCCAGCAACACTCTGCAAAACCTTTGCATTCTTTGTGTCTTGTTGTTATTACACTTAATTTAGTTCTGCATGTAAAATAACCAGGGAAAAATTACCAGCAAAGTCACATGAACTTGATTCATCGGGTTATTATGCACTTTGAATGGGTGTTTACTTTGCCCTGTTAACAGGATTGGAAGAAGCAAAATACTTCAGGTTTTAAGGTGGTCGGGATGACTCTACTTGTCGGCAGCCAAACTGTTGCCTCTCTTTACTCACAAGCTTTTATTCCGCAGTTTGCAAAAAAAAAGTACTGAAGGAAGTAATTGCTTCATATCCAACCCTTACTTAGACCAAGGTGAAGCAATGTCTGTGGGAACACTGCCAGAGCAAGGATTGAACAGCTCTGTTTATTCCACAAACTCTGATGTGATGAAACAGTTATTTGGGTTTCTTTTTAGCCTTGCAGCAAAGAAGGATTTAGTATCTTTGACAGTTAATCTACAACCAGTGTTGTCTCTGCTACTGTTTCTGAGCTCTGAAGATAATGCCAGACACCCTCCCCTCTCCCAAGGCCATTAGATGTAAATTAGAATGCCTGAGCCATTTACCTAATGGAAATCTGCAGTTAAACCTATAAGAGAGAAGTGTGTTGTTTTTTTCCTTCTTTTTTGTTTTGTTTTGTATTTGTTTGTGAACTGCTGATGAACTTTGGTTAACAGCCCTGAAAACAGATCTGTGTTATGTACCCAACTACAGCCTATCCAGGTTGTACAATAATTTCAGTTCAGATTCAATATTTCCACTTGGATTTCTGGAAGGAACAGTATTTTGTCCTGTCTACCTTGGAGATATGGTGAGAAATAAATATTACATAAATTTTAGACACAAAAAAAATCCTTAGTGGGAGGAAATCGATTCCATGCTGCAGCAGAGGGACATACAGAAATGTTTGCACAGCCCTAATGAGCTCCCAGGGAGCCTGCATGGATGCTCAAAGCTGGACAGAGACTTCATTGGTTCTGCTGCTGCTAACACATCTGCTTCGGCTATCAAAGGAGTCAAGACATATTGTGTAAAAAATACGTCAGTTTTTTTTACTGCAGTGTAATGGTGAGATGGAAAAGCCTTTACATGTGAGGCATGACTGCAGCTGTCATGGCCACAGGAGCAGAACAGCCAGATGTCTGTGCTGTACTGGGCAGGGGCACAAACACAGTTAGTGAGCAGATGCACTCAAGGGATTAGCGTTTACATAGCTGCCCTTGTGAGGTCTGTGTAGGTCAAAGATTTAACTGTTTCTGTCAGTGAGTCCTGTCCTACCAAATGCTAGTGTTCAAGAGGGATGTCTGGAGTTTGGTACACCTGCAGCCTGCTGTGTGGACAGAGAGCTCCTGCATCACATGGGTGCAAAGCTGGAACTGGTACTGGGGGCAGTTGGTTTGGGGAGAAAGTGCTCAAAGCAAAGCATGACTCAAAGGGCTTGTGTTCTTAGAAGCTTCTCTGGGATCTTTTGGCTCCTTCCTGCTTCACTCCTGATCTGTATTGGTTAGTTGGCTAAGAAGTTCCTCCTAAATGCTGTGTTGCCCCGTGCTTAGAAGACAAAAATGGAGTCAAGATCATCTCAAGATGTAGTAACAGTATTGCTGATGTGCATAGCCTCTTCTGTTAATCAAGTCAGCTCACCTCCTAACAGGAGATGCTGTGGAGGAGTGTCCCCTTCACAGTGTAGGAGGAAGTGGTGGAGGAGGGACGAGAGACTTCCCTTCACACCTTTCAGGCTGAGGGTGCAAGGGAGCATCCCAGAAACAGAGTCACTCTTAGGATATATGGAGACTTTCCTAGGTCCCTAGAGTCTCTAGGAGACTTATTCTGAAGGTGAAATTTGGAGCTGGTTTCTCTGTGTCCCAAAATGCACAGGCCTCATCTAGGACGCCCCTTATCTCAGAGGGTAAGGCCTTATGTTGTGCCAAGGGAGGTTCAGGTTGGATGTTAGGAAACGTTTCTCCGGAAGAGTAGTGAGATGTTGGAACAGTCTGCCCAGTGAGATGGTGGAGTCACTGTCCCTGGAGGTGTTGAAGAGATGTGGAGATATGGCACTGAGGGACATGGCTTAGTGGGCATGGTGGGGATGGGTTGACTGGTAGACTTGGTGATCTTACTGGTCTCTTCCAACCTTAATGATTTTGTCTTTCTCTGATCTCTTAACTGATATTAGCATGAAAGATTTAGACATGCATTTCATCTCCCTATTCCCTTCTTTAAAAATAAATAAATAAATAAATAAAGCAATATAGTGAGAGAATATCAGTTGTTGCATAAGATGCACGTTGGATGTGAGGAGGAAATACTTTACTTGCCATGGTGTGGTATTTGGAGTGGCTATTTGCAACCAAGGCAAGCAGGGTTATGTTCCATCTTCTTTGCACAAAGTTATGGTTGTGAACAAGGGATTTCCTGTTTGTTTTCTTTCAGTAGAACTTATACAGTTTTTCACTTTCTGTCTCTCAAAATATCTTAGTACAGGAAACTAACAAAGTAGATAAATGAATACAAATATGTATTTAAATCCCCAAGACAAGAAATATGTGCTGTCAGCTAGTAGAAGAGTGAGCCTGCTCTGTTCTGTGATGCTGGAGCAGTGACACTGAATTTGCTGCTTCAGGTAGCATCACACCTTAATTTTTCTATCAAAACAGTTTGTTCATCCATTCTGACATGTGTAACTTTGAGGGAAAAAAAAAAAAAAAAAAAAAGGAAAAACAGTTTTCAATAAAAGTTGAGATTCTTGATGATGTTTCTTTTAGAACTTCTCCAAAAGCTGATGAGGAAATGAAAACAGGTATTTCTAGAGATCAAGAAGAAACACCACCAAACCTGTCACCACTAATCTCAAAATTTGTCTTACCTAGGTGTCACTTTTTTGTGCTGTTATTGGGGCCATAATAAGTAGTATGTGGTAATTATATATTTTATATTACCTTGTTTGGCATCTTCAGATTTTCACTGAGCAATATTTAAATTGTTACATGGTGTTTTATTTATAATGCTGTCAGTCAATGCAGTTCTTCTGAGGGAGAGAATCTGGTGTTTGCTAGTCAACTCTTGGCCTTGCTATCCAAAATAACGATCTGCTTGATGGTTTTGAATAGAAAGCTAGAGATACTTAATAAGTGCTCCTGCAAAATGAAACATAATAGAATGCAGAGTGGAAATCAGAGGGCTCATAATCAACTGTTTTCCTTCCTGACAGAGATGTTGCCAGCGTTTCATTTGTCTGTTTATCCATAGGTGTCTCTCCGTAAGCAGGAGATCGAGGATAGACTCAATGCCTGGACTGTGTTCAATGAAAAAAATAAGGAGCTCTGCTCCTGGTTGGTACAAATGGAAAGCAAAGTGCTACAGACAGCGGATGTCAGTATTGAGGACATGATAGACAAATTGCAGAAGGTAAGTAGCACTGCTGCTTTTCTACAGCTGCAGCCTGATGGTTGGTTGTAGAGCAGCCATTCCTCATCTCTTCCTCGCCTCCCAGAAGCAACAGATGCTATAAAAGCAGCATGTACAGGCTTTTGTCAGAAGATGAGCTACTCTGTCCAAAGCTCTTGGTGTTCAGACCTGGGACAAAACACAAGACAGAAATGCCACCTAACTGCATTTAGGCATGAATGTGATGCGATTTGTGCTGGTGAGGGGCTGGGCTGAGGCATGTATAGCACAGCCCAGAACTTCCTTGCTAGGGATCACTGATGTTCTGGGAGCATCTCACCACTTCCTCCCCTCTCACTGTTACACAGCTGGCAGCCAGAGGGCAAAGAAAAAACTGAACGATGGGAGGTGCGGAGGTGTTATAGGAGGCAAATGAGAGATTATCACAACCAAAAATGAAATCTAATTCTGTCCCTTCTCAGTACTCAGTGCAGTTAGTGATGTCTAATACTTTCGTATTGGTTTGATTTTAAACAGGGCATTTCTGTTGTTTAATTATTATTTTTGGCTGCTGTTCTTCTCCATGGCTTAAGGTTCTCAGTGTCTAATCTCAGATCTCCTGTAGGTATGAATACTTGAATACTGGCAAAATAAAGCCACCCCAGACTTGAATTAGGGTTAGTTTGATTAAAAAAAAAAAAAAAAAAAAGCTAAATCAGGAAAGCGGAGGCAAGTATAGAACACTGAAGTGCTGTTTTTAGAATTAACTCCTGGCATTTGCAAGATTTAGCTGCTTAGTTTTTCATAGTGGCTTCATTGTGAGAATACTTTTCCATTGAATTTTTTGTTTGTTTTTTCTCTTCTTTTTTGTTTTGTTTTGTTTTGAAGTGAACTGATTTTATATACTAATACAAAAATCTTGCAATCCCAAGCCAAACCTGTCCTCAGACGTGGGGAAAGAAACAAAGAGGTTTGTTTTGCTTTGCCCAGAAATTAAGCAATGTTTGTTTATATTTCTCAGGATTGCATGGAAGAAATAAACCTGTTCAGTGAAAATAAGCTTCACTTGAAACAAATGGGTGACCAACTAATCAAGGCCAGCAACAAGAGCCGAGTTGCAGAAATAGATGATAAACTCAACAAAATCAATGATCGCTGGCAGCATCTCTTTGATGTCATTGGAGCACGGTAAGAAGATGTGTTTTCAAGCTTTATGTGAAATAAAAGTCAGAAGCTCAACCATCAGATACTTCTCAATTCTGTTAAAGTTTACTACTGAAAGTCAAGTTAAACTGTAATTAACCTCTTATTTTTTTATTACTATGACTTATTGCTGTATTATGACACCAAACAGTTTATCTAATGCTAGAGGGCAGGATGTAAGAAGTCATATAAAACACAATTTTAATTGTGGGTTCTATATAAAGAGTCTGGGTGATATCACATCTGTCAAATGCAGCCTGATTATAAGGCTGAATGATAGGAGTTCATTCGGGCTCTTCAGATTCATCACATTAACTGGCATCTATGAGGTTCTACCACAGATTGGGAGGATGACACTGAGCTGGTCTCACCTCCTGCCTGAGTTTCTAATGCAGAAATAGTAAGGCTAACTCAGAAATTAGTATTGGCCTCGATTTATCTCCTAAGCTTTTCTTTTGCCTGTAGCCTGCTTCCCTGGGCCTTGAGTCTGGTGAAGTGGGTGGCTGTGTTGAGAACATAGTGCTTAAGTCTGCTGGATCATAATCAGGAATGAGATCTGAATTAATGGTGACACATGAGCCATGAATGATTAAGCAGAAGCTGCCTTCTTAAGATGTAACAGGTTGGAGATAAAGTTTTGCAACAGCTCATCTGTCTCCAGATAAATTTCTATCTGATACTGTGTAGGAAAGAACATTTTGCTCTTATAACTGAACTTTTTCTGTTCTCATCTTATGGTGACATGTCACTTTTCAAAAACCTTTATGACCATTTATGTCTTGTGTTAGTTTTGCATCATAGCATTTTTTAAATGCAGATCAAAATACATGTTTTTTTTAAACTGAAGTAAACATGGCATTTTTCTACTAATATTTAGGGAAGTATGCAAAAGAACTGCTGGGATGGAGGGAAATTTGGCACTGTTATTCAGGAAGTTTTTTCTTTTTACATGGGATGTCTTCTAGCCTTTCCGTCAAGCAAGTGCATGATAGTGCTTTGAGGTACCTTTGTGTGCATTTGCCTAAAGCATCAATGTGGCTCCCAGTATTGAATATTCAAGAGGGTTTTTCAGCTATAGGGTAGCTGGTGACAGTTCCTATTTTCTCACCAAAGGGGCTGGAGTATACTAGCTGCTACCTGTGATTTCTATCAATTTTGTATTCAGGACCAGGATAATGAACTGTAAGGAGGTGAGGAAAGGTTATTTTAAGCAGCAGGTGCAAGGTTATCAGGCAGCCCAGTGGGCTTTGCTGATCCTCATGGATTTAATGCCTAATGAAGGTGGTTCAGTGCTTGGAACAATTTTGCAGCATGGATGTAGCACATTTCCTCCCTTACCTTGCTGTGTGGGGCAGGGCTGGCATTTGGGCTGTTGTTGGTTGCTCAGTTATAAATATCCTCCAGACTCTTGGAGAGTTTATTTTGCTCTGCTTTCAGTACTGTGGTGTATTTTAGGACACTAAGGAGGAGGCCTCTCCTGCACTTCTGGGTAGCATGTCCTAGTACTATGAGGGGTAATGAAATTAAGTTGCGCCATGGGAAGTTCAGGTTGGATATTAGGAAAAATTTATCCTCAAAAAAGAGTGGTGAGTCATTGGAACAGGCTTCTCAAGGAGGTGAGGGGGGTCACCATCCCTTGGAGATTTTTAAGAAGAGGGTAATTGTGGCACTGAGGGGCATGGTGGCAATGGGTTGACAGTTGGGCCAGATGATCTTTGTGGTCTTCTCCAGCTTGAACAATTCTGTGATTCTAAGCTCAGGTGCTGTGGAGGAGACAGCAGTTCTACTCCTCCTAGGTGTGACAGAAAGTGGGCCCCTTCATGGGGGAGCAGAGCAGGTCAAGTAGCCATGGAGGTGGGATGACCTGTGAGTGTGGGCTGTGATGCTCCACACACCATCGCCTTCCTTCTCAGTTTTCTTTTGCAAAATCCTTTAGAAATACACAAACAACAAAAAAATTAAGTTGTGCTAAAGGAGCGTATGGAAACAGTATGGTGGCAAAATCTGCATCAGCCTTGTTGCATGAAGACATTGCAGTCCACATGTCTTTACAAGATCTCAGCCATCAACCATTGCTGATTCCACTCAATATGTAGGATGGCAGGAGAAAGGTTACAAAAAAGAGGTTTTAAATTGAAGGAGGGAAGATTTAGGTTGGATATCAAGGGGAAGTTCTTCACTATGAGAGTGGTGAGGTGTTGGAACAGGCTGCCAGAGAGGCTGTGGATGGCCCATCCCTGGAGGTGTTTAAGGTGAATGGGGCCCTGGGCATCCTGGTCTAGTATTAAATGTGGAGGTTGGTGGCTCTGCAGGGGATTTGGAGATTCATGATCCTTGAGGTCCCTTCCAACCCAAGCCATTCTATGATTCTGTGAAGGTTGGAGGCTGTAGAGCATGGTACAAGGGTTATTTACTCACTGCTGTGTAATGGAGGAGAGACCAGAGTGCTGCATAGCTACCAGAATGACAGCACTGAATCTTGTGCTCTTCTTCTAACAGTCCTAGTACAGGCAGTCAGTAATGTACAGAACTGTGCTATGAATTGGAGGAGAAAGTATCTGTTGAAGATATGTGTATTAAAGTCTAGCTCTTTATCCTGGACACTGAATCTTTCTAGTAGACAAGCACTAATGACCCTGTGGCTAGAGGGCATAAAATAACCCATATTCACAAGGGAGTCCAATTGAGATTTATAGGTGATATCAGTTCTGTGGTCTCTAATGTCTCCATGGCTGACCCAGCAACTTGGGTAACATCTACCTTTCCTGTATTGCAGTGTATGTGTATGTCTTTGTGATACCAAAATGAAAGCAAACCAGTCTCAAGCCAATCTATCAATACAGAATGTTCCACCTGGTGGCTTATTTAACCTTTTAAAACCAATAAAAATCCTGGAACAGATGGGCAAATTAGGTGAGCTCTCCATTTAGTCTTTGAAGTGATTCTCTTAGTTCATGATGACAAGCTCAGATTTGCCATATGGCAACGCTTGCAGGGCTTAGCACTTTCATTGTATGCCTGCACTGTTTGTGTAGTGACAAAGCCGTGCCGCATACGTTGCAGCTGGAGAGTAGCATGGTACAAACTTGGAAAGGTCTCAAAATGTTCATTTTCATGGCGTAAAATGCATTAAGGCAGTGAAGTGCTTGCGAAAGAGAACAAATGAATTCTGTGCAGCTCGAAAGATACTCTTAACAGTACAGGTTATTGTGCTGAAGTCACTGCTGATAAAGTGGGAATATGAGTGTACCAAGAGGCAGAAAGAGAGCCTTGTGCTGACCATGAAGATGGGCATCAGATATCTTGCTTTTCTTTGGTCACTGACCTTGTGGCAGCACTCTGTGAGAAAAATACATAGCATGCTTGCAGTCCCACCCAAGCAAAGGCAGAAACAACAGAAGAAGCAGTGCACCGGCTGTATGCATGTGGGCAAACAGCCAAAAACCCACGGAATGGCATTTATATCCCTGGTGTACTCTGGAGCAGCACTCCCAAGCTGTGCCTTAACCAGAAAGCATTGGCAGGGACCTGCACTGTGTACACAGTCAGAGGTGTATCCCTTGTTGTCCTTCCCTGGCCTGTTTGCGACCGACACAAACTCCACGTTTTGCTTCCTAGTCCAGAGGGAAGGGTTTGCTGCCCATGCTGCTGTGTGCACAGAGCTTGCAGTCAGACAGGAGCAGCACCCTTGGTCGCACGTGGGCATCTTGAGCCTTCAGGAAAATCTCCACTTTCCTCTGTGGCTGCTTCTGGTGGTTTGGGGTCCATGGGCTGGTCTGGATAATAGGAAATGTGCATTTGGGGGTGGGGGGTTGGAACTAGGTGATTCCTTCCAATCCAAGTCATTCTGTGGTTCTCTGATTTCTGTACCTCGCAGTATCGTGCAGCTCTCAGCACTTTCACAAAGCTGTGAAATATACTGTTTCTAAGCTGCTCTGGCTGTGAGCACACTGTGGTGTGTTTCTTGATGGCTCGGTTTCATGGAAAAAAGCACATTGTTTGGGTCTGCAGCAGGAATGCAAGCATGAAAATGTGGGGAAAGTAGCAACGCCACATGTGCCTCCTTATCATTTTAATAAATCCTTGGCAGTTAGAGCTTTTCTTTGTATTTACAAGCCAACAGCCCTCATCGTGGGGTCCAAGAATCCTAAACTGCAATGACTGTTCAGCCCCTTCCTTCTCGCATTGAGCTGAGGAGATGCAGGGTGCTTTTCACTGTGCACCAAAAAGAAATTTTACAAAGAAGTTCTTTACTCAGGGGGTGGTATGTCCCTGGCACAGAGAAGCTGTGGATAACCCCATCCCTGGAGGTGCTCAAGGCCAGGCTGAATGGTGCCTCACCGGGTGAGTTGGACTAGTTGGTCTGTAAGGTCTCTTCCAACCAAAACCATTCTATGATTCCCTGATAAATCCCCAGTCTGAAACAGCTCAGGTTGCAGTAAAAGAGGAATTAGCTGAAGCTCTCCATTGACAGTGCCTTGTGCTTGCAACATGGGGATGCTGCTGAATTTACTGGGGAGCTCCAGTGAAATTCTGCTCTGCTCTGTGCTTTCTCTTGATCCTTGCACTGCAGTGGGTCTGCCCAGATAACTGCCTGGATGGCAGCAGGCCGCACCTTGTAGATGCAGGGATCGGACGAGTTCACACCGCCCTCAGCTTCTCTCTGTGTGTATTTTCAGCCACGTTGCTTGCCCTTTGGCAGGGCAGCACAGTGAGCACCACGTGTCAGTGTGCCGTCCCACCCCACTGCAGTGCAGCTGTGCTCTGAGCTCAAAGGTCTTCCTAACTGCTGCAGATGGGCCCTGCACGGCAAGCGAAGCAAAGTGTGCTGCCACGGTTACACCATACAGCCATGTTCAGCAGAATTCCACTGGTTTGTGGCAGCACCACTGTATAATCTCATTCTTTGTAATCATTTTGGTGCAAAAAATAATAATGATGATGATTTTTGTGATTGAAATATCATTCGTGAAGCGCCTGCTTTCTTTCCTTGCTCTCCAGGTTCCCCGTCCTTCAGGGATTATGGTTCTGTTTGCAGCTGTGACAGGATTCATTATCGTCTCAGGCAGGATGGTTGGGCTTATTGGGTTATGCAATGCATGCCGAGGTGTGCTGGGAGTGGGGGGAGCAGGCTGGGCCGGGCATGGCCGTGTCTCCCTGCTGGTCCTTCAGGGAGGGTTCTCACAATTTGCTGTCCCAGACTAGGCGTGCTGAATGCACCTGATCGTCCCTGGGCCACGGTCAGGTGGAACGGAACCTGAGTGTGATTTAACTGTGCAGCGAGAGGTGTCTGTGTGGTGCTTTCTCTTCTGCCATGTGTTGAATGTGAGCGATTGGCAAGCTCACACAGGTCTGCAGATTACCTGAATGCTGAGCAGCCTTTTGATTTCCGGCCCATTCCTTGCATTTCTGGGGGGATTACCACAACTTTTATTTTTTGTCTGGTGTTTGCTGGGTGGGGAGTGACTTTTAACCCAAGGTTCCGTGACTTCCGCCTTATTTCCCTGCCCCACGATCGCTGGTAGTCATAACACACAAATTATGACTGTGTGTTTTTCCACAGATGAGTGATACCGTAAAAGACATGGGGCTGTTTTGTCCTCCAGACTCTTTGCTTGAGAAGCCTTCCGCCTGCACTGGGAGGTTACAGAGAGGACAGGGCAGTGTGTGGGAGATTTAATTCGTACTTAAAGACCCGGGATAGAATGGTACAGGTGACAAAGAAGAGCGCAAAGGAAGTAAGGATACACCGTGTGCGTGGTCTGTGTGCGGATGGACCTTTGCTTGATTTTGGGTTCGCTTCAGTTTGACTCTGCACATCACCCAGGTGTGAGGCTCTGCACGAACAGAGGGACGAAATGAGTGCTGAGAGCAGCTCTGTCAGTGCTGAAACCTCCAGCCTGCCACCGTGCTGTCGCCAGCCGCGCACGGCTGTGCTGCGTGCGTTCCTTCGTGTGCTCCTTCTGTTGTGTCAGAATAGAGCTCTCGTGGGTTTGCTTTGAGGAGGGATGCGGCCATTTGCCAGGTAAAATGCTGAAACGAAGTGGGACTCAGAACTGCCGCGGGCTCCCCAGCTCAGGGGTCGGGGAGGAGGACGGGCAAGCCCCCCCCCCCCCCCCAGCGCGGGATGCTAAAGCAGCGAATAAATAGGGCATCTGTGGAGGAGGGGTTTCCTCATCCGTGCGTGCCGTGGTCGCACAGGCGCTCATTCAGTCCCCTGGCAAGCTTGGGATTTGCAGGCTGAGGAATGGTTGCTTCTTGTGAACCGTAAGTGCTGATTCGGGCTCGGTGGCGGTGGGTTGTGGGGCTTGGGGAGACGGCCCTGCAGCATGGGTGCATCGGCACCTCAGTGCAGTTTCCCTTGGACAAGTGGCTGAGCCAGTGGCTGTGTGCGGGGCTTAGGAGGAGGAACGGCCCTCAGGGCCTCTGCCTTCAAATCAGATGTTGTGGCAGTTTGCAGCCGGGGCTGAGGAGATGGAGAGATGTGGGGGGGATGTGAAGACAGCCGTCCTCCAGCGTGCCCGTGTGTGCTGAGCTCGCAGCCCACGCACACAGGGCTTCCTGTCATGTTAGCAGCACCGCTGAAATGTCCTCACCCTGTATACAAAGGCCTGAAATTCACCATTGGCATCACCACCCGGAATCAGGTCTTTTGTCCTTCACACGCTACGCTCGCCCCGCACCTCGCTGAACAAAGGTTCTGGGTCTCGTGCATCTCATTTGCCGCAGTAAACAATCCTGGCAGCTGGCAGGGTCATGGCAGCCCCTCTGCTGTTGGAAATAAATGGAGGCGGTGTCTTTTTCTGCCTGCCTTGCATGACGTTTGTGTTGGTGAATGACGGCTTGGAATATACATCAGGATGTTTTTCATCTCATTAGACCCTAAATGCAAACGTTATTTGTTACCCTTTCAGCTCAGGGTAAGTGCCTTTCCCTGCTGCACTTTGACAGCTAATGGAATGCAGCTGGCAGGGATTTTGTCATCTTTTGTGTTGTGTGAACACACTTCACTCAACCTGGAAGTGCCTCGTAGTGGTAGATAATTTCTGAGTAGTTACTACAAAATATTATGCTGCTTTGTGGGGCTGTGCAGCAATTCAGTCCCAAGCTGAAGAGTCCCTAATTCAATTCTCCTGCAGCCCAGTGCTGGCAGCTTCACAGGGCTGTTAAGGCCCAAATCGAATCTCGAGTCAGGTCAGTTAGTCCTTCTGTTCACTTTTGCAGCCAGCTTTTTGTTATAATCTGCTTTTGTTCTTTTTCTGCCACCAGTATTTTGGTGGAAAGATGAAGATGTGTAGCAACTGGGCTTTGTTTGACTTATCCCATGCATCTAATGCATTTTTCTAAGCAGTGTTATGAATCAGGATGCATTTAGAGTTGAGCCCTTGGCAAAGAACAAGAGATACTTGAATTTGTTCTGTTCTGTGTTTTTGAGGTTGTGTTGTTATTCAGATTTATTTTATTTTGTTTCTGGGAGTATGCTGAAGTGGTGAAAGGTGGCAACTTAATTCTCGTTGGGAAGCAAACTGTGTATCGCCAGGCCTTCACCAGGGAAACAGTAAGTTTTTCCTGTTTGACTGAATAACTTGAGAATTATCCTTCAGAATTCCATTAAGAATAATGGTGGCGTGCTTTGGGTGATGGGGAAGAGCACTTGAAGTTTCACTGCTCATTCACTGTGTGTTGAGTGATTGTCACCTGGACATGGGGGAGCTTTTGCCCCAGGCTTGGAGGCTGCACACCTCTCCCCAACCCAGCTCCCAGACCCATCTTTCTGCACCATTTGTTCTTTCTGGACACATCTCAAGAGAGAGTCTGTGACATTTCTAGCATGCAAATAGCAAGTAATTTACAGTGCAGATGAGTGCGATTGTTGCAAAGGTGTAGGGCTTTTATGGATCTAAGCAGTATTTTTTATGCTCTTTTTGATCTCTAGCCAGAGAAACGTCAGTTCTCTTTGACTTCTGTGCGAGCTTGATGAGGATGCTCCGCTTTCTCATCATTTCACCTGTTGCTTTCAGTGTAGGGCCCTACCCTTTGCCTTGGGCTCCGTGTCTGTGGGCTGTAACAAGAACAGGTTGGCCAATGTGAACATCTGGAGAGGACTGCCTTCCTGTTTACAAAATGCACTAATGTGAGCTTCTGTTACAGGTTTTGTTCTCCTCTGGCTACTTGGATGAAGTTTGAGATCGATGACTTTGGTCATTAATGGTGGTTCAATGACTGACAAATTCCATATTCTTCCCAGAATATGTAATGAATTAAATTAGATATTTACAACAGTGCACCTGTGAAGCCAACTGCTAGAAAATAAACACAAGTTCACGCTACCACTCTCCTTGAAGCTGTTGTTTGTCTTATTTGTTGGATATGCAGTCAATCATCAAGGCATAAATATTTAATTATAATTGAATACGCCTTAGTTTAGCTTTGGACCACTTTGTTCATATCCACCTACCTGTTACGCAGTGTGCAGGTTGAATAAAGCAACCCGTGGCTTGTAACCTATGTATTTTTCTGTAATGCAACTTTAAGACAGAAAATAGGTGGATATAGATTGAGAAAGGAGAAAGGAAGCAGAGGAACAATACTGTGTCCTGAACTATGGACTCAGCAAGTAGGCAGTGGCATTGGATGATTCCAACACATGCATCTCTTGCAAGACATTTTCAAAGCAGAAAGCCTCTGTACAGGAAAGCAGCAGTTACCTTTGCACAATGACAGTAGTTGTTGGTCAAAAGTCTGGTAACAACCACATTTATGCCAATGTATTGACATATTTAGAGTTCTCCATTTTGAATGATGCTCTTTGCTTCATCTGCTGTTTAGGGCAGCAGTTAAGCCTTGTTTCATTCTAACTGGTCTGAAGTCATGCAGAATTGGCAGTTGCAACTGTGCAGATGTTTGGCTTAAACTTTTTGCGGCTCTTCTGTTGGTTCCTTCTTTCTGTATTCAACACAGAGCCCATACTGTCCCATCTTTCCAGCAAGAAGGGCTGCCAAGTCAGTCACCTGCCTTTGGTGAGCCACAGGCCTGCTGAGTGTTGTAGTCAAATGGATCAAGATTGGCTGGTGGGTCAGGAGCAGGGAAGAGAGTAGAGTGAGAATTAGGTCTTCTTGATTTATTGCCAGCCTGTGACAGCGCAAGGAAAAGCTTTATGTTTACTGGAGTGTGACATCTTCATTGAAAACCACTTAATGGAAGCAGGACCAGTAATGGGAAGATTTATGTAGCAGCTGTTTGCTTGGAAACCAGATGCCTTCTGCATAAAAGGCTGGACTTGAGAGCTGAGTTCTGAAAAGAGCTTGTTAATGAAAGCAAGAGCTGCTGAATGCTTTTGTCACCCCCTGGCTTCTTCTGACAGCTGCAGCAGTGGAAAACACCATTGGTGTAAAGGAGCAGACTGCTTTGTGCTTTCCACCAGTATCAGTGGCTTTGCAGGTGAACCACAGACTTGGGCCAGGTCCTTCAGGTTGGCTTACAGGGTTGAATCAACCAGACTAGACTAATTTTATATTGTGGAGAGTGCAGAATTGCTAAATACTGTCTCCAGGAGTCCTACTTATAGGATTGTTCTCTTCTTGTGCACATTGTAAAACTGCCTGAAAATTCTGCCTGACCCTTTTGGAACAAGAGGTAGGGGAATCTGCTTCTTATGCTGATAGTCCATATGAGACCCCAAATTTGCTGGCCTTACTCGATACCCTGGCAACACTGGGCAGAACTGAAGAAATCCAGCATGATCATTCCCACATCTCCATAAGTAACCTTAAATCAAGTGTCCAGCTGACATCTGTGTCCTGTTTGGTTGCCTTAAGATTGCTAATAAGATCAGTCGTTGCTCACAGAGTGATATATTCATCGTGGATTAGCTATCCTACATATCTCCTGTTGTTGTATCATATGCTACAAGTGCGAAACCCGCTCAGTTCCAGGCAGTTTGGACTCCTCTAACACTGGCTAGAACAGCTTGGCGGCCAGGCAGGACAGTGGGCAAAAAAACTCATTTTTTCCTGCAATGAGGGCAGGTCCTTTGCATGAAGCCTGCAGCCCAGAGTGCTGTCAGGGCACTTCTGCCTTCATGTAATCCGTCCCTGCCTGCACTAGGTGAGATTACGTCTCCCTCCCTCCCAGCCCCATTCCTAGCTTTGCTCAGTGCTGCTGCAAACAAGTGAGTTAGGGTTCATCTTGGATGTCCCAGCTGCTGATGTTGTTTAGCTGGTGACAGTTCCCTGCTGCAACATTTGACAAATAGGGCATAGTAGCTGATAAATGGGAAATATTTTGACCTTTTCACACTTTGTACCAAACTTTTAGCACTGAACTTGATTTAGACTAGGCAGTCACTTAAAGCTTAATACAGAGGTTGGTGTTTTTAAAATCTCATATGAGGTCCAAAAATCCATTCCCAGGTGTAGGGTCAGAATGAGACAACAGAGGGATGAAAGAGGCAGGGATAGTGTAGCTGGAAGTGGGCTCTCCCTAGGGCAGGGGATAAATCATTTCACCTGACTCCAGTTGGCGTTTATAGTACTGCATTATATACCAGTGCTGTTCACGGAGAGAAGTAAGTGCTCTTTGGTACAGTTCATCCTATCTTATAATCTAGATGTTTAAAACAGGTCTGATTAAAATCAAGATGTAGAATTTATTTTTTTTTCTTAGATTAACTATCAAAATGTGGTTGGCAAGCTCTGATATCAAGCTGAAGACAGATGTATTTCATCCAGTATTGAGCTTTTTAGTAATTGTTATTGGGAATGGCAGTAAATGAGAATTACAAGAAGTCACGTAAGATTGGTGAGGTGGTTTAGCAGATACTGCTCTAAGACATGAAGATAAATTCACAAAAATCTGTAGCCTGGCTACTTGGGTAGTTTGAGAGGTTTTTAAAGGATTTTGACGTGGGAATATTTTGTAAAGGCTGTAAAACATTTGTCTGTGCTCTGAGAGCTGTGCTATGAACAGCTGTAAGAAAACTAAATGTTATATACAGTTTATTTGCTTGTGTGCTGTATGACTCTCCAGCCGGTGGATATTTCCCTTTTTCAGTGTTGGTGGTTGTTGTTGTTTTTCATTTTCACCCACTAGGAGAGTCTGGCATCTCTCCATGCATTTCAGTTTGATGTGTAGAAGAACTTTCACCATAGCACTGTGAGGTCTGAAGCTGTTATAGCTCAGGTCTTCTCCTCTGCTGTCAGCATTCGTTTACCCAGAATGTTGGACATTTGCTGTGGGCACCATTCTGTTTCCACTGGCAGAGCAATAGCTTGCTGGCAGTCCTGCTGCTTAGGATAGGCCTGGTGGTTGATGAAGAAAGCCTTGAACATCATTCACAGCAGTACATCGGGGCATAGATACCCATTTCAGTTTAACTGAGGTGTGTTACAGTAAGGACTTAGACAAATGCCCAAGAATGAACTGAATACCTGAGCAACAGATAAATGAGGCTACAAAAATTGACACTGCTCGTTTAGCTTCAATAAGTAATTCATACAAGACATTCCTACATTTGTAGAGCAGAGGCTTGCTGAGCCAATTTAGGTAGATTTAACTAAAATATGGATCTGGTTTATAGACAGCAGGTTGGTGTGATAGTACGTCCTTCTGAAAGCCATGCCTGTTGTCACCTTCTGCTAACATAATGTCCACTGATTACAGGTCTTTGTAACAAAATGTTCTTCCTGGTTTGCTTAGGGTGAAGAAACTGAAGGAAACATTTGCTTTTATACAACTTTTGGACAAAAACATGAGTAACCTTCGCACCTGGTTGGCCCGGATTGAGTCAGAACTTTCTAAGCCTGTTGTTTATGACATCTGTGATGACCAAGAAATCCAGAAGAGACTGGCGGAACAGCAGGTGGGAAATAGGAGCAGCCAAAGCGAATTAGCTAAAAATTTGCTGACAATTGGTCCTAGTTTAAAATCACCTTTCTCTTTTCTTTAGCCAGGCCTTCTAACTTTCACTGCATGTTCCTGCCAAGATGCATTATGTGGAAAATTTTTATTTGCTTGTTGTTATTTCAGTATTGTAAGTGTTGGTCTGCTCCCTTTTCTCTCCTTCACTGCAAAATACCCACAAAGTACAAGGAACAGCTTTTTCACATCAGAGTTTTTGTTCAGTTAAGTTCAACCTTATAAGGGCTAGACAAGGCACTTTAAAACCATTCCCCCTCGTCCTCTTGCTATCAGACCATGTACAAAGTTGTTCTCTCTCCTGATAATAAGCTCCTTTTAAGTAGTGAAAAGCCTCAGTGAGATCTCCCCACAGCCTTCTCTTCACTGGGCTGAACAAGCCCAGCTCCCTCAGCTGGGAAGATAGATGACCTAGGCTCAGCATTGCAAAGGCTGAATCATGGAAGCAAGCTGGCTGTGACAGATGTAAGTGCTATGATATGAGGTATTGCACTCTCTAGCTCTCTCCCCTTCTTTCTTACTTGCAGACAGTATTCCCACAGGATGTTGTGGGATGGTGCATGAATCCTGCTGAGGCATAAGTATGAACCAGCTTAGCAGTACTGGCCATTGGTGGAGTGCATGTAGGCTTTTCTCCAAGACAGAGGCTTATTGAGGAGCTCTTATAGATCTGTGCTAGTTTTTAAGTGCTGAAGATGGCAAGGACTGGTTACAACTGAATGTGCAAGCTTTTCCAGCCAAAAGGAAGTACAAGTTGATATGTCCTGTAGCAAAACTTCTTTCTTTAGCAGCTGGGGAAGGAAAAGGAGCTTCTCCAAAGCACAGACTTGCTGGTAGAGCAGCATAAACTGTGTCAACCTTTCCTCTGTGCTATAAGTCTGCTCAGGTTCTCAGTGCCTCCTTAGGAAGGCTGAGAATCACGTGGCTGTCTTCTGACTCTAACAGGAGCATTAACCCTAAAACTGAAGATCAAGAATAAAGCTGTGAAGTGTGGAACTTTATGGCATCTGCCTTTTAAGAGTGCTCTTCCCATCCTTTTCATCCTCTCTCTGGTTGCTGCTTACTTTTCTAATAAAAGATCCCTTCCTGACCCAGACCTGAGGGCTGTGTGCTCTGCTGGCTGCTATGGCTCTCAGTTGCCTCATGTCCCAGAGATCATGGGAAGAGCTCGTGCCTCTGTGACAGGAGTGGGGATGGCTCCCACCAATGCCAGCAGCTGTCAAACACCAGAACCTTTGGTCCTGTGGTCTCATGGCTCCATCTGCACTGTGAATAATCATCTAAATAACATGAAAGTATTTTGTCCCCATCCAAACCTTTTGCATTTCTCAAAGGCTGTGATAAATTGCTGTGCAGAGAAGAAAGATGGATGCATAGGAATTCTTTTCCAAACTAAAGCCATTGCAGCAAGAGCCATCATTTGCTGCTCAGAGCTATCTCCTGCCTTACTGTTTGGTTTCTGTCAGTGCAAACCTGTGGGCACCTCCAGACTGCTCCCACTGTAAACTTTTAGCAGGTTGAGCATGAGAAGGTTGTGCTGACTGAAAAGACTGTAGGAAAAACACACTAGCAAAACCTTTATCTAAATGCAACAGGTAAAGAGATTCCTCCCGGTTTTATCTGAATGAATATTTCAGCAAGTGCCAAGTGTTGGTGAGAAATACGCCCTGGAGGCTTTGTTTGTTTGACATCCTCAGCTGGAAAAGCTTTACTTGTTTGGTCTTGACTAATGACATTTAAAAGCATTGTGCATCCAGAGAGATGTCTTAGGGCGTATTTGTTCAGCTGAATGATGAAGTTTGAAACATGAATAATACTCCTTTTTAGATTTCAAGTTGATTTCACTAATGCAGAAGTCTAGCAGGATGTAGACTGCTTAAGCAGATGGAAAAGTACCTTTTTGGGCTCAAGATATGTTCTGGGCCCCATGGTTTGGTTGTGTTTGTCTCACCATAATGCAGTCAGGTCATTTGGAATAACAGCTGTGGAAACAGCAAGGATTCTGCCTGGGGTTAATGCATATGAACCCAGGCATGAGCAAAAGTAATGAAACTGTCTCAGCACCGTGTCGTAATGTAAGTAAGGTGGTTTTGTTATCTGTGTTCCAGATTCTCATTTTTACAAATATAGCTGTAAATCCAGAGTAGTTTAACAGATTCAGAAGAATCTCTCTTGGTAATAGCAGTGGGGTAGAGCTGCCTTGAGAAGTAGAGACTGTACTGCAAGGACACGTCTGCCTTGTGCTCAGAGAACAGCTTTGAATCATTAATAAGTTATCAAAAATGATGCAGGGTTTTCTTCTGGCAGTCTCTTAGCTGTTTAAAGATTTTGGTCCGTTATCACAAATCCCACAAGCCAAATTATTACCATTTCTGACTTAGCCCTTCTTTCAAGTACTCATATAACAGTGAAAGCTTCCACAAGGTGATACTCAGCTCCTTGGTAATTTCAGGGAAGATCTTCCTTCAGTTCTTCTTATATTTCCTACAAGCAATGTCTGGGTGGGCTTTTTTGGTATTGTGTTGGTTTGATTTCAGTCTAGAGCTAAACCAGGTCTGCTTCATCTGTTCACTGCAATCAACCTTTTAACAGGAGTTCTTGTTTCTGTCAGAAAAAATATTTGTTAGTGTTTGCTGTTGTTCTCTGTTTTATTCTGGTTAGAGGCTCTGTACCCTTCTTTAGGAAAGCCAGGAATGGGTTGAAAAATGGAAAGAGAGCGGGCATTGTCACTTCACTGATATTCACAGTTGGTAATGTTGTGCAGTTATTTTTTTAAGATGAAATCCCTTGGTAAGGCTTTCTTTTTGTGTTCTTCACTTACTTTGACTTTCAGAATAGTTACATGTACAGAAGGAGCTTCCAGAATAAGATGGAGAAGCAAAAAGAAACATGTAGTGTAGATGAGACAAAGGGTCTTTGCCAGACCCTTTAAAGTAGACTGTTGAACCAGGATCTCTGGAAGGGCAAAAAAATGGAATCATAGAATCTGTGATAACAAGGGCAATAAGAAAAGCAGTGTGACACTGGCTGCTCTTTTGCTGCGCTTCTGCAGTTTGTGATATCAGTCTGTGATCATGCAGTTGCCAAAGTACAGAAGTGTACGGTGAGTTCTCTGTCAAGTCTTACATTGTGGTAAGCTGACAGGACATACTGTCATCTGGTACAGTCAAAATTAATAAGTATGCATTTACAGCGTGTGTAAGGTTTGGATTTTGAATGCATGTTAAAATTGTCTGTACTATTCGTGAAAAGATTGTGCTTTCACTAAGAAACCCATCTGGAAAATTCCTTTTTTTCTGTGGTAGTTCTGTCCTGATCTGTCAGTCTGTCTCCTACGCAGCCCATCCTGCAAGCCTTCGTCCTAAAGCCAAGTAACCTTTTACTGACATACTGATTGCTCTTTCCCCATCTTCTGCAGCATTTTGAAAGTGGATGTCTGACGTCGAGCCACATGTGTTGCCTTCTACTAAAACTCTTCTTTCGTGATGCAGGATCTGCAACGGGACATAGAACAGCACACAGCCGGAGTGGAGTCTGTCTTTAATATTTGTGAAGTCCTGCTGCACGATTCAGATGCATGTGCTAATGAGACGGAGTGTGACTCCATCCAGCAGACTAGCAGGAGTTTGGACAGACGGTGGAGAAACATTTGTGCCATGTCGATGGAGAGGCGAATGAAGTAAGTCTGTGCCCAACAGCTCCTAAAGAAGTTTGGGTCAGCATTCTGAAGAAGTGCTTTCGCCACACATTGAGTTTTGAAAAGAAATAAAAAATGATAAGCTTGTGATAAAGCTCTTCTGTTTTTGCTTCTCCCTGTCAGAATTGAGGAAACTTGGCGCCTATGGCAGAGGTTTTTGGATGATTATTCTCGCTTTGAAGATTGGCTAAAATCAGCTGAAAGGACAGCAGCTAGCCCCAACTCTTCAGAGGTTTTATATACACATGCAAAAGAGGAGCTAAAGAAGTTTGAGGTGAATTTTTAACATTTTCTTTGTATGCTTAGCAGCTGGCTGGGCAGTCAGACTGCTGAATGCTTACTGCCTCTACAAAATGTTTGGATTGCTGAAAAATACATTCTGTAATTTGAAGTTAAGATACAGCAACCATACATAATATAGCAGTATTATGGCTACCAGATATTTGGCTGGTCTGTTTGTCTCCATTTATTTTTTTTATGGGGAGAATATAATATTCTGATCCAACACAACCCCTCTTACAATTTAAAGACTTATTTTTATTTTTTATTGTTGTTTTTTTTTCTTCCTAATGAGCTAAAGCTAAGCAGATGATTTTAAATATGGGTCCTTCTCTGGATTTAATTTTGTAGTTGGAAAGTCCATTGGTTTTTTTTGTTTGTTTTTAAGGAGAGGAGGCATCTTCATCTCACTCAGTGGACAGTATTATACCAGTTTTTTCTCTTGTCAGCAAGGGGGCTGAGTTTCTCCATTTGCTTTGCAGGCATTCCAACGGCAAATCCATGAACGGCTCACTCAGTTGGAGCTGATCAATAAACAGTACAGGCGCCTTGCCCGTGAGAACCGCACTGACTCTGCCAGCAAGCTGAAGCAGATGGTACATGAAGGCAACCAGCGCTGGGACAACCTCCAGAGAAGAGTCGCTGCCATTCTGAGGAGACTCAAGGTAATTGAATGGTGAGGTGAGGGAGTTAAGGAGCACTTTCAGGTTCCCATAGGAGATACAGAAGGGCAAAGCACATATTCAAGAGCAGCTGTGTTGTGTTGAGTTGTGTCTTGAGTTACCAGTGTGGGAGAGCACCTCTGGGAAGGTCACCAAGTACGTGGTGCAAACATGTCCTTGGCAGTTGGGTTCTTGATAAGTAAAGAAGTATAGGTGAGGAATTGGCCCAAATTTGGGAAAATGTGCTGTGGGCCTTAGCACTCCCATTATGCTCTCCTTTCAGTTATCTCTGTCGTGGCGAGATCCATTCATACACTTGCATCTTTCCAAAAATAAAAGGCAGAGAGACAGAAGGCCTCAGTATACAAACATTCCGGAGTTCACAGTGCAGCTCTGCTTCCCTCCAAGTTATGATTCACCTACTGGGCTTGAAGCATGGAGGTGTGATGGAGGGGAATGTGCTGTCTGTCACTGCCTCATGCTGTGTTCTCTGCTTAACAGAAGAATGTTGTTGAAGAGTGTACATGTGACTTTTAGACAACTGTTCTGTAGTTGAAGGATGATTCTTCCTAAGTCAGGAACTCAGTAACTGATTTCTGGCAGATTTTCCCTGATGTTCCCTTGGAAATCTTGTCACTGCTTGATTTTTAAATACAGTAACGCTGCAAGCAATTGACAGGGATAACTATTCATTCCCAGTGGCCAATGGATGAGGCTGTGAGATATCTGAAGAGACTTGCTCTGTGCAGTTAGGTGTTTAGGAAGTTATATCATTCCCTTTCTGAGAAGAAAATCCACTGAGAACTGGGGCACTGCAAGCTGCAAGGCCATTAGCATCTTCCGTGGGAGATAGTGGCAGAGAGCTCCTCCTGCCTTCCATGAGCGGTGCATCCACTGCATCCGTGTCAACATCCACAATCTTGCCTCTCCATTGTTTTATTGATTTTAATTACCATAGCTTTAATTACTTGAGTTTAATTAGAGATGGGAATGGCTTCCTTTGTCTAATTCTCTTCTAAATTTAGAACAAATGAAATGATTGACCCTTAGTCCAAATGACTTGCACTGTTGTGGGAGAAGGTATTTTTGTTACGCAGTGTGGAACCAAGAATTATTTTTATAAAAGCACCTTATGCCGCTGAGGTTTTATTCCTTCTCCCATACAAACAGTGTGATGGCATACGACACTTCATGCCAGCATCACTACGGGAAGGGCAGAGTTTGTATACATTACATGCTGTCATTTGTATCCTGAAAGCCATTAAGGTGAACAACAGCTGTACAAAAAACTTGTGTTGGGGAGCTCCGGTGATGGTTTTCTTTTTCAGTTAGTAAATTCTTATAACAGTGGCTTCCTTCTTTCTATTCAGCACTTCACCAATCGCAGGGATGAGTTTGAGGCAACGAGAGAAAACATCCTTGTGTGGCTCACAGAAATGGACCTCCAGCTGACAAATGTGGAGCACTTCTCAAAAAGTAACTTTGATGACAAAATGCGCCAGTTAAATGTACGTATCCTTATAAAGCAGCTGTTTAGTAGAACCAAGCTAATCTTTTCAGGCTGCCCTCTCTTGACAGAATCATCTGTTTTTCTGGAGCTTCACAACAGGCAACAGATCTTTGTAAGGCTGTTTTAGGACACCAGTATTTTATTAAGACTTACTCTCTGAATCACTATTAAACTATAAACTGCACAGTGTTCTAATTCAGAGTCGGTGTTCAAGCTCAGTTCTATCTTCCCATTTTCTTCAGTGTCTGTTCTTTCAGTGACAGTGAAATCTGTCTGGGAGAGAGCATGTGGGTCAATAGTAAAAGCTGCATTCCTAAATTCAGGCACTCTTTCCTAGGGAAAATTGAATCAGTATTAAGGTAGGGTCTCTCATTTGAGTGCATTGCTTATAACTGGAACTTCAAGAGAAGGAAGACAACGTGTGTGTGTAGTGATTCTAAAATACATATTGGCTCTTTGCTACCTGCTTATATGCTGTTTTTCTCCTTTTCTCCTACACTATTAATTGCATTGGGATGCAGATTTGCTGTTTGGTAGGCTGTAAGCTTAACCAGACAAACTTATCTGCTACTGAGAAAAAGATCTTGTGTATCCAATGGAAAAATAAACCGATGATCTGAACTCTCATGTTGCAATCCCCTGCAGGCTCAGGACAGAGCAGTCATAGTGATGTACACACGTGGAAAACGCTACTTCATTTGGAACTATAATCCTGCTAATAAAACAAACCTCTGCACCTCTTCAGTTAAAAGATATTTGCCAAATGAAATTAGCCAGCAATGCCAATTGCTGCTTTTCCTTTTATTGTAGTAAGAAATGGACAAAATTTAGGCTATGAAAGGGAACTACGAAAGTGGTCTAATTGTTTTGTATGTTTGAATAGGGTTTTCAGCAGGAAATAACACTGCACACCAATAAGATTGATCAGCTAATCGTTTTTGGAGAGCAGTTAATTCAGAAGAGCGAGCCTTTGGATGCTATCCTGATTGAAGATGAACTGGAAGAACTTCACAGATATTGCCAGGAGGTGTTTGGGCGAGTTGCTCGCTTCCATCAAAGGCTGACTTCAAGACATCCCGTAAGAAGCAAAAGTTGTTTTAATACTTTGGCAAGATTCTGGTGTTTGAAGGGCAGTGCTCAGTGCTTACCCCCAGCAGGTTGACCAAGCATACTGAGCTCACAGGGGCAGGAAATCCCTCAGCAGCTGTACCAAGTTTGCTGAATTTTTGCTGTGTCTCCTTACTTTTCTCTTGTTGGGTCTCCATGTGCACAGTCTGGATGATGGCACAAAAGTAATTCATGTAGTTAATATTGACATAGTAATGATTTGAAGGCTTCAAAAGCTTTTTCTTGTTTTTTATATCACTTTGTTTTCTTTAATTCCAATAAGGCACTTACAATACCTCTTTATGGATTTGTTTGAGAGGTCCATCAGTCCCCTTTCTTATTGCAACTCTGAACTTGGGGAGCAGCAGGCTCTTCACTTTCTGCTGGGATTGTTTAGTTGACCCCCAGTTTGCTTGGGCTCAAAAAGAAAGAACATTTATTTGAAAGGCGGGTGGGGTAGGTAACACGGTCATCTAAGAGTAGCTTTTCACCCATACCAGAGCATCACTTCATTGCTGATCCATGCAGTCTGTTTGGAACTGGAGACTCCTCTCTGCAAACTAGAGATGCTGCAGTAGTAGTTGAGTGTCTTGAGAGAGAAGTGGTAGCTGCTGATGCGAGGATTGTTTTGGCAAAAAAGGGTGCAGAAATGATGCTTCTCTTTGGACATGTGTCTTGGGTTACTGAGAGTTACCACAAAACTGTCCCTAGTGGTATTGTGTTGCTGAGTTTGCAGTGCAGATCTTTGGCACTTATTGCTTGTTAGTAATAGCTAATATACAACAATATTTTACCTTTTTAGGGATTAGATGATGAAAAAGAGACCTCTGAAAATGAAACGGATCCAGAAGACTCCAGGGAAATCCAGAACGATCCCTGGCATAAGAAGGCCATCAGTGAGGGGCCCTCTTCACCACAGTCCCTTTGCCACCTTATGCCACCTACTCAAGGTCATGAAAGATCAGGCTGTGAGACCCCTGTCAGTGTTGACTCCATCCCACTCGAGTGGGATCACACAGGTGATGTGGGGGGCTCTTCGTCTCATGAGGACGAAGAAGAAGCGACGTACTACAGTGCTTTGTCAGGTGAGAACCTGTTGCTGGCTGCTTCTTTGGACACAGTTGCAGGATGTCCTTGTGTGTGGGAAGGGAGGGGATCGAGGTCTTGTTTCCACATTGTTAGTTGGTTTTCAGGTACTGTTAATAGATGAAAGCAGTCTCATCTCTTAAGTTTTTTCATGGAGGGAATTGTGTTGTTTAGACCTAGTTTATATTGTAAGAAGCAAGGTTTTAAGAAGGCTTAGTTTTTAAAAATGTCTGATGGAAATAGTGCCAGTAACTTTTTATTTTATTGCCTTTGTTGACCCTTACTGTTTCAGTTGTTTTTAATAGCTGGAAAATACTGCATAGTGAGGAAAATGACATTATTCTTTTTTCAGATGTAGAAATCACTGAAAATCCTGAGGCATATCTTAAAATGACCACAAAAACTTTGAAAGCATCTTCTGGTAGGCACCTGCTAATGCATGTGTCTGAACATGGCAATCTCCCTGTGCTGCACGCTATATTCCTCAACCTCTCTCATACGTAATGTCTGACTTCCTGCCTTGTGTGGACACCATGCCTCATCCTGCCATGGTGTTCTTACGCTGCAGTATTCACATGTACATTACAAAGCAGTCAAAAACATACCATTTAGATTTTGCCAAGGTGGTTAACGTGCATTTCATTGTATTGATCCAAAGTCTTCTGGTACTTTCTTGGTGGTGTGCTCTGGGTAGTATCACTTTTTTGGTCATCTCCAATTTTAATTATGTAATTACTGAGAGAAGTAGTTCCAATTCTGAAAGTATTTTTTTGCGTTCTGCATCGTGCGTGACAGAACCGTGTGTGTCCTGTCTGTTAGATGCAGAGCAAGTGTTTAGGACTTGTCTAGACTCATCTCTGCTGAAATGTGTTGCAGATATGTGTTAGTATCATTGGGATGCAAGCTTTCCAAAGCCGCAGTGCAGCCTTTTTCATTTTTGTGTATTTATTTATTTTGAACTCATCCCTGTATTCAAGCATTTTCCAGAAGAGAACAGAATGTCCCATAACTGCATGGCTGTCATCTCATTACCTTTGAAACACTGTTGATGTTTTGCAAATGTGCATGCTTTGCAAGGAAAGCTGCAAGACTGTCGTTTTTATGCCATAACGATGCCATTTTATTTAGAGCGCTTTCTAACTTAATACAAAGCAGCAGTTTCCTTACAGAGGTGGGAATTTGCACTCATGGCATATGGCCTTCATTTTATTTGTTTCAGGAAAGGCTGTTTCAGAAGCTCATCCCTGGCATTCTCCAGAGAGCCCTGTCTGCAGGAAACACCGATACAACCAGGCAGAGATTGTTGGTGATGTACTGTCTGGTCCAGAGACGAACACCCCCTATAAGCCAGGCTATGTGAGTTGGAGGCTCTGTGGGAACTGAACCTATGCTATGTGTAGCTCCATCTCCTTCCCTCCTCCAGCATCAGGGAAAAAATAAGTTGGTGGCAGGGATGTTCACTGTATGGAAACATAGACATTCTTTCTGGTGGCTCAGGGAACAGTTGAGAGTTTCCATCTATGCACTCACTAGAGAAGCTTCTCCAAAGCAATTCAGAACAATTTGTTAGGATCCTAATCCTGATCAGAATCAGTCAAAAAATCATAAAACCATGACAGAGGACCATCCTCTGGTTTTAGTATGATTTTGAGAGAGCTTACCTCCCCAAAGAGGGTGTGTGAACATCTTCCTTTGGTATTAAATTATCTCCCTTTACTAAGCAGACTGATTTGGAGAGTCCTTTTCTAGCTTGCAACCCACCATCTAATCTGCTACAGGGCAATCCAAAAAATGACTCAATGGGATTAGCAGTGAGGGAAGGCCTTGTTGTCTGCTGGTGGCTGGTTTCCAGATGTGGCTTCACCAGCAGCTCCCAGGCTCAGTGGATCTGGGCCAACTGTCAGGCCTCTTTCATACACAAGATGGTACTGCTACATGGCTGCTTTTGTCACCATTAATGCAGTTGTGAAGCCTTAGTATCATATTACTGAGAACTGGAATCTAACAAAGAGCATCAGCAGATGTAGGTTGTCTGGTACACGTAGTGCCACTTCCATGTTCAGTCTTGTAAAAATTAATGTCAACATGGTGTTTGTTTCCCAAGAAACATAGAGAGCCAGCATAAACTGTTAGCAAAGAAGCAGAAGCCCAATGCTAAACCTGACTCATGAGAGCTCAGCAGCAATCCAAATCCTCACACAAATGAAGCTTGACTTTTGATGACCTGTTAACACACTGGGCTCACCCATCAAAATGTCATTCCAGGTGAAGCAGCTCAGCTCTGCAAGCAGCAGCAGTGTCAACAAGGAGAACATCACATCTGCTAACACAAGTGATGAAGAACCCCAGGATGACCAAGAGCTTGTGACTATCACAGCTGCAGAGAAGCAGTCAGGTACAGAGCATTCAGACAATGTGTTGTAGTCTTTGCCCTGAGGCTCTTGGGGATACAAAGCAGAAATGGGCCAAAGGCAGCACATTTGCCTTGGGAGTAAAATACAATTGAATTGCTATAGTCCAAATGAATGCATTTTGCTAAGAATCATTGAGCTGCATTCTCACTTCATATTGTCCAGCCTGAGTTTTCTGTTCAGACTTTTACATTTTCTGCCAGAATTAAGAGACATGAGTCTCTTGACTTGTTGAAGTGAATGAAAGGAATTTCACTTTTGTGTGGATACTGAGTATACCTTGGAGACTTTTATTCAGATTTCAAATCAAAGAAGTCTGTTTCTTTGTCTAAAACAAGGTTGCCAGACTTTGTTCTCTTAGCTGTTGGAAGTCTGTACAACAAGGTACTACAGCTCCCATTTACAGAAATGTTTTGTCAAAGTTGGGAGCGTACTTTGTTCTTCACTGTATGCACTGTGGTCCTTAATTCAAAATAGGCCAACGAGATGGTTCTTTTAACCTTTCTGGACCCTGTTCCTGGTTTCAGGTCCTTGAGACTGTAATAAGATCATGTCTGTACTGCAATTGTAAAAGCAAATTAAGTGGCAAAAAGAAGAATGCAGCTATATGCTGCAGATTGCTAAATTTATGCTTCTGATATCAGAAATGGACCATGTTCCATACGTGGGGTGAATAGGGCACCCTCTGACAAAGGCTCACAGAAACAGTGCTAGTGATTGCACAAGTGCTATCTGCATCTCCTTTAGCCATGAACTGGTGAAACATAAACCCAACTCTGAACTGCTGCATCATACTTTGTCCCATTGTCATATCTATCAGATTACAATGGGGTTCACTGAATTCCATCTCCCTGTGCTTGTCCTAAGCTTCCAGCTGAATTAAAACAGACCTGAAGTAATGCAATAAAAATTCCATAGCATTACTATGGGTAAATTGCCCAGTAGCATGCAAAGTTACACCGTTTTATCTCAAGAAATAAAAAGTGAAGTAATAAATGGCAGCAGTTATTTGGCCCAAGGTAGATTGGAGAGTAATTCACCTTTTGAAACCCTTGCATCTGTTTTATGGAATGTTCACGTAGGCGTTTGTTGTTTTGTCACTTGTAGGCATTATTGATAGGTGGGAGCTCATCCAAGCTCAAGACCTCAGAAATAAACTTAGGATAAAGCAGCACTTGCAGCAGTGGCAGCAGGTGAACTCTGATCTCAGCGATGTCTCTGCTTGGCTTGATAAAACTGAGGAGGAGCTGGAAGAACTGCAAAAAGCAAAACCTCCAACTAGCATGCAGGCGATGGAACAAAGGGTCAAGAAATTGAAAGTAAGTTATGGCACACTGAGAAGTGGGATTTCGAGATGCTGATGCACTTTATTGTTACCTCTTGTGCTCCTAGGGTATGTCAGCAGCACCAGTGCTAATAACAGTGTGTGTATGGCACAGAGGAGCTAAGCTGTGTTGGCTAGGACTGATGAGGCTAGTTAAGCAAGGTGCCGCCTTCATCTGTAGAGATTTGCAGGCAGCCAGGCTTAAATAAAAGCTTCTCCTTTTCTGTTTTCTTACCAAGACAATTTATCCTCTCTGAACAAAAGCATTCAACCCCAGACATCTCTCTTTAGGCCTTTTCCTGTTAGAAAAAAAATACAGAGAAAGCTTAAAAAAATGAAGGTTCAGATTTTCCAGACTTTCCAACCTCCCCAGGCCCTGTCCTGGGGAGGTTGGGTATTCAGAAGAGTGGTATTGGCACAGTTCTGTGTTCTGTGCCAGTCCCCTCTATGCAAACCAGAAAGGGATTATAAAGTAATTAAATTAAAAATAAAAAAAAAATCAGTCAAGACTTTGCAGCCAGTAGCCATAGCTCATGTTTTGGTCTTGTTTTGTTTCTTTGTAGCTCCAACAGAGTGACTGTGCAAGATCTGCCCTAAAGCTCTCTTTTTTAGCAGCATGGTATTTGCAGAAAATCTTAGCTCTTAAATAGCATTTTTGTCTTAGCAAGAATTGGGGTTGAAAGATACCAAATTTCAAAATGTGTGGTTGTATTTTTCAGTCAGCAAATGTAGATTTCTCATTTGAGTAGTATGGATTAGTTAAAACCAAGAAACAAAGTAAGCTCATTAGTCAGCCTCTGCTAATTTTTAGCTGAGTAATTAATAGAACAGTTAGTTAGAGAGACATTACTGTGAATGTTTGTCAACCTCTGAAGTCTTGTTGTGTTGCCTGCTGTGACTCTCAGCTTCCATAAATTAAGTAGGACTAAATAAGGTGTGCAGGTTGAACCGGCAGGGTGCCAGGGTACATTTGAGTGTCAGGCTCAGCAGACTTAGGTAACAGAATGCCTCCGGTTGAGCCCTGCTTCTCTGTGCCAGCCTGGCTCAGGCACCAAGTGCAAGGAAAGGTTTAAGAGGCAGCAGGTGCCTCTAATCAGGCTGGAGTTGGGTGCCTGACCTCTTTGAAGAGCATAGTTTAGGTTCTGCTATTTTCTTGTGCATTTGCTAAAGAGGAGTCCAGATGGTTGTAAATCCCCTTCGTAGACAGTTTGTGTCTCTCTGAGTCCCTGGAAGAGCCAGCATGCATATGTATACGACTGTGAAGTTTATGAGGTATCAGGACATCCCAATTGCCCCGGATAAGGATAAAACCAGTCTGGCTGACTGGTATTTAGTTTTCTTTGTTGAGCTATTTGTATTGTCTGATATTGAAACACTGCTGCTTGGAGGGATACAGGATTCTTCGTTGGGCAAAATGTGACTGACAGTGGTTTTCAACAACTGGGCTGTAGATCTTGAGAATATACAGATAGCTTTTCTGACTGGTCTTTGTAACAGATTCTCAGTTGGAGCTGTGTTGAGTGCAGAACTCATCCTGCAGCTCTTACTTTTACACTCCAAGAGCCCACAACTTGAAAAAGACTGATTATCCTTGATGCAAACTGTAAGCTTTTTGAGGGACCAAAACATTGTTTGTCACTCTTAAAAGAAAAAAAAAAAAGTGAAATCTACGTTAACATAACGTGGAATTTGCTAAGTCATGGTTGTATCGTACAACTGCCTTTATTTCCCACTACAATTTTAAGGGAGAGGAAGATGTCAGGGTGGCCATTCAGCAAGACCTTGACAGGTCAGAAAGGGGCTGACAAAAAATCTAGAGAAAAGAGAGAACTCATCACAACAGTGGTGGACTGATGTAGGAGCAGGGATCCGCATTCAAATTCTCCATCCTGTGAATACTCAGAATTTGAGTGGATGAGGCCCTGAGCAGCATGCTCTGAGATTGATGTTGCCCCTTCTTTGAACAGGAGGATGGACTGAAAACCTCCAGCAGTCCTTTTCAGCATTATTTTAAGGATTCTGAGGGTGGCTTTGATTCACCTCTGTGAATCAAAAGAAATATCATGCAGTGACCTATGAGAATATGTGTACAAATGTCAAGAAAAGAGACAGAAATGCTAAGCACTGGGGAAGGAAGGGCAGAAGGGGATTAGGACATAATGCTTGTGACTGATGGAACAGGCCCAAGCACCTTTGTTTTCTTCGAAGCGAAGAAAATAAAAAAGAGCACCTGCTTTGAACCTGGTACCTTTTCAGACACTGTTAAGGAACATGCTAAACAGCTTTCCCCATTACCTGTCTTTTTTTTTCCTTTTTGGTGGAGCTATATAAATAACCAGTTTTTCATCTTAGAAGCTCCTAATCCTCTCTTCCCACCAGGACACACTTAAAGCATTTGATAACTACAAGGCGGTGGTGATTTCAGTTAACCTGAGCAGCAAAGAATTCCAGAAAGCGGATAGCACAGAGTTCAAAGAGCTTCAGAACAGGCTTCGGAAGGTGAACTTGCGTTGGGAGAAAGCCACTCACTCATTGGACAACTGGAGGAAAGGTTTACGGCAAGCCCTACTGCACTGCCAGGTGCCTACAACATACAGCTTACATGGGAAAGTCTTCGGGAGGATGCTACTGTGGGATAGATATGGGGAGAGAACAAAGGGGCAGACTTCTACATGTTTGCAGAATGGTTGCTCACAACATGGAACACCTGTTTTTTCTTTTCATGATAAACTTGACTTGGTTGGGTTTGAACAGTTTGCCAAAAATATCTTTGAACTGGAAAATACTTTTTTTATCCTATGAATGTACTCGTTTAACTAAAGCCTCCCCGATTATTAATTAATTGTCAGCTCTTTCTCATCTGGGCTGGGTCTCGTGTTTTGAAAATGCTGCAAAATTTTTTTTTTCTTTCTTCTTCTCTTCTCACTTCTTCCTCTAGGACTTCCATGATCAGAGCCAAAAACTAATCCTATGGTTAGCAAGTGCCGAAGGCCGAAGGAATGAGGCACAAATCACAGATCCAAATGCTGACCCCCATACAATACTGGAAAGCCAGAAAGAGTTAATGGTAAGTAGAGACTATAGCACCTCACTTCTTCCAGTAAGTCAATAGCAAGGAACAGCAATATGTTCATTTCATATGTAGCTGTAACAGCAATTCCCATGTTCTGTGCTTGGATGGGCAGGTTGAGTTGTTCCTTAAAGCTTTCTAAATCTCATCCACTTATGGGAGCATCCATCAAGATGAAAGTAACAGCTTGTTGCACTGTTTTTTGTTTGTTTCTTCTAAGCAACTGGAGAAAGAGCTGCTGGAACAGCAGCTTAAAGTAAACTGTCTTCAAGAACTCTCTGCTTACCTGCTGCTTAAATCTGATGGTGAAGATTACATTGAAGCTGATGAGAAGGTCCATGTGATTGGAAAGAAACTGAGACAGCTTATTGAGCAAGTTTCACATGACTTGAAAACAGTGCAAGGAAGTCTGGTGAGTCAGTTTAAATACTTGTTCAACAGTCTTTTTTATGAATAATAGCATTAGTTTCAATTCAGTCTTCTATGAATACTTCTCAGTAATTCTACCTGTAAAAGCTAAGAGCAACATCGATGTAAGAAGGAATTTTAGCGCCACAAGGCTAGTTGGTTACTGAAATAGATGGCCTTGTGAGGGTGTGCAGTTTCCATCCTTGATGGGTTTCAAAGCAAACAGGAGAAAGCCTTTAACAACCTGGTCTGATCTCATGGCTGACCCTGCTCTGAACAAGAGATTCAACTAGATAAACTTCCTGAGGTCCATTCTAACCTAATTTATCCTATGAGCTATACCAAGTGTCAGACTAGGAGTGTGTAATGAACACACAGAAATCTGCAGAAATATGCTGCTTATCAGAACTATCATATAGAGATGTTTTCGAGTTAATACCTGCACGTGTTTGTTCCTTAGCAGTTCCTTCTGGTTGAGCATAGCAGGTAACATTTTGTTGTGCTAGAGAACCAGAGCATCTCTTTAATGCTGGTTGTAGAGAAACAGTGGAAGATGATTCTGAACTCCATCTGTTTTGAATTTTGATGCTACATTTTAAAGAGGGACGTGTGGTTACCTTTTAGGATAGCAGAGTATTCCTGCCAGTTCCAGATGACTTGGACTCAGAAGTCTATCATCCAGTTGCAGTGAAATCCAGCCCTCCTGTGAAGAAGGCTAGTATTTTTTATTTATTTGTTTATTTAAACTATTTCACTATCAACCTATGATTTATTTTGGTGTTATTAGCTTGAAGGTTCCTCCGATGAAATCGTTTTACCTTTTAGATGTGTATACCTTATTACAGAACTTACAGCAGGACTGAACGCCTACAACTGCCTTCTTTTAAGAAAGAAATTCCTTGCTTTAGTTTCTGAATTCTGGATAATAGATACTGTTTCTCTCAACAGAATGCAATAAGGAGAACTTCAGACGGCAGAAAAAACAGCAACACAAGGTATGCATTTGTATTAACCTGAGTGGTAAGGCAGCTGTTCCTCTTAAGTAAGCTAACCTACAGATGGAGCTTCTCAGCTTCTGCACTGCTGTGCAATCTGAGCTCGTCATCCCTCTTGAGAAAATGTTTTGGGCCAGATGGGGGAATATTTGTGTTTTAAGTAAGTCACCAACATACTTGTACAAAGCAACTTGCACCTTAGAGGCATTTAGTGAAAACAGACCATGAAGGAAAAAATGTCATTTAGATGTCAATAGACATTTCTTTTCCAGAAATATACAGAAGAAATATAAAGCTAATCTAGCACCTGGCTTCCTCCAGAGCAGTCTTGCATGCTTTGAAGTTACACTTAAAGCGTTCTTGTGCAGTGCAGCCCTGTACGCTATAAGGTACAGGGTACGAACCCTGGAGAGGCAGTTAAAATAACTTCTTAATTCAAACTCTGAAGTGCTGTTTCTGTGTGTGTGTCGTCTTTTCAGAGCCGAAAGCCACGCACAACCGACTCACGTGGTCCCTCGGTCCCCCTCCTTCTTTTACCGTGTGCTACGAGCAGCTTTACCCCTACAGTTGTTCTTTCTCCTGCTTCTTCTTCTGGCATGCATGATTCCATCTTCTGAGGAAGACTACAGCTGCACCCAGGCAAACAACTTTGCCCGTTCTTTCTATCCTATGCTGCGATACGCCAATGGGCCTCCACCGACATAGGAAGAAGCCCAGGGATCTGCAGTTATACCAAACACACTCTTTGCGGTGCTTATTTTTATGCTGTTGGCATCAGTGAAATGGTGATATCACGTAGTTAAATACAGAAACTTGTATGCTGTGTTAGTTCCCTAAACAGGCCACTACAGCACCTTCCCACTCTGCACCCCGCTGCCCAAGCCTGTGCTGCAGCTCAATAAAGCCTCACATGTTAGCATTCTCCGGTGGATGGGAATGTGGTAAATTTCACATCTCAAAGTGTATATCTTGAGAAAGTTTCAGCATTTTTGTACGGAAAATGAACTTTTTCTATAGATTTTTAAACTGTAAGCAAGACACTTTATACTTTGATGCAATAGAACACTATTTTGTAGCTGCAGTGCACTTAAGCTTGCAAGGTGATCAAATGCTGAGTTATTAGATGCAGAAACTACTTCACAGTAATCTCAGACACAGCAGTTGGTCTCGGGTTGGCGCCATGAACAAGCAGTTGAAGAGGTACTTTGCCTAAACCGATTACTGCACACACTTCACATTACTGTATCTTTTGGTACTGTGATCACAGGTGGAAATAGAAATCTGCATCTTTCCGAATCTTTGTTACTGTGTTTTATTCATCTGACACATTCAATAAAAGGATGCACATTTGTTTTGTTTTACATGTAATTTTCTAGTGGTTAGGACTGCTGTGTTGTCTTTTTGTACCACTTTTGAAATACAGCATTGTTACGGCGCATGGAAATGGTTTATAAATGCACAGATTTTCTAGATGAACACAATTATGTAGACTATCCCTGATGTATGCAAATACTGTAATGACTTTTTTAATGAAAGTTTTTTTTTTTCCAGTTTTTAACCTGCTGAATAGTGTACAGGATCTGGGGAGAGAATTGTGCTTTTTTTTTTATATATAAACTCGCTGTAAGATTCTCCACCTTAAGTATGAAATTGACAGTGTAGGCAATGGCTTGAGAAACATTGTACAGTCAGCTTCACCATTGCTTCTCTCTTGTACAGTTTGAGTACTCATTAAAATTGTGCCACTGTCTGCAGGGAGTAGCGGTGTGTGTGGCGCGGGGCAACCAGCGGTGTGTTCCAGCAGTGCTGACCCTCCTACACCCTGATAAATCCACATATTTGCATGCTCATTCAACGGTGTCAAAAGCTGCATTACCACTCTCTTGCTTGTCGGGGCAAGAGAAGAAAAATTCCAAACTGGAATCTCTTTGAGTTTCACAGCTCTGTAGTACCAAGAGGTAGGAATGGGCCCCTGCCCCCCACCTCCACTATCATCATTTCGTATTTTGAAAGCAATTACTTTCAGATGGAGCTCATTTAAGTCCCTGGCTCTGCAGAAGTCAGCCAACTCTAGCCATTATTTCATTGCCGGGTTGTCACAAATGCCCATGCAAACCTTTCTGCCGAGGACTAATAGTCACTTGCTGACATGATATTCAGTTCTGCTGCTATTAAGCAACCTAAGCAGGGAAAAAAATTGGAACAATGCTAAAAGGTCGAAGGAGAATTTCATAGCCTGCAATTTCCTTATTACATACAGTTATATCAAATTGTCAAGCTGATGTAATGTATAATATGAGGAGCTTTTACGAAATTATCTCAAAATGTAGCAAAAAAAAATAAATTCTGGGAAATTAATGTTTTTCCCCCAGTCCTACTTTAAATAGCATTGCCTCCAGTTGTTTATAACTGCCATACCTAGGCTGACTCTAATGTCTGCTTCAAACAAGTCATTATATATATCCACCCATCTCCTGCTGTCATCCTCTCACTCAGGCACTCAGGGTTGAGTTGCTCAATGAATGGGGAAAAATAAAAAGAGGGCAGGAGCAATAGGGAGAGCAAGTGCACATGTGCACAGTAGTGCACAGGCATTGTACAAAGGCGTGAAACGCCTCCAGCTGGCTGTGGCTTGAAGTCACCTTTGTGAGGGAGATGAGATCTGTCTGATCTCAGCTGGACCTCTTCTTCCAGAATCAGAGAATCATTTGAGTTGGAAGGGAGCCTTAGAGGTATCTAGCCCAACTCCCCATAATCAGTCAGTGAACAAATAGTCCTCCACTTTCTGCTTTCAGACCTATTACAAAGTGGCACCCTTAAAAGTTAAATTTGCCCATCCCTGAAACCTATGGAGCCACTTGGAGCTGTGAAACTTCCTAAGAACTCCTGTACCTAACAAATCCACCTACAGCATACAAAGTGACTGTAAAGGTAAGGATGAGACTCTTACTTACCCACAGACACTGATTCCACACATCATAGGCTCCAGAAAGCAGGCTGAGATCAGCTACAAGAAAGAAATGAGCAAAACCCCACATATTTAGGTTTTGTGATACTGGTTTATTCAGCCACAACAGTCTACAACTGAACAATGCGTGCATCACTGGGAAAATACCTTAAATTCACAGAACTAAATAGCTGAGAGATAGGAAGGAGGTTGGTTGGTTTGTTTTTCCCATCCATGTTACATACATGAAACAAAAGGTGCCAACTTCACTCCTAACACTGTTTCCATTCCAGTCTCGTGGTGAGGATAAACTACTGAAACTAATACCATGTAGGAAGCAGGACTCAGAAAATCCTATGGACAGTAGACATCAGAAATGTGCAGAAACAGCTGTTCATGGATATGGTATCTCTTCACTACACAACACTGTGGTGAGTAAAGAAAGATTTGTTCAGACAGTATCAGCAGAAGCTGGCATTTTATACCACTGCAGTCTGCTTTTAATGCACTTAAATAGAAATCACTGACACTCAACAACACGTTAGTGTAGGTGACCTCTATACTAAAAGAAGGGAACAATAGTAATAAAATATCCATATCATCAATAAAATGAAGCTTTGGCTATGAAACGTACCACGCCTTTTAACTCACCACTTCTGCTCAGTAGTAAAACACTAGAAATAACAATTTATAATTCATTTTAGCAATCCACTTGCTTTCCTTACTCCCATTTACAAAGCTATCCTTAGTGTTACTTTAGGCACTGGGTCAGCACAATATACGAGCGCATCCTTAACTTTGCCAAGTTATAATCTTGCAGGACATAAATAATAATGTCCAACACTTTCTTCTTAGAAGAATGGTGACAACAGCCAAGGCATGTCCATGACTCTGTCCCTGGCTGCCTGGCTTATGGCAGCCAAGGTCAGCTATTCTGCCATCCAGGGAACTGGCCAGAAGATCAAAATTCAACCTTAAAAACCAGTAATTCCTGTGACAGGACATCAGACTGTACTGAGTTTAAGGCATCTCAAATGAAGCCGTGCACATCCATACCTTGCTTTAAACATCAGCTGTCAAGGTACGAGGAACTTGTTTGCCATGGGCAGTTTTTTAATCTTCATGGGAAAGGACAGGGAGGGGAGACAGTTGCCTCTTTTTCTGCCATGAGCTCTCGGTGCTAAGATCAAAATAGACTCCTTAATAACAACCACAATTTTAATATATGAGGGATAAAGCACAGCCTAGGAAAGAACACTATTTCATCAGTGCACAGCTATTTTCTATCACTCAGACAAGAACAACCTTGGACACACAAAAGCAGGCTTTGGCCCTACTTTTAGAAGCCATTTGTAAGAAGCTCAAAGTAAAAAAGCTCAGGCTTGCTTTCTGTATAGTTGGGACCCAAAGTTGCCAGGAATATCCTACAGCAAAGCTGTGCCTCTAAAGAACCCCATCACACCCGTGGGCCATCAGCAGTATCAGTGTGCTCAGGCTGAGCTGCCCCTTGAAGCTTTTGCTGACAGAGGATGCCAAATATGTGTGTTCAAATAGGCACCAATCTAAATTATATATCCTCCAGTGATGTCTAAACAAAACAGTAATTCCTTACCTTAGATAAAGCTGACCACTGGTAACAGTTCAAAAGAATAAAGAAGCAACTTTCCAAAGACTCACTGCATTTCTAGGAGCTCTTTCTCCTTCTAATGATTCACTCTAATGATGCAAACACAGCAAATGTCTTTGAATCCCAACATGACATCAAGGGGAAAGCAAAAATGTCCAGCAGTTAGAAGGATGCTCTCTGCTCATCACAGTGTTCCCTGTATAGCATTCAATCAGTAAGGAGTTAATTGAAAGATCACAGAATTTTAGGGGTTGGAAGGGACCTCTGGAGCATCTTGTCCAACCCCCAGCTCAAGCAGATTCCCTAGATATTATGGCACTAATCATATTTATAGACAGTATGTACTATCTGTCTTGCTTTCCTGCATGTTTCATAGGAGCACCCAGTCTATCAGGCACTGTCTCAGGGGAGGATTTTCCCACTCATCTTCTCCCCTCAGGCAGCACCAAATGTAATTTACAAAAACATGGAGCTCTGGAAAAGGTGTAGCATTCCTGGAGATGAATCATACACCCTCATCACAGCTCCCAGAAGTGCAGCACAATTCAGGCAGAATCAGCCACCTCTGGCCAGGTCCCGCTCCACGGCAGATGCTGATGTGCAGCAGGGAAGGGATGCTGCAGAGCAGCCACATTCTCACCTCCTGATGGGCCTCTGTAGCTCCTCAGCTCCATTCTTTCCTGCTGGACATGGAGATGCTCCCTGTACAGGAGCTGAGATGCACCAACAGCTCTGCTCAGGCCTGGGTTGGACATTATGTTCTCCTCACCTGGGCTGCAGCACATGAGAAGATCTGTGGGATACACACCCGTGGTTAACACAGCATCTTACTCAGGAGTCAGCGTTCACTGCCTCATCACAAGGTCCTTGTTTATCAGCTGTGCCATGCTAGAGACATACACCTCCCTCTTTGCCAGCAGATGAACATTAATCCACGGATGTGACAGCTATTGGGTTTTGCCCATTTTAAAACACTGGCAGTAGCTTTTAATAGAACAATGCTTAACAAAACAAAATCTGTTGAAATCACATCCTATTCCCTTTTAGACAGTGTGAGGAACAACGTGTGAAACACAGCGTGGCACAAATCTGCAGCACCGCCCTTCTGCATCAATCCAGAGTAAATTGGCATTTGGACATCTGCTGTATGACTGATGCCCACTCTTTCCCAGTTTCCCAGACATTTGTTTCAGGAGTGCACGTAAACTCGGCGCTTTTATAGCGAAACAAAAAATAGCACTTAAATGTTTCTTTGAAAAATTGTATTAAACAAAACAGATACACAGGAGAAGGAAAATCAGAGAAAGAACACTACAACGTGGGAAGGCCGGGAGGTGACAGCAGCCAAAGATATCTTTTCACAGCAAAACATCCCTCAAAAGGAGTAAGGAGCCAATGAATTCAAGGCTGTACTTACATTTTTTCCTTTTCTTTTTTGTAGTAAATATTAAATACTTTAGAAGGGCACTGCTATATTACATTTCTTACAAACAATAGAAAGGTAGCCAGTAAAAATTGAGACAGCAGCAGCATCTGATATAGTACAAGATCAAAAACAGGACAAGAAATCTGTGCAACTCACTGACAATGCTTTATGTTCCTCCTATAAAAAATACTGTTCCGGGCTTCAAAAAACACCAGAATCAAGGATCTGCAAGATACTCAAAGCATGCAAAGGGGGAACGGTGCAAAGTCCCTCATCCAAAAGATTTAGGCTCAAAATGGACTTTCGGGGTAGTCCCAGTTTAATGCCACCACACCCGCAATGCCAAGAACATGTGTGTATTATAGCAAAACACCTCCACTGATAGCAACTGCAATCGTAGCTCACATCAAAATGCAATATCAGCAGTGACTGGAACAAATGGTGCCATCCTGCTCTTTGCTGAGGTGGTCAGATGAGCTATTCCCCATCTTTATTTTCCTTAGCGGGTCTTAAACACATGCAAGTCAGCACTACAGGGAGGTCTCAGCCTGCATCCCAAGCGACATTCAATTCAAACAAGCCATCGCACCTGCAAAACAAACTTCTGAAGGATCCTGCACAAAATACGGAACAGCTTCAGGTGCCACGCGCTTGGAGAAGAGCAAGCAGCAAACCTGTGGGCAGCAGCCCAGCTCAGCCTCCCATCCCCTGCCCCTATGGAGAGGTTGGGGTGGGCAGGAACCAGACCCACAGGCAGACAAAAGGGGAGGGAATGCAGTGCGTTTCCCTGCTGATCTCACAAGCCCCGGGTAGCAGAGCACATAGGAACGCGCACGATGTTCACAAAGCGACCTTTTGTACCTAAGTGTTATAATAGATTTAACACCGTTAATAAATATATAAAACAACATCTTCATTTCACAGACAGAACACATTTCAAAAGTCAGCACTGACTGAAAGGAGGGGGCAGTTTTGTGCTGGTTTAAAGCGCTGAAGAATTATACACAGGTAATAACATGGGTGTTAAGAACTTGCTCACAAAACGCGAATGTAAGCTTGGTTTCACATTTCTGAAGAGGCTCTGAACTGGCCCAAGATGTTATTCAGAATGGCCCTCAAACGAGGGCCCATGCAGACATTGCATATTTAAGAACAAAGGAAACTCCTTTCCACTGTGCACATCACCTGCAAAGCAGCGTTGCCCAGTGCCCAGCGCAAAAGAAAAGCAGATTCATCCCAAACACTGCTGCTGTATATTTCATCCCACCTCACACCAAAAGAGATCAGTTAGTCAGTGCTTAAAAGGATCGGGCTGGGACACAGAGAGTGAGGCCCTGACCCCTGGTCCCGGCACAGACCTCTGTCATCTCAACCCGGTCACTTTATCCCTTTGTCTCAGTTGCTTTTAAAAAGGAGAGGCAATAATTCCCCGTCTCGCAGGACTGTTCTGAGGCTTAATTTCATAAGGTGCTTTTAAGAGTCTCACAGAAGGCACTATAAAAGTGCAGCTATTATAATGTCAGAAACAGACAGAGGTGTGCGCCTCGCAATCTTTTCCCAAGATATCCCATTGCGAATCTAGAAGAGATGAGGACTGGCACTAGGACCAGCAGTCCCATCACAGCAGCTTAGTTTTCTCCCATAACTTTCAGCAAATGGAGGCTAGGGACAGCCTGCATAACGGGGCAGCCCCGTAGTTCTGCTCAGACCTGGAAATGAGAAACTTATTCAATCTCGGGATGTGTGACTGGGGACTTCCTTTGCCCTCGGAGTGTGTGCGCGTTCAGCATCTCCAGCAGCAAGTCATACACTGGGACCACATTTTTGCACTTCATGCTCAGCAGATGCTCCATGCCCTTGTTACTGTGAGGAAAAACAGACAAAATAAGGTCAGTGATATGTATGACCAGTACAGAGAAGGAAAACACACTCACGGCTTCAGGAGTTCCTTTTTTCTGAGTTAAGAGATGTAACTGCTGCAGTGTGGGATCACATACCGCTAGCGGCAGTAACAGCATCCTAATGCTCTAAGGCTGTGATCTACCAGCTAGAGAACCAAGGTTTGTGCTTTCCAACGCAAACTGTCTTCAGAAAATGATTCAGATGTATCACTCCTATTGAGATGAAAGAGAAAGCTTCTTTGGTGCCATAAGCATGGAAGACCCATGTGCTGCAGCTGTAAATTAAAGGGGAATTCACACCATGTAGCTCTAGGAACACCTACTTCTCAGCTGGCTGAGCAGGAATACCATACGATATTGGCTAACTTCAAGCAGTTTGCTTCCTCTCTGCATGTCCAGTGTGAGATCTTGCAGATAACTACAGGCTTTAAGAATCCTCCTTTTCTGGTCACGCAACACGGTATGGTGATACCTGGCTGACTTGAAATCTCTGCAGCTGTATCACTATTTGGATTGACAGGGGATAGCTATTGCTGAAGTACAGTAGTTGTGTACACACACACACACACACACACACACTGAGATACACTCAGAGAGTCTGGGGGTGAAAACCAACACCAAATTAATCACAGTGGAAATTACAGCAACCAGCCAGCGCACAGCTGAACTACTGGATTGGACAGGGAAGGAGGCAGTGCATCCAAAAAAAAATGTTCTGCTGCAATTCAAGAGCTAAAAGCCTAATAAAGGCCAAGAGGAAAGAAAAGACCCTCTCCTACATTAGCACTTGAAGGTCCTGCATCACCAGGCAAGACAGATGAATCTCTGGGTAATAATTCAAGATGACAGAGCCCAAAAATTAAAGCATCTATTTGCAGCACCCTGAATTTGAGAACACTGTACTGCAAGCAGAGATGAGAAACCTGAGGTGGTCCAGGAGCTGGCAGGGAGCAGAAGAGCTGCTTCACATGAGGAAAGCCAGAGTGTGGAACCGTTGCAGCGCATGGCAAAGTGTAGGGTTCTGAGTAAAAGCTCCCAGGGTGCACAAAATATTTGGCTCCCAGGGTGCACAAAATATTTGGCCCGCGACAAGAACAGAGTTCAGACCACACCTCGTTCCTCCAAAACTCAAGCTCTGAAAGGGACTTTTGGACAGAAGAGTTTTGGTTGCTGGGTGTGGTGTTTCTTTTATTATTACTATTCCTATTTATTTTTATTTTGTCAAAGGGCTGAATTTGTGTTATTGTTGCTAAATGTTTCAGGAGAGTACGTAGGAATGCTTTAATACAGTACAGTTAAGAGAGCATTTTAATATTAACACAACATGTTGAGTGCCAGCCAACACCTGATCACATTGCCTAGTTAGCCTCACATTTTGTAAGATTTACCTTGCATGTCTGACGTGGGAGAGCAGCATCAACAGATTGGCCAGGCGAGTTGTTTGCTGCTGGGAGGGGATTCCGCTCTTTGCAATAACCCACACCAGAGCATCTGTGACCACATTGAGCAGGTGGTGCAGTTTCCTGTTGCTTTCGGGTTCTTCTGCTGACAAGGGAAACATGCCTACCAGAGAAGACAAAGAAATCCTGCTTGTGAGGCACAAAAAACTGTGACTGTGGATTGTCTTCCCATGTAATAATTCACAGGATAAGAAAACTTATATTTCCTGACACACTCACACACCCAACACAACACAAACAGTGCTGCGTGTAGCACACCAAGCTTCAGCTTGTATTTCTTCATCTAAATGGGATTTCTACATCGATTGCATAGCGATTAACTCTCCCAAATCCTCCAAAGACAACACATTGAACACAGACTCTTCAGTCAGACTGAGCTCTCAGTCTGTGTAGAAGCAGACGTGCTTTCCATTCTTCAGGGCTTTTTCCTTTGAATCACATTGCACCATGCTGTTTAGCTTCTATCATGCTGGAAAAAAAAAAACAAACCACACCTTTCTTCTCCAAGTAAATCCAAGGGAGGAGGAGAATGGCTGTTCTTACTGACTGCTGTAGGCTCCCAACAGCTCACCATGGTGCCACAGGACAGCACCTGCCTACTGTGAGACATCTCAGAAGTCAGCAAAAGCAGATGAAAGGGGAGTGGGGAGGAGAAAGAATAAATTGCCACAAGGCAAGTCTGGAAACATTTGCTGGTATTCTTGACAGAGAACCTCAAAGATGCCTATGGATAGAGAAAGCTCCCGAACACCGTGAACACCAGAATTAACAGATTAACCTTGCTAAGGAGAGCCTTGAGAGGAGTAGTGTTGGGTTTCTTGGTTGGTTTTTTTTTTTTTTTTGGTTGGTTGGGGTTTTTTTGAGAGGAGAAGCTTTTTAAAAAGCCATGGCTAATGAGCATTTTTCCCCCCTTTGGCTAAGAGCTCTGTTGTCAGTTGAAATAATGGAATCCGTTCTACGGACAAGTCAGAAAACAGCTGGACTATTCCCCTTCAGAAACAGTGCTGAGAGTTACACAAAAGCATCATGCTGAAAACAGTAGATGTAAATAGTATTATCATTCTATATACAGATGGCTTTCGGTTGTTTTTTGTTGCTGTTGTTTTTCTTTTGACCTTACAAAATGTTCTGGGGAATAAAAGGGTTTTACTGCAGGCTGTAGAAGGCTGCGAAGCAAACTTTCTGTCCTCACATTCATCTTGCAGAACTGTTAAATTCTTTCTAGCATTTCTAGTAATTATCATTAAATAGAAATATTCCAGCACAATTGATCGCCACTCGGTTGAGTAAATAATTTTACCAGTACAAAGAGCAGGCTTGTATAGGCATGGAGCAGCATCACCCATGACCAGGATCCACGGAGCTCTGAGCTGCCCTCCTGATTGATCACCGTGGTCAAGATTTGAAAAGGACATACCCACTGCCTGGGTCACAAACCCCACCCTGTGAGCAGGTTTTCAGATTTGGGGTTATTCATGCAGTTCTCTGGAGCAGGATAGAGACCCTAAATCCAGCAAACAATATGGCTTAGAAGTTTCTTGAGCAAAAACCCTTGTGATTTGATGAAGTCCCTTTCTAGTGTTCCCTTTGAGTTATGCTTTATCTCATTCGATATTTCTGTCATTTTTAGACACTAATTTCCCAGCCGCAGTTGAAATAAGTATAATTTGGTGAGTGTCAGAGGCAGTTGTGTACTCACTGGAATTGAGGAGGATCATTGCCTTGACACACAGATACTCCTTGTGCTGCAGTTTCAGCTCTCGGAACCTCGAGGTCATGGCCAGGAGCATATCAAAGATTTCCAAAATTCCCTCTACGCATTTCCCCTCGTCCCTATGGAAACATTTAAAATATTACCAAAAAAGTAGATTTAAGGAACTCTGACTCAGCCAGATAAAAGCCATAGTGCAAAGAATGCTGCAAGAAGCCTATCTGTCTGGTCTGTGGGAGCATTCTAAAGGTTCTATCAAGAAATCTAAATGGAAAATTACAATGGCATAAAAGGTCAGCGCCTCTAAGAAACTAATTTTCTCTCTGAAGTGTTTAAAGTGCTTACAGGATTGACCACAGGTAAGTGTGACCATATTTCTGTAAAGAGGCTTTAACTTCACAACCAACATAATTTGTGATAATCAGCTTTAAGCTATGTACTACAGGGCACAGCACAGCACCACCTTGAGTCATTTTTCAGATTTGGTTCACGAAGAATTCATGCCACAGCCTATGACATCCCTGTTTGCACCTGGCAGAGGTCTAAAGGATTAATAATTAAGAAAGCCCTGCTAAAGCGAGTTATTAAGAATAAGATAAATCCTACAACTCTCCAAAACACCTTTTGCTTGTTTAAGGTGTTCACGTTTTAATAGCTTTGGATTTTGTCTGGCTGGTTTCGTTTGTTTATGGTTGCAAGTGAATGGTGATTGTAACCTCCATTTTGGATATTAGAAATGGTATTGTTTCCAGTTCTGAGGATGAACTGAAAAAATACATATACCTTAAGCCATTTCAATGGGCTTTAAATGAATCAGAATTAATTTGAAACCACTTAAATTAATGCTTCACATTTTTTGTTACACATACTGGAATTACAAAGCAGCAAAGCTCTATGATGCTGTATTCAAAGGGATGCCTCTTACACCGCCTGTAAGCCAAGAGTTTTGCCTGCAGTGCTGTTGATTGAGGCACACCTAAGGACAGTGGTACAGGAGCACTCCTGGTTCCCAAAGGGAGGTGCTGAGCACTCAGGCTGAGGCAGGTTACACTACCCAGGAGCTGAAAGTACAGGCTGCAGAAAGGCAGCTGCCTCAATAATGCCTGGCTTTTCACGTGCCTCTTGGCAAAGGAGAAATTCAAGCTTTGGAGGAGGACTGGCAGCTGCCAGCGTCAAGACAAAGGCATGAGCATCAGAGTAGTACATCTACAAAGACTGTGTGGGTAATGTAGCCAAAGTTCACATGAGCATATCTTAAAAATAATACAGAGTGCCCAGATGCTTGCTAGCTCCCACTCCATTAAGTTTTGTGGAGATGAAGGAAGCCAGCTCTATTTGGCTCGTATTAGCTCTCAAGGAACTGAACGTATCATACATTTTCAGCAATTTCTTATCATTGCAACGAACAATCCAGCCTGTCCTTGCATTGAATTTTATATGAGAAAACCATAATTTCCTTCAAATTTTCTGTAATTCAAATTTATTTCCCTTACTAACCCATTTTGCTTTCTGAATCTATGATGGCAACGATTATTTAGCTCGAGCCCAAATTGGTGCAGATATGAATTTCCCTAGGTTGAAAAGGTTAAGAGAGATTTTACTCCTTGCCAAGACAGATCCTCTCTTTTTACCAATGTGAAGCCCACATCAAATTGTTCTAACATGCTGTGGTAAAACATCCTTATTAATCCATATTCTTCCATGCTGATACATAGCTATGGATAAATAAGTTTCAAGCTTGCAAACACTCTACTTAAGCTTGAAGGAAACTTTCAATATTAAACAGCAAGTTACTTTTAAAAATGCCTTTTGGCTGGTGCTACAAAACTCATCAATGTAGCTATGAAATCTGCACTAGGTACAGGAAAAAAAGTCTGAGATAAACTACTTTAAATAATTGGGGAGAAAATCTACTGGCCGTTGGAAGCTGTTTGATAAAGGAGCACATTGTGTCGATGTCTACAATTTTAGCATTTGGAGCCCTGGACTCTCAACAGGTGAATTCTCAAGATATAATTGTTAAAATACAAGTGAATGGTATTGTTAAATTAAACGTTCACATCATCTCCAACATTTCACACACTTCCTTTCACCATTCATCTCCCTCCAAACACAGTAACTGAAGGGCTCTCAAGAAGCTGATTTCTCTTACCTGTCTAGTACAAGGTCCGGGGCGAAAATTAATTTCCCAGGATGGTCGATTGATCTCCACATTAAACCAATCATTAAAACTTCCATCCAGCAGCTCTCCAAGAGCCTGACTTGGTCATAGAGGGTGAGATCAATAAAGCCTAAAATGATGAAAACAGCATCAAATAAATCAACTTGTTTACATCTCTGTTTTTATAAAAATGTCTTTAATATACAAAAAAAAAGAAAAAAAAAAAAGAAGAAACACGGGTTGTGAAAAAGACAGAAAAAGACACATGCACTGATATCAGAAGTGCATTGCTGTCATCTCTCGAGTGGGAAAAAAAAAAAAGTGATTATCTTTGACACATCTTTCACAAAACCTTTGAAATGATAGAACCATAGAATCCTTAGAGTTGGAAGGGACCTCTGAGGGCCATCTAGTCCATCCCTCCTGCAGCAAACAGTGACACCACAGCTCAATCTGGTTACCCAGGGCCTTATCCAGCCTTGCCTTGAAAGTCTTCAGGGAAAATAAATAAATCAGAGCAGTGCTGAAGCACAACTGGCACGTAGGTGAATGTAGACCTGCTTTACATGCGGGCACCTCCTTAGATGACAGCCCCAGAGACTTCTTGAAGGTACCAAGGACCCACTATGGAAACTCACATCTATTAAAGATTTATCACATTATACTGTGGAGGACTCCTACGAAAATAGACCATTCTTTTCCCATAACATATAAGCTTGCTGCTTTTGCAGGGTTGTCTCTTGGTGTTTTGTTTGGACCTCAGGAGTCAGCCACATTTTTGGGTATGTTTGGTTCCTATGAAAGAAGCCACATCTCAGTTGCTCTGTGTTATCACCTTATTGGTAAATGCCATGTGTTGATTGATTAAAAAAAAAGGAAGACTAGGGTAGTTGATGACGGTAGTGATGTCTGCATCATCTCCATATGTGGCACCCCAGAAGCAAGAACAGAATTGATGCAATAGAGTGTAAGCCCTTTTCTAGCATTTAGCTCTCTCTGGAACTTCCAGCAAGTGACAGATGATGCAGCAACACAACCAGAAGAGAGAAAAAGTTGTTGCTTTAACATACAAGAAGAAAAGCCTTAGTTGAACTCCAAGGTTCTTAGGGGTCCCTTCCGACTTGGGATGTTCAATGGTTCTACAAATAAAGAAAAATGTAACATGCACAAATGAGGAAAATAGAGAATTAACAACCACCACCACACAGAAAATGGAGAAGTGTCCATCACCAGAAGGCAAGCCCAAGAAAAGCACAGAGACAACAACGATCAGTTCTGCACTCAGTCTGCAATTCTGTTCTAAATCAAGATCAGGTCAAAGTTTTCAAAGCAGAGACACTTCGGATAAGACTGCTAACGAAGATGCTTAAGCTTTAGATGTGCTGGTAACTACAGCTCCAAATGGTGAAAAAGCCATTACAGGGCCTGGCCATGGGAGATGGGCTTCCTGCAGATCTTTTTGGATAGTTCTCTGACGTCTCAAACATACAGCATACATTTCATGCGCTGTCATGAAATCTGCTTCCAGTAGTTTATATAAATGTTCTATGTATTTTCAGCATATTAAAGTACTGCCTTGGAAGACAGTCAGTGACATCCCCAGGGGAATGCGAACTCTCTCTTTGCATCGCTGAAACCGCTGCCTTTCACACTGAGAGCCTTACTCCTTTACTCCAACAGGAGCCCACAAGCTGTGCTTTCCCTGGCAGATTTCACTGTCAAAGAATTTACTACAGAACTCACAGCCAATGGCAGATTATCTGCCAGACCCAAACCCTCATAATTTTAAAAATGCTTTTAGAAAAATACCCATGGAAGTGTGAATAGGATCAACCAACAGGGATGGTTTCCTGGGAAACAACAGCTCAAAGACATTTCAGGGGTTTATTTAAATCAACAGTTACAGAGGCGTGCACTGATTTCTCCACCGTAAACAAGAAGTTAGGGGGTTGAAAAACAAATCCCAGTAGAGCTGTCAGACCAAGTCCCAGTTTTCAGTGTAAAGGTAATTAGAGATTCAGATGTATCCCAGATGGCACCTGCTAAATACGCATTGCCAACAGCATGATTTATAAACATCAAGTGCTGCTATTAAGACTATTCCTTTCCTCTTTGTAGCAATCATGTTTAAAGGTTGAGGATAGCACATTAGCATGACAGCTTCTATTGCAGAATCTGAAGTCCCTTCTCATTTGCTGCAGAGTACACTAAATTGCTCATTTTTCTATGGCTGTAGAACCTGCCCTTTAAATTCTGTGCTCTATAGCTAATCCTTCAATATAAATTACTAAGATATACTGCCATAACAACATAGGGAAAAGAAAAAACAGCAGAAAAAAAAAAACATCTTCTGGGTATGCAGTAGCTACCCAAAGATATCACTCTGGCCAGCAACTATGTTCCATAATGAACCCAAACTTCAACATCATGACAACATTCCATCTTTCAGCCACATGAGTACAGCCATGAGCCCCCTTCAGCTCTCTTAAACTAGGTCAACCGAGTCAAAGGCAATTATAGAAGCTATGTTATACCCACAGTTAACATCGAATTAAAATCATTGGACATCATGAGAAAAAAAAATAATCCAGGTGTTGTCTTCTACTTTTATGAACAAAAATTCAATCCAACAAGCTGACTGTATACCAAAAATACACAGAATGAGAGTTGTTATAAAAGAAGGTCATTAAAAATTAAGTAACAGAAAAAAACAGATTTAGATTTCCTCTTCAGACAAACCTCTATCAGAATACAGCACATATAGCACTAAGATAAGAAGAAAAGAATAAAATCCTTTACTTAAGGATGACCAAAGTAATATCTATCTAATAACTTAGAAGAGAAATACATTAAAAGTATTGTAAAATTAGTGCTCACTGGGCCATTAGTCAAGGAGTTTTTCTTTTTTTTCGCATGGATTCTTCAGGGAAGAATTTGCAAACTCAAATCCTATGGACTGAGCTTCGTCACCTCATTTACTTTAAAGGAAGAAATAAATCCATGTTCAAGATGTTGTAAAAGCCATGTTATACTGTGATGTTATTTGTAACTGGGAACATATTGCATTTCACATCTATTTTTGGCATTTTTCTAAAATAGCATTTATTTCTGTTCTGTGTAACAAGTGATCACAAAGAACACATGTGATAAAGTGTGAACATTCCCAGGAGCTGCTTTGAAGGACTTTGATCGCCTCAACAGGTTTTCTTCATACAATTCTTTTACTACCAAGAAAAAGGTTTTACTTCTGACAAACATTGAAGAGAAGCTAAAAGTAACCAATGCCAAAAGTGAAGTTGGTTCAGAAACTGATTTTCCTCTAATGTTGAAAATATAACAGTTTCATTTTTGGCTGAGGTCGTGGTTTCTTTTGTTGCCATTTTCATTTTTAATCTGACAATTAAAAATAAAAACCAGAAATGGAACTGCAATTAGAGAAATTCCTTTTTTTTTTTCCTTTCAAATATTGCTTAATTGCACTCGCTTTAAAACAACCCATGTTAACAGGAACATCCTCTTACAACTAGCTAGCATGGTTTCAGATGCTCATGCAGTGCTGGTATCTCCTTCCCAGCTCCTAACCTGGAATCTGCACACCTGAGAACTATCACACCTGTACCATTCAACACAGAAGCTTAACCAGGGCATTCTGTAATGAGGAGATGCAGTCCCACAGCCATGGGGTGTTGACTCCTCAGTGCAGATGGACAAGGCTTAGGACTGCTAGGTGCAATGCAGAACACATCAGGTGTGCAAGGTACATGCAGCTGTAGGGCTCACTTCCAGCAGAGCATTATATATGAAGTTAAAGCACAGCACATCCGTGGATGCTTCAGAGAGCAGTTACATTCAAGGTAACACATGTAGTTGTAATTCAGTGAATGCTCTTTGCATGATCAACAGCCCAAACCATTCATGTTAATTTTTGGTTTGAAGGAATACACACAGTAGTTCTGAGATCAGTACAATGTACCTCTTAATCTGATTCTCTCATGTACAATTATATCAGCTGAAGCACTTGTGGAGACTCAGTTCTTGGCTACAAAGCAGTTTTCATCAACTTCAATACAAAGCCGTTATTAGATTTCAAGGAAACCATTTGTGTTGGTTTTGTTTTTTTCCAATAGCAGTCTAGTTAACACACATTTTAAAGAACTTAATCAGATTAATCAGGCAGTTAAAGCCAATGAGATAAAAATAACATGTAACATCAACTATGCTTTTTAGCAACCTGAATAAGTACTTGGCTAACAACAGATATCAAACTGTGGGCAAGGCTGTCTTCTGCTTCAAAATGCTCCCAAGTGAAGTTCTGAGATCAATAGTTTGTCCATTACTGCTGTAGCGTAGAAAGCATAAGACTTTCACACTACAAGTTTACAGTGCCATGCCATTAAGGCATCAAATGAAATAAATAAAAAAGAGATTGAAATTCTTACCAGGAATTTTTTTGGCCCAGCCAATCATGTGAACCAGCTCTTTGTCTGCCAGTTTTGTCAGGGACATCATCATGGAGGCCTCGGTGAACGGTTTGCTGGGGCGACTCACCAACACATTGGGAGGCTCAGCTTCAAGCAGAGTTAAAACAAACTGTTCCGGACTGACTGTGCTGAGGAGGATCTCTTTTACACGGGTTGCAGCCTCATTGTACTTCCTGGTTTTGCCCATGCAATCTTCTGAATTACGATGGCGGCGCAGGATGCGGTACCCACAGCGTTCTCTTCTTGAGCCTGACACGAGAGGTACACAATTGCATTGAAATACGTTTCTCTTGCTGCTGCATTGCACAAAACCAAATGTTTGGGGAGGAGAGGAAAAGCCCCTCAGTAGTGGATGTTCTAACATTAAACATCAAGTTTCAGACTTTCTAGAGCATTTGGCATTGACCTAACTTTGCTTCGGTGGAGCTTCCTGAAGAAAAAATAACTGAAAACAATGTTTATTTTTGAACCTACTTTACCAGTTCCTGGGAAAATCCCACTGACATCAAAAAGAGATAAATCAAGTCTTTACATGCAACTAATGAAAACTGTTTAATTTGGTTAATAAATTTGCTTTTAAATGTTAACTGGGAAAAAAAATTCTAAAGTTTGAACCATGAGTAAATACCTCAGCCAGAAGCACAGCTCAGCCTCACTGCTAGCTGGGTGCTAAGCTGGGGACCTACTGAAAGGTAACCTGTCTTCTCCATAGGTCCAGTTAAGCCAGCAGGAGTTTCCCCAAAGTGAATTTGGGTATCTACAACTAGACAGAGCAAGCCCCCACTTTGGAGTTACACGTGCAGAATATTATTTCTCTTTCACAGAGCAGTCCTTTTACAAAGGCCTTAAATTAACAAGCAGTAAAAAACCATTCTGATAAGACAACGTCAAACATTTCCTGTCTATCAGCATTATTGGTGGAATCACTGTAATCTATTCTTGAAGAGGCTAAAGGGTTTAAAAACAGAGGACATCTGATGCAGTGCTCAGCCACGATGTCTGTTTCCCTCACACCTTTTTTGTTTATTTATAAATAAACTTCAGCAGTAACTAACATGCAAGTTTTCATCACATTAAAAAAAAAAACAAACAATCAAGTTATTTAAATATTAAGTTACTAAACAGATTCATAGGCTCGAATCCTCCAGCAGTTAATATTTTCAACATCAGTGAGAAATTTTCCTCTAAATATTTCAAAAGACAATTTTTTGTGCTAGCCAATGCTTTTACTGACATGATATTCAAACACTGAATTTTCATATACACATAAATGCCAGTGGTAGCATAAATCTATATCAGATCAACATTTATTATTCTATTAGCAGACACCATGGAGTCTAAAAGCACAGTAATAGGTTGTCTCATTTTGTTTCAGTCCCATAAACTGCACAAAAGCATCCTTTCACATAGCACTGCTATCCTGACAATACTACAGCTAATTAAGCCTTTTTGGCATGCTGTCCAAAGCAACATCAGAGCCACAGAATGTGGTTCTTCTTTACTATTCTTTATACGTTTCATAAAGTACATGAAGAAAAAGGAGTAGATGAATAACGAAGGTAGAAAAAACCCAACAGTTCCAACCAGCACCCTGACTAATCTCATGGCTACCAAAGAACAGTGACTAGTGGTCTGGAAATGACACCCACCAGATAAGTCAGCAGGAAAGGCTTTTCAGTTCTCTTGTAGTGACCAGAAGTTCCAAGCCAACCTCTAGCCATACCAGAGGATCTGTTTGTCACCTACCAGTAGGGCCATGGGTTTGGACCAGTTCCCAGAGACCCATTTGCACGCATGCATATCAGGAAGAGAATTTGTAAAAAAAGACACATGGAAGATTGCAGAAATCAAAGGCCAGCTACTGATAACACTGATGCATGAGCGGAGGGCTGAGTATCAGACACTGGTTCCTGCAGCCTAGGGAAGTAGCGGGCAGCTGCCTGACAGACAGAGTACTTAAACCTAATGCTGGAGGGATACATACTGTATAAAATCATATATGTACCACTATTTCCTTATTTGTGTAAGTGCTAGATGTGATGTCTGCCAATTGGCATGGCTGGCTGTGGATATAGGTATTAAGTTTTTGTTAATGGCAACAGTTGCTCATATTTGCTATTAGCAGACACAGTAATGTTGCAGTTTCCCATCTATCAAGCTACTGGACTCAGCAATTCTTATCATTCCTCATCTGCGTCTATCAGTTACATGGAAGGTGAGTTGTCTACATTCTAATGAGGCAATGAAGTTGCCTCTGGCTCTGAGTTCCATTTAGCAAAGTAAGAGTTCACACATTAGCCAAATTAAAAACAAAAAGGGGTAAAGGCACGCACACACAAAAACCCAATCTCAGATGCTATTGCTAAATTAGATGTTGGGTGAATGCAGACTCTCAGTGTTGGATGTTCCCAGATGATGTGGCTTGTCAGATCACAATCCTGTCTTGTCTTCAGCAGCTGTCAAGCACCATTTGAGTCAACCTGTGAGAAGGATGAGATGTAGAAGCCAGTCAGGTATAACCTGAAGGCATCAAAAAGACTGGCTAATGATTAACAAGTCTGCCTTGACTTTACAGATGTGGAACTTTCAACTACACATTGTCACAAACCTCACTTGCTGCCTATTCAGTAAAGCGCATCAGATGTAAAAGGGAATTGTAAAGAGGATCTGAATATTAGAGAATGCCCACTACCTGGAAGCAGATGAGGTTGGAGAAGACAAAGAGGCAATGCTGGTGGTTCCTTGAACAGTTCTCTGGCATGGAGGAACCCAAGTGGAATGAAGCATTTGGAGCAGTGTTTGGAACCAGTTCTGGCCTAAATTCCAAATTCACTGTAGAAAGGATGGTTTTATATCTTGAGAAGGAGTATGATGAAATGGCTTGAGCACTGGCAGGACATTTACACAAACAGAAAATATTGTATTGATGGAAAATAATCAGGGATTTGCAGAACAACACCAGTCCTAGTTTAGCTGAATGAAATCTAGTTAGACGTTGCCAGAGAAGCCGAGCAGGGAAGGATAACATACCAGCAGAGACAGAACTGAAAGCATTATCTCACGGTACATTTACAAAATCAAACTTGATTATAACACTCAAAAAAAAAATTTTTACCTGTAAAACCACTCAAGTCACAATCAATTTCTTCATCATTCTGGACAGGTTCTTTTCTTCTTGAGAAAGTCAAAGGAGAGTGAGGCAGAGATTAATTTCTACACACATGCATGGAAGATGCAGTGAACTTTGCTAGGCCTCATTTTTGGACAACACACAAAAGTCAAGAGGAAAGTCTAAATGCACTTTGTCAGCTGCAGGAAAACAATCTAATTGCACAGGGGCCTGCGGACTGCTCTGAAGTCACACCATACACAGAAAGTATGTAAATATTTTCCTTCAGGAAGGACAAAGAGGAAATATCAGCAATGTGCTAAGAAACTGAAACTGAAGTACAACTGGAGAACGAAGAAGCACCAAGGTATTGGAGTGCTCTGTTTAGAGAGACCTGTGGCTCAGACTTCCGTACAAATGCGCATGGTAAAGAGTGTAATCACCAGGAGAGCTGAACGAAAGCAGGAAGCAGTGCCCTGCTGAAGTGTTTTGAAATGGGCATCTCGAAGGACAGAACAAGAAAAACAGAGCAGACTGAAAGCCACAGGGAGACACACTGTGGAGGATGAATTTTCTTGGGCTATTAGAAAAATAACAGCTGCTCCATGACATGCATCCTTCAGTACCTGTTGGAAATGTGAAACCCCCAAACAGAAAGTGTATGAAGAGCAGCCTTTGAATTAAACGTGTGGAAGAGTAGTGCAGTTGGCTGAAGGGACCAGAAAAGCTACTGGCTGAAGGGGGAGCTAGAGAGATAAGGAGATGGCTGGTGAGACAGTAAGGAAGAAATTCCAGCAAATGGGACACACGTCATAAGTGACATGAGCTCAGGCAAGAATTTGCAACCTACTGATCGATCCTAGTTCAGTTCCTGGTACTGAAGTGAACCCAGTGCTATGGGACTCAATATGCTCTGATCAGCTGTCCTCAGATCTTTTGAAAAGGAGAATTAAAAAAAAAAAATGAAAGGGATGTGTGAAGAAGAAAATAAAATAAGGGAGGGAACAGAATAATTAATATTTGCATGTAATTTTAATTGCCACGTATTTTCAAAGCAGACAAAGTCTAACTTGCTGAGCAGTGTGCATAAAACACAACACATCCATAATTAAAAGTTATTTATTTCCACATTTGAATTTACTCGGCTGGGGAAAAAAAGAGAGCTATAAGATTACACAGCTAAGAAAGCAACATTTAAGCTTGCTAGTCAATGGACACATTAGGTTGTAGCAGATTTTCCTCTTAATACAATATTTAAGCAATGTAAAGGAACTTCTGTGCTTCCTATTCAAATGTGAAGTTCAGGCAGGACTGAAAAACTTTGCCTGATACACTTATTAGTATCCAAGAGGCATGCATGCTGATAAATCTGTATGTAAGAAATAATTATAGACAAGCTTAATGTTTAGCTTCAGTATATAGAGATATGAATCAACCCATGTAAAGGCACAGCATTAAAACACTTAAAGTTTCCAAGATTAGAGACTATTACTGAAATTGCCACAAACTCCCTAAATATACTTAATAGCTAATATTCATTCAAATAAAGGTAATTCAGGAAATTGGAAAAGTGCCTAAGATGATCAAATCTCTTGTTCTTCCTACTGCACTCCTCTTATTTAGAGCAATTATTTGTGCAGGAAAATAGCTGTATTCAGCTGAGAACACTAGACTAAGGGCAAGACCTCGAGTTACAGCACCATAAGCCACATGGGTGAATGACTGCAAGAACGTAAGAAATAAAACACACTGAAAGAAGTCACTGGGTTTGCTCAGCTCAGAGCAGAGGAGGCTGAGGGGAGACCTCATGGTGGCCTATAGCTCCTCATAGGTTGTGGAGGGTCAGGCTGGATATCAGAAAAATGTTTTTCACCAGAGAGCAGTGGTCATGACATTGGCTTTCTAGGGCAGTGGGCACAGCCCCAGGCTGCAGGAGCTCAAGGAGAGTTTGTACAGTGCTCTCAGATGTAGGGTTTGAGTTTTGAGTGGTTCTGTGTGGAGACAGAGGTTGGACTTTACGATCCTTACAGGACCCCTCTGACTTGGGATATTCTGTATTAAATCCTTAGAAAGAACTTTTCCACTCACCTATGGACAAACTGCAAACAGGAATTACTGGCAGTATGCAGTTGGGCATGTTGCTCTTAACGTTGATTTTGGTCCCTGACAACTGCTTACGTAACTAGTCAGTTCAGTAATGTTTGAGAGCAAGTTTTTATTAGTAAATCATTATCACTCAAGTAACCTTTGAAAGGAAATGCAAACGTTCTGGTGAGTATACCTGTATTCATAGAGAAGGTCTGACCACGATGCTGTTGTCAGCCAAGAACATATGAGAACAAGGGATAAAATTACTGTAATTTCCAAAACAGCTGAACTACAATTAATACATTTCATGCCCAGAGAATACCATGAAACATTTTTCTCTGTGCGCTTCCTATGTGAAAAATAGTTTACAGTATTTCTTCTATATAGAGCTATCCAGAATCTGCAAGCAGCAGGCAAATAGAGGAGAAAAAGAGAGCTAAATTCTGAACTTCAAAATTCTTACCACACAGAAATCTGCTTTTCTATCTGTAAACTGAAGGAATAATACCAGTACTCAGAGGCAGCATCTAGCCTTTACCTTTTAATATGAATCATCAGCATTCTCATTGCGTCAGGGAGGTGGCAAAACAGAGCTCTGTCTTTGGAAGAATTAAGTCTGTTCTAACAGGAACAACAGGATACTGAAGACTTCTTACCAAAGAATGTTTATTTTAGCCTCAGGAAGCAAAAAAAGAAAAAGCAGCAGCATATTTGCACAGAGGGTGGCTCTAACAAAATGATAAAGCAACTCCTCTCTTCTTTCTTTACCTTGGGCAAACAAGTTCAGACCCTTTCAGAATCCCCAGGTGAACATCAGGAAGTTCTAAGAGCAGATCTCTTGATCTATTTTATTCAAGTCTTCGGGCAGAATTAATATATTTCTAGTAATTCTGTTTTCCTTGTTCCTGATGACAGTGCTTTCTTTGCAATTAGTTTTCTACTATCACTCCTAATGCCAAAATTTAGCAGTAGTTTTCTTGATTAGAACAGTAGGCAACACAGGCTTCCTACAGAGAAATTTACAGATACAGTGTCTAAGACCCCATGCTTCCAGCAGTATGGTAAACATTCTGTTAGAAAATCCATTATCACCTTAATGCAAAGAACCTCCAAGCCAGGCTCCACTGAAATACCTGTGTATTGTCATGTTGACTTCTCTATATTTACAAATGCAATGACATTCAAGAGTCTCCAAGCCAGGAAACTCCAAAGGAAAGCTTTCCTACTAATTTTAGAAATAACATATACTATAGTATATTTACACGCAGAAACATATATAATGCACACACAAACATTTTCCTCAAGGTGGCTATTTATGCTACACAAAATTAGGATTGAAAGGTTTGATGCAAACAGCGTAGAGTTTATGATGAGCTTTCATAAATCAGCAAAGTGGTAATTGAGGCTCTTCTGCCACTTCTGCTGGATAACAAGTCTTTCCAAGCAAATATACACTGACAAACCATTCTATCCTATCCAAGGTTTTAGCAGAAGTTAACCAATGCATTTACTAAGTGACCTGGGAAAAAAGACTGGGGAAAAGTCTTCATTAAAAAGAAAACATACACTTTCATGGCTTTCTATGGCATAAAAGTGGTAATAAAGTATCGCTCTAAGAAGAAAAAAGTGAAAGATAGTCACTCTGGTCTACAGGAAATTTCATTTGTGTTTCATGCAAGAACTACACTTTTAAAATCTGTCTGGTTTAAACATTTGTCAAGTAATGGGACCACCACGTCCCTGTGCATCAGCTTTACACATAAGTGTCTCTTAACTCATCAAGAAATTCAGACAATCCAGCTTCAATTATCAGGCACACATTTTTTTCTTTTTTAATTAACTTCTTAAGGTTCTCAAACTGAGTTCTCAAAATTATCAAGTTTCAATGCTACTGAAGCTAATTTTAAAAATGAATTATTTTTAAAACAGAACTCCCATTACATATTGTATTTAATGTATCAGATATAATAGGCATATCTAATATATCTGTACATAAATGAGTTTTAAAGTGTCGTTAATGTTGCATAAACATTCATTATGTTACTTGTAACACTTTAGTGTCTGTGAGGTCTAATCACAAGCCTGGACTTTCTGGACAATTAGGATAAAAGGATTCATTTGAAGGAAGTATTGTGGAGGATCATCTTATGCCACTGTAGAATCAACTTCTTCAGAAGCCCTCCAAAGCTGAAGCTTGATAGAAAACATTCTCAGGGAGACACTGTAAAATTCTCAGTCATAGAGTTGAACGAGACAGCAGTGCTATTCAGAAAGTAACGTTTCAAAAAGTATCCTTTTTGCAAGGTCTTCCTTTCTAGATACCAGTCAGCAAAAGTAGCCAAGACCACATGTACAAAAAACGCCAATAAAGGTGAGATACAACAGTGCAGAAGAACGTAAGAACAAACTAACTGCTTTGAGTAACAGACATTATATGTACTTCACGAGTACAAACACAACACAAGGAACAACTGAAATTGTGGCTCTGAGCTGGGAGTTATCAGCTAGAATTGAACAAGGAGGCTACAATCAAAACAGCTCAGTGAATGATTTCAACCCGTGAGTATGGTACAGCCATGGAAAAGGCAAACAGCATCCTGGGCTGCATGCAGAGAATATCCCCTGCAGACATAGCCATGTTTTAATGCTGCAGTGAAGAGAGCTTACAGGAATACCTTCTACAATTCTTGTCATCAAAGTGCAAAATGCATTAGTCCATCCTGGAGATTATTATGGGACAAGCTACCCTAACTTACAAAATCTTTCAGTAGACTGTTTTACAAGGAGACTGCTTGGTTTATATAGTCTAATAAAACAAAAGCTGTGTGGGGATATGACTGTAGTCCATAAATACAACCAGAGCGTTAACAATAAAGAAAAGAGCCTCTAAGCCACAAGACAGCGTTGCCACAAGAATGAACGGGCATTAAGCATTCAGCAATAAATGCTGGATGGAATTCAGAAGAATGTTCCTAATGAAAGAAAGAATATTCTGCAAACAGCCTTCAGATCAAAGCAGTGGGTGGTTAAAAACACAGGCGAACTTTGAAATAGAAATAGCTATCTGCATTAAATGAGTTGAAATTATATGCATACCTGCTAATCACCAAGGACCAGGTGCAGTGACCTTGTCCCTACCATGGTAGTGCTCGTAAGCAATATTTTCCCAGCCTACTTCTATCATGAACATTGGGAAAACTATAAGAAAGATAAAACTTGACTATAAAAGTACTTTAAATATTGAAACACCTTTTAAGGGATTTTCTTCTTAAAAGTAACCTTTAAAACTCTAACAGTGAAGAAACAGAAGTAGAGGGGAGTAAAGCAAAAGGATGGATAGTGCAATGATAAACAGGGATAGTTCACTGCTTCTTTTGATGAAAGAACGGGAAGTCATCATGTGAAAGAAGTCCATGAGAAGCAACAGCAAGAAAAAAAAAAAAGAGAAGTATCTCCTAACCCTATATAAGCAGATAAAGCCCTGCAGAAGGTGCCTGGAAAATGGATGACTTGTTCTTTACAAGAAATGCAGTCAAGCTGAAGAACTTCTTGCTGTGGGGTATTTTAGAGGCCAAGACTTTACAGGATAAAAAATGGGGACGCTGGACAAGTCATCATTTGGTTAACCCACTGAGACGTAATAAATGCAAGAAACTTCTTCTAGATCACTAAGTTTGGGAGTTAGTGGTCCCAAACTGATAGCTTTTGGAAGCTGAAAGTTTTCAGCAGTAGCTTCACACGGATGTTAGTCTCAATCCTACTTCTCCCTCTTTATTCTTTGTCACCACTGGAAGCAAGCTAATTCACTGCTGCTCAGATGCAGCATTGCTGCTGTTTCTTTGCATTCAGCCACACAACACAGCACAGGCTCATTTACTCCCACCTTAGAAAGGATTTCAGTTTGACTTGAGGCTCAAGCAGAAGCATTCTTGGTTCCCATTCTGCAGAATATAGCATGCAAATAAGCTTCATTTACAGAGTTCAGTGGAGGAACAACAGTTTTCCTGCATTTAATCTACTCCCCACTCCTTCCCACAGGTTAACTTCAGAAAAATTCAGTCTTCCTGCTTTAAGAATTGGTGTACTCCTACCTACAAAGCTTGCTTAAACCTTGCTCTAATTGCCTTGTTGCGCCTTTTTATAATTCTGGGGATCGGTTGGGGGAAGCTGTACAGAACTGTCTGAAGGCAACAAATCCCAAGTAAGTAACGCCGACACACAGAACTTACCACATTTCATCATTCCCACTTCATAGCATTTCCGTAGCCGGCATGCCTGGCAGCTTTTGCGCCTGTTTTTGTCTATTGTGCATTGATTCGTAGCTGGGCAGATGTAATCATTATGTCCTGCAGCAGAGTAAAAGAGAAAAATTTAACATCTCCACCAATCTCTCTTGACTATTTCCCAAAGCAGGGATTTTAAGCATCTCATCTATTTCTTATCTAAGCTCCATTAATTTAAACAATGCAAAAATCACATATTTGTCCTGTACTGAAAACATGGCCTTAAAATGCAACCAGAAAGATCAGCTTTTACTGTTGACTGTTAAGATAACCAAGTATCTAATAATACCAACACATTATTGAAAATAAGATGCACACTCTTGTGGAAACTTGCTCCCAGTCTAAAACATCTTACTGCTTACTGGGTTTCTATAAACGGCAGAGAGTATTTGTGCTCGGCACATTTGGAAATAGCAGTGCACACAACCTCAGTCTGCAAAGATTTAAGTAAACTACTCCTCTATTTGCTGAGCTCTCTCTCTGGCTTGGTGAGTCCCAGGATTGAAGAAGCCTTTGGAGAACTGACTCTGATAGAAGTTCTTGTTATTGCTGTTATTTTGAAATTAAAAGCCTGAGAAAGAAGACTGGCATAAATTAACACATAGTGTACAAAACAAAGAAAATCACAAACTTTCATACATTTTAAACAAATTTTTGATTTGCACTAGCTGTCTTCCTCTTCTCTCCCATCTCACCCCACTTTTTCTCAGGATTGTTGTATCTAATTAACCAATAAACTGCTTCAAAAGTTTATTCCTATAAGCTAGACCTGACTATGAAGTGGATCCAAATGCAACCAAACTACCTCTTGCCAAACTCTGCAGATCTCTCTTGCAGTCATCACCAAGGATTACAAATATATTCAATAATTTACATTTCTTAATTTCCTTTCTCTCAGGCTGTTTCTTTAATTTGTTTTGTTTTTTAACATTAAGAATGGATCAGACAAAGATACAGCAGACTACAAGTAGGGTGGTTGTTTGGTTTTGTGTTTTGCCTTGATTCATGAGCAAGTCCAAGAGTTCATGTCCCCAAGAGTAATTATTTAACTGAACCATTGTGACCATTTCCTTGCAAAATTAAAATAATTTTAACCTTGAATTTTTGAACTGGCAGAGTTTTAAAAAGAAGAGATCAGGTTACAGTTTGTCCCATTTCCTTCTGGTAGATACAATTGAAAAACAAATTACTGTTTATCACTCTTCACACAACACAGGGGGAAAGGAAGAAGAAACTTTCTGCTGCTCTATAACCCAAGCACAAAGGAACATAAAGTGGTTTGAAACTCCCATGTCCTTGAGATCATTTATTTGCAGGCAGATGTTCAGAGATATGGAACTGATATACGACCAACGTAGACAAGCAGGAGACCACACACATTTGCCCAGAAATACCATCTAATTTCAATCCTGGGCCTACCATAGGCTAAATGCTTGGCTCCAGGTGGCCCATAACTTTATGATTTTTCTAAGCAGCATCCTTCATAACAGTGATTGCAACTGAACACTCAATAGTGCTTCATGCCAAGAATTTTCACTTATTTGAATCACAAACAAATATTACCTGACAGGGTACATTAAGGTGTACAAAAGAACACAGTAGGCACCTTGTTCATGACCACAGCACATGTGATCAGCACAGAGCAGGCAAATAATTTTCCTGACAGAAAACACTTTGAGACTAAACTCAGTCTCCATTTGTGATAACTGGAGACAAAGTTATCTTCAATTATTTCAAAAAGTCAAAAGAACTTTCACCAATTTGTAGAAACTGTTATTCACCTGCACAGAACTTGCACAATAAATTGGAAAGGCAAACTAATTTTAAGTTTGATTCTAATGGTGACACCAACTCTGCCACATTGAGCCAAAAGAAAATACCTCAAAGACTGCTGAAGGCCTCATGCAGCAGAGGAAGAGAACATTACAGAACAAAGAACAATAGAAGTTTGTGTTGGTATCTGTAGTTAGCATTCAATGTCAATTGGATTAAGTTTCCACCACGAGGCCTCTGGACATGATGACCAGAGCAATGGATAAGAAGCAGATGTGATACTAAGCTGTAGTACAGTGCATAAGTCACTGCCTGTAGCCTGTGATAGCAACCATGGATGTAGATATTATATGCTATGACTCAATAGTTCCAAATAATATACTCTCGTTAGGAATAGCTCGTCCAAAACTTTTACTTGTGAGAAGTACCTACTCTGCTATAATAAATTCACAATTACTGCATCTACTTTGTAACACAAACTGAAATCAGATTCATAGGTGTGCAGTGCCATCCCACTGAGGCCATTGCTGCAGGACTCTCCCATGACATGTGCTCTACCTCCTCACTAAAGAAATGACTTGCTCCTCACTAAAGAAATGCTTGCTTTGTAATGTTTCCAAGCGTTTATGACAGAAGAACCAAAAGACAAAGCAATCAAGTCATACATTGTTCTACTTACACATGCAGCACTGCACACCAGAATTTTACATCAACACACCACCAGAGCAATTGCTGCAGTCTCTAATCATATGAAAAACTTAAGCTAAATCATCAAAAGCTGATTTTCCTACCTTGAATACTTCTTTTAAAAAATGCTTTACAGCCTTCACATGACCAGACTCCATAGTGATATCCTGAAGCATAGTCACTGCAGACTGCACAGAAGTGGGCGTCTCTTTTTGAGCCAGGATTACTTGCAATTGGGCTTGTACAGTCATCGCCATTAGTTCTTCTTTTTAATGTCTCCCTGATAGAGAAGAAAAATGTTATAAAAGGAAAAAATGAATCCAGTCCCATTATAGCTACATAAATCTAGCAAAGGATTTCATTATTTTTTCACATAAGATGTGAAAGAGCAGCTCAGAATGTTAGATTTCTGTTCAAGGTGATCACCAATGCTGATTACCATAACAGTGGAAATGATGAATAAAAGGAGGTAAGAATATAAGGATAATGGAGAAACATCATCAATAAAAGGCTTTCATGTATTAAACAACTGTGCATTGCTCTGCATAAATTAATGAGATGCATTTCTCAAGTGCACCAAGTTGTTCCAACTGATTTGAATTATCCTTCAGAACTCAATTAACATTAGAACAGAATAAAAACATGAAGGAACAACCAACTTTTGACACTAAGATCCAGTGAACAAACAGAAAGAGAAAAGGAACTTGGATCATCAGTAAAGAAAGTTTTTGGCATAGGAAGGACATCTATTGTACACTTCTCTGGACACCATTTTCTTGATAGTTTTAGCATATCTTACCTTCATGTCAATACAGTATTTGAGCTGGAGAGAAAATATTGCCACACGCATACTCTCAGTATCAGCTTGACAAAAGCAAAGCTGTGCAGTGAACCTAAAGGTATATATTTAAGCACAGAGGTTTCTCATGCAGAGTGCTCTTCATGCTCCCTTCCAGCAGTATTAAAGAGAAGAAGCATCAGCTGGAATGAGACAGCAGGTTGCACAGTTTGTGCGACTTCTGAAGAGCAAGGGTACACTTCCAGAGTAGAAATCTGCTCACCAACAAGAGCAAGTTTAAACAGAGTGGTGGAAATATGTTGAAATTGCTGTAATAGAGACTTTAATCAACACGTTAAAAGTAGACTTTGTGCTGGCTTCATGACAGGAGGTAAGGACAAAAACACCTACATGCCAATGAAAAAAAGTCCAGATCACAAGTATTTGAGGACAATGTTCTCTAGTTTTCTAATAAAAGATTGGGGGAAAAAAGAAAAAAAGAAAAAAAGAGCCTCTCTGAGCAAATTCCAAAACAGAAAATTACAGTATTTATCGTAGAATTCAGTTACAGTGAGATTTTTTTTTTAAAGTTAATTAATCCAGCTGTTACAGGGAATAAAAGGTATTTAGCTATTTAATGAGCCTGGTCTCAGATGACACACATACAGTTAAAGGATTTCTGAATCACTGACAAATTTCCCCTCCTGCTACACTGGGAAGACCAATGTGAGGAAATGCTCCCTTAGAATAAAGGGACTTTACCTTCCACACATCCCTAATATGCTGCTAAAGCAAGAAGGAAAATACATTGCTACTCTTTTCTAATTCCCTCTGTTTGGGAGAAAAGTAGCCTAGCATTTCACATCAGTATCAGAAGTAGCTCTACTTAAGAATCAAGATACAATTGTTAGAATCAGAAGAGAATCTAGATCAGTCACAGAGCATCTCAGTGACTGATGGATAATCTGTAGCAAACTATGTTTATCACCCTCGTTAGAGCACAAAGCTGTTCCAGATGACAATAAAGAAACAGTACAAACTGCAACATCACACTAAAGAGCGCTGCTTTTTACCTACCAGTCATCACAAGTGCTTCTTTATCTGCTTTAAAGTTTAGCTGCAGCCACTCTGCACACATGCAAACTACGTGACTTCTGCCTACTGGCAGAGAACAGCTTGCAGGAAGAGCAACAATCTGGAATGCATCCCTCCCACAGGCTCATCGGGCATCAAATCTGCTCATCAGCAATAGCTGTGGCAGCACAGCGGGAGGTTCAAAAGCAATTATTTTGTTACTGGTGTCTTTATGGACAAGAGAGCTAGGAAATAGAGGATTTTAACTTATGACATATATGCTCATTTCCCCAAGGACGTAGCAATCAGGCAGCCTACCCAGACAAACAGTTACAGGGTTAGAGCCACTTCCCATTGTACACAGGACTGATGTACTCAAGCACACTCAACAGAAAAGTGAGCTGCCAGGTCCTCCAGAAAAAAACTGGTAGGTGGCTGTGTGCCCACAGGGCTCCTGCACCAATCCATGCAGGAAAAAAGGGAGCGTATCCCAGCTGCAATTGAGGAGCTGCTTGGGTGGAGATTTTATTGCTTTAACCTCCAGGTGGTCCTCTCTATTTTTGATTGTAGTTTCCATATAGAATCACAGGATCACGCGAGTTGGAAGGGAACTCTGAAGGCCATCTAGTCCAGTGAACAGGGCCATGACAGCTCAATCCGGTTGCCCAAGGCCTTATTCAATCTCTACTTGAAAGTCTTCAGGTACACAGAGATATATAGTTTTTTTCCTTAAAGAGAATTAAGATTTTTTTTTTGAAGGTCACAACTCAATGATTTTCTAATGATCCTCATTTGCCCCACGTCTGGAGAGGCCAGGCTGGATGGGTCCCTGGGCAACCTGATCTAGTGCCTGATGTAATGATTGGAAGCCTTGCCCACTTTCAACCCAAGCCATTCTATGGTTCTGTGATCAGTAGCGACAAGATGATTACCCTGAAGGAGAAGGAATCAGCAAAACTATTCAGTATCTATCATGTCTCTTAATTAGTTCTAGATTTCATAGAATATCCCAAGTTGGAAGTGTTTGATGCAGATGTCACACTTGGAAAACCTGAGCCAGGATTCAACTTTTTAATAAAAATGAAGAATTGTGGCAAAGATCCGACCTGGCAGTTAGCAAGATTTGCTCATGGTAGTCATAATGCACCATGATTTCTTTGCTCCTTGTTCTTTTTTGTTTTGTTTTAAATCTAAATTACTGTGCTTTAAAAGAGAGAACAAAAATAAAACCAAGAAAACAGAAAAAAGCAAAAAAGTGATGAAGCCAAAAATTAACAGTCCAGATTTTATCACTTCTTAATAGGATTCCCTCCCACAGGCCACTGGCTCATTCATTCCCAGGAGATGATTCAATCTTATACAAACCTAAATTGTACAATGACAAAGGCTGTATCTGAGGGTTCATCACTTCCTGTGCTCAAGCTCTTGCCCTAGTTAGTGCACCATAAGTCTAAGAAGAGTGTTATAATTACTAACTTTTGCTCCAATTGATTTGAATCTCTTCCTTTCTCCCCTGACCATGAGACAAATGCTGTGCAAAAGTCAGCTGAAGAGTCATTTTCAACTTTTACCTTCCTCAGCTTCTAGGGAAGATCTCCACCACAATTTCTGGAAGTGCTGACACCACATAACCATGAATATTTCTGTCTCCAAAGCACAGGTCCCAAACACTGATTAACATACTGTAAATGATGCCACAGGTATCCAAAGATTAAGGGACATTTTTCTCTAAACTTGTAACTGCATCATAAAATTGAAATGCCAGCCCATCACCTCAAAGGAACTTCAAGATATTTCCAAGTGCCCTACAGAATGGACATAATTTAAAATAATTTAAAGAGAAAAAAAACAGCATAGGAGGATAATAGAAATAAATACAGCTTCAGAGCAGAGTTTGGACAATGTATGAATACAGTATTGGGGCACAGTAGGCAAGAAACTGACTTATTTGTATACAATTAAAGCAAGCATTGCTGGCCTGCACAAACCATTCATGTACGATCAGAAGCAGAAGGAAAATAATGGAACAGAAGAAGTTAAAGGGAGGAAATTAAGTTCCAGAAACATCTCTGGTAACCTTCTTAATGTTTTCTAGTACTTGTAAAAAAAAAAAAAAAAAAGTAAGACATATCTATCCATTTTAAAAATAAAACTTTTGTTTCTTTAATTAAAAACAATTTAGGAGATGAAGGCAGAAATTAATTTCAGATGCCATGCCAGATTACTCTGAAATATTACATAATTACATTATCACATTCCTTTTCTCTTCATGTCATTTTAATATAAATGGAGTGTATGGAAACTCTGATCCTGGACCAACAAAACCTGTGAGACTGTTTCTGTTATTTTCACTACCTGCAGGACATAATACAGATACACATAGCAAGGTCTGGAGTTTCCATCAAATTATTACCATTTTATGCAAAAAAAAAAAAACTATATATATATATCAGCTCTATAAATTCTCTAAAAAAGTTCATGTTTATTTTTCCTCGGAATGCTGCTCATTTTTGTTGACTACTGCTGCAGATTAACACCTCTAAAAGAAAACGTTATGCAGTGTAGCGTTAAATAAATTTCTTCATATAAAGAACTTATTTGCAAGGATGGAAAAATGTGTAGAATTCAGGTTTCTTATTTTAAGCTGATCTACAGGAAGTTCCAAATTACACAAGATCAGCCACAGCAAAGCGGCCCTCATTAGTACAGCAAATATTAACTGAAGTTTACACTCGGGGAAAAATAAAGCCCTCTCTCACAGAGAGACTCTCGCTTTATTCCTAAAGATAAAAATGAACTGTATAATAGCCCTAATTATGCACCGATCATAGGATGTCCTGGATTGAAAAGGACGACAATGATCATCTAACATTCCAACCCCTGCTGTGTGCAAGTCACCAACCACCAGCCCAGGCTGCCCAGAGCCACATCCAGCTTGGCCTTGAATGCCTGCAGGGATGGGGCATCCACAGCCTCCTTGGGCAACCTGTTCCAGTGCCTCACCACCCTCTGGGTGAAACACTCCCACCTAATATCTAAGCTAAACCTCCCATCTCAGTTTAAAACCATTCCCCCTTGTCCTATTACTACCCACCCTAGTAAACAGTTGTTCTCCCTCCTGTTTATACTGATGTTTTCTTACTCACCATTCAAACAACTCCCTTTTCTTCAACTACAATGTTATTTAAAATCATTTACACCTTGCAACGTTGGTCTCTCCCTTCCCCCAGAGCTATTCCTGTAAGTTTCAATCCCAAGAATTCTTCCTTCAAGGTATAATCTACAAAAATGTAGTGTCACAGTCATAGTTCCCATGGCAATAAATAAGATGCTCATGACATTGAAGATCTTGCCAAAAGATGAGGAAAAAGTACATTTTTATCTCAGGCCACGTAGCCACAACAGGGAATTTCAATTCCTCCTTTATGTGTTTGCATGTTGAATTATACATCATTTTTTAAAACTTCTAAAGACAAAGGAGGGGTTACAATGCATCATACTAGGACAAAAGAACCACTGGAAAGGTCCAGCTAGCAAAGAGTGATTGCTTGCTCCTGAGAGATAAAGATTATCCATGAATTTAGATACCCAATTACATTGATTTCTCTGCTTTAAATACAGTTATCATAAGCTACAGGCACAACAGCCCATAGGAACCCAAACAAACAGCAGAAGCCTTGAACACCAGAGGTACAGGTTTACTTTTAAATAGGAAGCCACACTGCAGAGCATTAGAAGGGCTGCTCTTGCCATTGGGTTCTTCCACTTGGCTCAGTCCACTATCTGGACAGCCCAGAACCCTAACCTGGACCTGTTTTCCCACTTTCCCAGACCTATCTGTTTTGAAACATTAACCATAGTAGGAAGACTTTGGATGATAACCCCACTCACCAGCACAAGGAATCCCTTTGTATGCTGGTGCCATGTAAAATAGCCTGTCCCAACTCACACACCTCACACCAGAAGCAGATACGTGTTCCAGAACTGCCTCTTTCTCTTCTGACTCCAAAGGCAGACTATTCAAGTGGGTATCCTGAAGATTTCTGCATTCCACAAGTCTGAATTAGGCTTACATTTTATATGTTAGTGCTGGACAAATAATATAAAGCCCATCCATTGCACAAGGAATGTTAGTAGTAAGAAAATTACTGAAAATTGAACTACAGTTGTTGCCAGGACATGCTGTTTTTCATATCATCAATGACTGAAGTTAAATAAGGAGCCCTATGAACAAACACACAGGGAGTAAAACAAGAATTGCCCCTGCAACACCCTCTGCTTCTATGCAGAAAAAGCTGTTGTGAACAAGAATGGAATTATTTTGTCAGCTGATGATGCATGCACTTCCCATGGCATGTAACATCGGGGTCTGTGCAGCATAGAACGTGTTTGCAAATTCAGTTCTGAGAAATTCAGCCTGTGAATCTGCTGCTCGCATTGCCTTAATGAGAAGTCAGTTCAGAACAGCAACAAGAAGTGTCAGACTTTTTTTTAAACACGAGGCATTTTGCTGTGCGGCTGTTAATTCTCAAAACAGATCTAAAAAGATAAACTTCCCTTTTACATTTCTAAGTCTTTATAACTACTCGATGCAGGGAAAAAAAAAATACAACAACCCACAGGAATTCAAACAACACTGTAGGAAAAAAAAAGAGCCTTTACTCCTTTCACCTGAAAGGACTTAATCTGCCAGAGCAGAATTCATTTTTATTAAAGTAGTATCCAGCAGCCTTGAACTCTTGTTTAGATGCAGTTATTCCCACACTGAAGGCACTCAGTGTTTCGTGACTGTATGGTTCTCTAAGGAGTCACTTTAAAATAAATACTATTTCCTAAGTTACATTAAAAAAGCAACGGCAAAGTAACAGGAGCAAATTGGTGCTTGGTGGGTTTTTTTCTTTGTTTTTCAGATACATAGAAATAGAATGTTTTTAAAAGTAATAACAAAAAGACATAAAGGAACTAAAGAAGCTGTAATTAACTGTTAGGAAAGTTCTGAAGAAGTGAGCAGCACTCACCTGGTGACAGGCAGCGCTGGTTCCAGCTGTCTCACTTCGCACCACGGGCTCTTAGGCTGCTCTGCATACAGAAGTGATGACTGACAGTGCAGTGTCAGAGGGGAGAGGTGGCCAGGAGCAGACCATAACACGCTTGGGCTCGATGTCTGCCTCACAGATGCACCCTCCGAATCAGCAAAATTGCTGGCTATGTTGTAATTCACCATAGCAGGACTGCAGAATGCCATTGCAGAATATTCATGCCTGTTTTCCACATAAGACGAAGGGATGTAGACTGGACTGTGTTCTGTTGTTAATGCAGACTGATTACAGCTGTAGGGAACTGGAGAACCAATACCAGCAGGTGAGTTTTTAATTTCTGTCTTATTGCATCCAATATCCTGAAGTGGCAGCAACTGAGAAAAGTCCTTGTGAGAAGACGCACAGAGGGACATTTTGATTCAAGACCGAAGGTTGTTTAAATATTCATCCTAAGATGTTAAGGTAGAAAAGAAAAAAAGAAAACCAACCATGAATTAAAAACTAAGAAAGCCCTATCTTAAGTCTTTTCTGTAAAAGAAATAGAGGAATTCATAAAACAGAGAGCACTGAAAACATTCTGCAAAAACAGATTACATACCAAATGCACTTAAACAGAGAACGTTCAAGTTTGCTGCCTTTATGAAACAGAAGATTTTCAAGAACTTCCTTAAAATAAAGGTGACAATATTTGTTGAGTTCAAACATCATTTAAAAGTAATAACAAAAATATTGAAGCCTGAAACAAAAAAATGCATGTGACAGCTGGGATCCTAAGCAAGCAATTCACTGCCATCAGGGTAAAGCTGCTCCGTGTCAGTGGCAGAATTACTCACCACGGGGTAATTGTGGAATGAGTGTCCTGAGAAACCAATTATCTTCAAAGAAATTCACCACCTCCTCCTTCTCCCACTGCAAGTGCACTACTGAACTACCAGCCTTCCTGCAGCAACGAGTGTGTAATAGGTGTTTGGAACACAGACAGACAGAGACTTTACCTTTCAAAACTGTAACTCCACTGCACATCCCTCTCCAGAGAGGGAGAAAGATGGGATGGACATCAGTAAGCAACTCTGTCACTGAAAGGTACTTGGATACAGCACCTCTGAACAGAGCCATTATAAAAGCAGATGTCATGAAATGCAGATGTCACAAAGTGCAGGAATTTCTGAGCTGACAAAGAGGAATTCGAGCAAATACATCAGGCCAGGACATCTTATAGCTTCCTAGCATCCTGCACTGCCTTTACTGCTACTCTCCATTCTTCCTTCCATCTGAACCAGCAATCGAGGGTCCCTAACACACCTGCAGAAACACTATCTGCCAGATTTAGGCATACCCAAATTATTTGAGGTAGATGAAAAAAAGAAGGAAAAAAGTGGAAAAAAGAAAGAAGCCACCAAAACAGATATAAACCCCATCCTAGAACCATCAGTTTTACAGCAGCATTTAATTTTCAGCAGCATTCAAATTTCATTCTTTGTTGTGGGCTGCATGTGCAATTCATTCAAGTTCCAGTTCCCAAAAGCAATACTCCAGCATACTTTTACAGATGGCAATAAGAGATTAACATGAAAATCCTGGAGTAAATAAGAAGTCACCCACACTTTTGCTATTCTAGAAGTGACCAAAGTATGGCTGCTAAATATTCTTATCTTTTTTCCACCTCACACAACCATAAAATAAATGGATAAAGATTCAAACATGTTTCCTGAAGCACCAGCTACCTCCCTGTCTCAGAAATTCTCAGTTAGATGGCATTTCTAGTGTGCCATCTTGGTGTACTGACGTATTTCCTCACCTAGACACAGGACTGACGGTAGAAGCATCACCAAAAAAAACACAAGAAAGTCTTTCTGAATAAAACTGACGGTTTACGGCTCTTCTCACTTCACACTCCATTGATGAAAGTGAAGATATACAGAGAAGTAATGAGGAACTCATTCAAATCATCTTAGGCACTTCAGGCCCAGCTGCTGTTTATTCCTTTGTGGGAAACAGGAAAATGAATTATCTCAGCAGTGGTTTACATCCAGCCGTTGTTGCGCTGGAACTCCAATGCAGCCAAAGCAGGAGAATGTGACCTCATTTTTCATACAATCTATGTGCCTTATGTGCCCTTGTCAGACACTTCAGTTCCCCCTAAGAGCTCAAAAAGCACTGAAAACCCCACATGTTCTTTTTCTTGCATTTTCTGGACAGCCCAAATAATTCTCAAGCAGAAAATGATGGAACTGAAAAATAAGATTATTTTCAGCACTGGTTATTTTCATAGTGAATACTATGAATTTGCCCAGCGAGTGCATAGAATTCAAAATGCATTTAAAGCTTCTGTGTAGGTAAAGCAGAGTACCACTTGGGATCTCAGTGCATGGAGGAGCACCTGAATGCTGTCAGCCCTGTCCAGCAAGAGCTGACTGCACTGCTTGCCTTCAAAGGGTGCACAGTGCAGCCTAACCCCAAATCCTTCCAGGAGAAGGACCTGAGAGGCATTACGACGACATCTCTGTTATGATCACCTAAAGACATTCTGCTAAGATACTGCAATAGCTTTGGCAACAGGCAACTGGCTGTACAGTTTCCCTCAGGAATTTAGAAAATGCATACGCATATGTATAAGCAGAGGGAACATGGAGTTGGAACTAAACAATTTCAGGAATCCAAATCAGCTGAGATTTAAATTATGGTTTTCGAGAGAGAGGCAGTCCACTAGAGTGATAGGGAGGACAGCTGCCTACTTGGTGGTAGGTTTTCTCTCTCCAGAGATCAACAGGCAGTATTTAGAAATACACAGAGGACTTAGAAGCAGCACAAGTCAAGTTTCAGAGGGAGGAGTCAACGCAAGCATGAGGAGTTCATGCAGCCTTCCTCCAAAACAGACAGCTCGTGACTTTTTTTTTTAAACTTTACTGGAGAAGGACTTTGGGTTCCAGAAGGCTAGAGAAAAGAGTCTTGATCAGACATCAATATAACAAATAAACAAGAATAATAGCTTAAGATAATTAATTTGAGTAGCAGAAATTGTTTAGCCATGGATGTACATGAGATCATATTGTTCATATATCCTTATACTCAGAAGATCCAGAACAGGAACCCAGAGCCTCACGAATAAAGCAAAGCTGCAGAAAACATTCAGAACTGCACAGAAAGTTCCCCAAAATAACTGCTGGACTGCAGGGCTGTACTTCTTGAGGAAAAACTGCAGATTCGGGGTAACCAGAGCTTAAGAGTCAAGTCTACAGAAAACAAACTCCACTAACATCAGCACCTCAGAAGGAATCACTACCACATTTCAGTTTAGGATCACAATAAGAAGTCACAGCAAGATAAGTTTGTCCCATTTCAGTGTAATGCTTTCTTATCTTAAACACTACTCATTAAACTAAAATTAACTACTCTATGAACCAAACTCTTGTTCCAACTTCTCTTCCTACTCTGAAGAAAGGTTTTTAAATAAAAAAAATCAAAATTCAACTCTAAATACATTATTTAGATCTAATCTGTCAGCAGTGCACTAGATCTGTACCAGGCCCAGAAACAAAATAGGTATCCATTATTTATAGAGTACAGCCTTCTTGGCAGCAAGTGTTTTAATTAAGTCAGTTTAGCTTAGAAAGGTACGAAACAACTGAAATGCCACAAAGAAAATAACTAGTCTGATTCCTCCAGTAGCACTTACCATTCACAAATACAGTACATAAAGAGCAGCATCCACATCTGACATAAGACAAAGTTCCATGGGCTCCAGTATGCAAAGGGCACCACCACTTCCCATGAGTACGCGGGAGCAAAAATGTGATGCTGTCAGTGTTATCCACGAAGAAGTGAGGCTTCTGCTCTTGAAATAGCTCTACATATTGAACTCAATGTGTCTTGACAGTCACCGTGCAACAAACACCAGATCAGGCACAAGAATGCTGGCTTGGATGTCATAGTCAAACAGATACACGGGTAAATAATTAAGCCATCTGACCTACTGGAACAATCTCAAATGGGTATCTACATTCCAATATTAGTAACTGCATATTATCCACACCAAATATCTGTTTAAAAGCCTTCCAAAAAATAGCATTAGAAAGAGGTAAATAATGGGAAGAGAGAGCAGGCTGCCATGCTTTAGAGCCTGCTTGGATAAAATACAATAGCTTTTCCTAGAAAAGCACAACAGTCTGCAAGTAAACTTGGATATTCTCAGGCACTATTTCATCAACATAAATAACGTGCTTAGAATTTTCCAGGCAAGACATATATTTTGAGCAATTTTTTTCTTGTCACAAAGATGATATGTTTCTGCAAGGTTTCAGTTGAGGCATAATGGTTCTTCCTTCCATTTGAATACAGGTGATTCAGCAAACATGCATTCCACTGCCCCACAGCTAGAGCTTCTCACTCTTCTTGGAAAGCATTCTATTAATATTCTGCTAAGTTAAACTTTGTGCACCTCAAGGCAAAAACAAACCAAAGCATCTTCTCAAGAACAGCAAAGTCACTGCTGATGCATAAAATAGCTCTTATGCTTCGAGTTTTATGGATAATTTATTACTCATTAAACACAGCAGTGCAAGATACTGCCAACAGAAGGCATGTGAGTAAACAGGTTTATTATTTATTACCTGAGGTACACTATAAGCAACAAGTAGGGGACAGAGAGAAAAGCAAAAGCAAAATAGAACTCTTTTTAGAGACTCCAGGATCCACACCTGCAAAATCAGCAGCCTGTTTCCAAAGAGATCAAGGCCACCTCTGAAGAAAATACTGAAGATCAAAACCATAGGGGGCAGGAATACTTTGAAACACTTGAGAGAACTCAGCACCCTTTGCCCTGTTTTAGCCTTTGTGTTACTGAGGACACTGACAACTTTCAGGTTATACTAAACATTCATAAATATTTCAGAGATCTGGTGGATGACACAGACAGGGACCAGAGGAACCAGGCTTGGTCCTGAGAGAAACGCAAAACTGAAGGAGGGCTGAGTTACAGTCTTCTACTACCTGAAGTGGAGTTACAAAGACTAAGCAAGAACATTAAACCGTGCACATATGAGGACAAGAGATAAGTCACAAGTCGGAGCAAGAGAAAATCTGGTTGGACATATGAAAAAATTCTCCACAATGAAAACAATTAAGTAAAAGAACAGGATATTCAGGAAGGCTGTAAAATCTTCATTTTCAGAAATATTTTTTTTAAAAAAAGTAAAAAAGGAAGACTGAAGAGAGACTGAAAATGACCCTGAGCAACCTGACCTCACTTGAAGCAAGATGTTGGATTCATTGCTCTCCAGATACTCCTTCTCACCTGAATTTTTTTTTACGACTATGTTCCTCCACTACTAGAGGCATTTGTAGCTGAGGAAGTTCCATTTTACTTGAGCTGGAAAAAGAGAAGCGTGACAAACGATAATTACCCAGGACACCGGCCACCTCATAAACTTCGTTCAAGTGAACATTCTGTTCTTCGTTCTGTGGGTCCTGTCCAAAGATGACCATCACTTAACACTTTATGATACATGAAGAGAGCTGTAAGATTTACTGCAGTGGGATTAGATTACTAGCAGGTATGCATAGAAGGAGAAAAGATTTTCAGATCTTGATTCAAACCAGGGTTAATATTCACTACAGCAGTTTTTAGTCTTTCAATTTATAGACCCTTACAATGCTATCAGACCTCAGAACAGATTTAAGATTTCTATGACTTGTATTTCGTAGGTACATTCCTTAAACTTAGAGACAAATAGACCAGAAATTAAAATCCCCTGTCCTGTACAAGAATATAAATGAATACTGAGAGATCTCAGCTCCTCTACTTTACATGTCATTACTTTGAAGTGGGCACTCAAGTACATATTCCATCAAAAAGAATATCTGGATTTCAGTGGGAAAATTCTAACATGCTACCTTACAAAAGCAGCATCCATTAAAGCTATTAAACAAGCAGCAATTATAATCATTAGTCCAAGGATTTTGAAATCACACTTCAACCTACAGCAGTATCATGGCAAAAGCTAGTACGAAGAACATCACAGTTGTCTGATAAAAACATTATTACTTATAATAGTCTCAGCACAAAATAATTAATTTAGTTAATTCTTAAAGGGTTAATTCTGAGCAGCTAATTCTTGGTTTGATGATCAGATCGTAGCTCTGTGCCAACAGCAGGGAACATACCAGTTCTTTGTGTCCAGGAAGATTACTTCCTTCAACCACCATGTCTCCCTTAATGAGAACGCCATATAGCTATCATGGCTTCCCAGTCATTACAAAATCTTATATTGAGGGACATCTTTAATTTGTGTGACTGCTGAGAAGCAGAGAGTTGAGCTCAATCATCTGCCACCAGAAAGGCAGACTATATATGGAGAAATAGCCACATTTTTCCCAGTAGGGCTTTTACACAACTCAGCAGGTTACTGACTAACTGTGCCTTACTTATTGGCATGGCAGAGACATGAACTGGTGCAGGGGCTCTGACTTGACTCAAGTTCTTTTTGTGTATTCTTACAACAATTCCACATCTCCCAGCATCAGTCTCTCCTGATGCTCAGATAAATAAATCAGAAACAAAAACCACCGCTGTGTTTATTCCCTTTTCCCACAGCAGTTCCCCCACACAAGTCTGCAAGGAGATACAGCAGGCAGATAGAGAACAATGCCAGCAGCAACGCACTCGTGTCAGACAGAAATTTAGGAGAGGAGAAGGAGAAAAGTCAATATTTGGAAAAGACAAAACAACAACAACAAAAAGAAAGAAATAAAACAGCAAATCAGGAAGTAGGAATACAGCAGGAATTGGCACTTCCTATCCTCTCAGGCAGCGAGACTGTCCATCCCACCTTCTGAGGAAAGTATAGACAAGAGATTCCCTGGCAGCAGTGGCCAAAACCAGGCATAAAAACCACTGATGAGACTAAGAGCCTCATGGCCTGCAAACAAAAAGAGTAAGGTCATAGCTTCACCCAAAGCCCAGACCCCCAGCAATCTACAGGCAACAACATCAGTTATTTGGGAATATGACTTATTCATCGCCCCAGACAACATGAACTGGTTTAGTTGGGCAGAGCACACTGTGTCACCTGAGGATCTCACTTCCCATAACTAGAAAACATGGGATGGGGATTTCTGTTTGGCATGTAAGGCAGTAAATGCAGGATTTAATTTCTCCTGGATAAGTGGACGCAACGCAGCAGCTGTTCCCTTGAGCATGCCATGCCTCAGGCTCCTCAAATAACCTTTCTTTGCAAGCTGTCTGAGGCTGCAGAAAACCCTCTTTGTTAACCTGCTGCCAGGGAGCCATTTGTCAGAGCTGGGTGACCAGCAGAAGGAAAAAAGCAGCAGAGTTTTTCCCTCTCACACCAATGCTGGACATCCCTTACTGTACACTCTCCTCCTCTAAATAAAAGCATTTCTTACTCTGATTTTTCCACATAGTCTCGTTACTACACGGATTATTTAAGCTGTAAATCTAATTGGCTTAACAGGAGAGTCTGTTTCACCACTGTCCTCCCAAGAAGAACATGCCACATACAATGCTCTTTTTCCATTCAGGCAGCGACAAAAGCTCCAAGCTTTGTGACTTGCTTCAGTTCTGCAACTGCTCCAGGAGTGCCCAGTTTGCTCTGCTCAACATGCAAACACCATTTATAAACAAGCGTTCAGTTGCCTTAGACTTTACTGCACTAAGCAATCTTTTTTCTGTAGACATAAAACATGAATAAATGACTATTCCTATAATTGGATGGAAAACAAATCTATGTATGGGCACATATGAAATACAATACAGTTTCAGCTGTTTTTGATTTCCTTGTTAGAACTTGTGTATAACAGTGGTTCACTTGTATTCAGTCTGCTACACACCTCCCCATTGGAGGAAAGTAAAACATTTTTGTCCCTGCAATTTTATTCTAACTTCTCTTTTAAAAAAATCTTTACAACTTAGTTACCTAATATCCCATTTTACTGATTTAAAAGACCTAAAACTGTCTGAGAAATTAGTTATTATGCTGTAACCTTTCTTCACAAACTCAATGAAATAACACAGAAATCAAGGTATTGATTATTCTTGACTTTGCAAGCTATGACACACTGTTCTAATGCAGCATGGAATCCCAAATCAGTTATCTTAATGCCATCCATGAAGTAACAAAAGGCTTTGGGCACGTCTTAGTCTATTAAAGACAAAAAACTGTTCCAGATTTTTCTTATTAAACTGGACATGAGAAACTGCCTTTTACTGATCTGCGGCTAACATAGCTGACTTAGTCAGAATCTTGTTGTCTATTAACACAGGAGGGGAACCTGTCCAATCTATTAGGACAAAACTTGAATGTCCTCTTAATTCCATCGCAATAAAGCTAGAAAAAAGAAATCATCCTGGGATTTCTGCTCTCTGAGCTTCCTATTTCCTGTCCCTAGGGGAATGGGCCAGCAAGCACTTCCACACGAATATTTCCTGCTGCTAGCAAAAGTGTGCTGCAGATAACTGAAGAAAATCATGATAACAGAGTGGTTATACATCCTATTGAGCTCCTGGATCTCCCCACCCCTTTTCATCACACATTTTTTTCTACTTGCACCTTCAAGTCAATATTCTAGAACCAGAGCTCAGAGTATTTGAAAAGAGCACATAGTAAACATGGCTTCAAAAGGGTTTTTATTAATACACTTCAATCCATTCTTTACCAGAATGTTATCACAGAAACTCGCTGTCTGACTCTCACTGAAGGCAATTCAGCAACTGTAGTATTTTCAGACAGTCCCTATAACTATGGAGTGTTTCTCCTATGACATTCCAGGTTTATCAGGTTGCCAACAAACATGTTCACTGGGATAAAAAGAAACAATTCTTCTAATTCCACTTTCTCCAGCGATACTTGGAGCTCAAATAAACTAACTGGTTCTCGTGAGTTACACTGTTTCAGAGATCAGCTGTAAAGAAGTATCAGATTTAGTCTAAGATTTTTATTGTTATTCCTCCTTTAAAAGTCCAAGGAAGCTGAACTGTTCACTTACACACATGGTTATGAGTTTGAGAACAGAGACACCATCGCTGTCTTCCACTGACACCGTGTCACTATCGCTGTGTCTGCAGAGCACGTCACATCTTATTTAAAAAGACATAGGAAAGTTACAAAAGGAAAGCAAAAAAAGGAGGAAAAAGGACACAGGGGCGATTCCTTGCTTAAATTATCTTCACAGACTTGTAAAGGAATTTTGCTTAAGTTCTGAAACTGCCAATAGAAGTTCTGAAGATTATAAGTCAGAAAAGCTGCACCAGTGAAGGCACTGTACTTCAGTCTTCGATCTGTTCCCTTCTTAGGGGGAGAAAAGATGAATGAGGAATTTCAAGGATATGGCTGAGGAAACAATGAGCTGCTAAAACTCAGCATATCAGAATCAAGTGCTAAATGACTATGTTCAGTAGGGGCTTCCCATGCTACTCGAACATACTGAGACTTTCACTGCAGATAAGGTACGGTGCTTCATTCTCCATATGACAAGATAGAAACATTTCCCAAAAAGACATTGCACATTCACTAGTCATTCGTTCTGGATTACATAATCTGCTCTTTATCCCATTTTTCCCTTCAGATTGGAGTTTGTTTTCTCCAACAGAACTTCATTTTAAAAATGGCCCAGATAAAATGACCAGATAATTCCTGTCACTGCTAGGCAAAAACCTTCATTAGCATGCAGGCAGTAATTGCAAAGGATTTGGTAAGGAGGTATGCATGTGGTGTTCCACCTTTCATTGTTGTTAAATATACCCTTTAGCATTTCCAAAAGCAAACTGAAGAAACAGATTTGTAACTGCCTGTTTACTTTGAAAGATGCTTTTCAAAACTCAATTTCCTTCTACAGGAATGGAAACCTACATCACGGACTTGAATATGGGAAAACTACCAAAACAGACACAATAGCTGTAAAAACAAAACCTGAGATATTAAGCAACCTGATACCTGCAATCTGAAGAGTCTGATTCAAAGTTCAGATAAATCAGTAGGAAAACTTCTAATAACTCCAATTTGCTTTGGATCAGGCCCTACAAATATTACGATGCTAAGTGGCTTTAACCTTCTATTAGCATATTCCTTTGTGCATGCTGTCAAGAATTAAAAAAAAACAACATGACTTATCTGTGTTCATCAGAAACATTCCTTCTGCTTTTAGTGCAGCAATCACATTCCAATCAGCTTTTTAAGTCAAAGTACTAAGACACAGCAAACTTCTACAATTTTCCTTGAAGCCTCAAAGAATTTTAAAAGCACAAACCTGTTGAAAATCTGCATAAACTAGTCGACTTTAAGAAGAAATGTGCACTGGAACTAAAATAAAAACTGTCAATATTTTAACTACCCCATTTCACTTACAGAGCTTACTGTTCATAAATCCAGCACCTATCAATTGCAGAGCTTTGGCAACATTGAGAATAATAAATATTGCATTCAATATAGCACGTACCTGATTGACACTGAATGGGGTTTCTGTTCTTTATGAATGTTCTGACAGCATTACATGTCAGCAAGGTTTTCATATAGCAATTCTGGATTTGTTTTCCTTCTTTCCTTTATCTCAGATTCTAAAGCAGCTGTGCTCACCAACACTTAGTCATCAGATCTCAAATATGAATCTTTTCAAAGCAGTGTGATGCCAGCTCATCAGTGCAAGATTACACAGATACTATCAGTGTTTCCTTTCCCTGTGAAGGCAAGACCTAAACAGAAGTTCCTCCTCCTCCTTTCTGACATAACAAGCTTCTGAATTTGTCGTTCACTGCAGTTAAAGCTCTTACATTACTGAACCATTTCATAAGCCAGTCACTCTCATATTTAGCACAGAAATGTGAATGATTAACTAACCAGCAATTCTGGAAGAAAAAAACTGACATTTAAAAAAGCCAGATCAAACTTTTTTATTATTATTATTTCAATCTTTGTCACAGGAAAACCTGAAATATAACTAACATTCACTCTGAACCAGCAACTTAATCATCTTAGACATTTCAGACATTCTTAATAAACAACTTTGACAATGTTTTTTAACACCAGCTGCATTAATATGAAGGGAAAAGAGAGGGCTGTTTTTAAATGGGGTTTTTCTTTTTATTTTCTTTTTTTAATGTAATTGCATTCTTTTTCAAGCAAACCAAATTAACTAGAAGCTGTTTAAGGTGTTATCTCTATTTTACCAAGTTAACATTTATTTAAAGAGAACAGAAGACATGCATCAAGGTCCAACTCTCAATTATACACTGGGATTGCCTCCAAAACGTTTGATTAGTTGCACAGAGCATTTACCTCATTTACTCTAGAGAAGCTGACATGCTCATAAACTTGTTTGGATAAAGCATCATGTTATTCATCCTTGCATTTTAGATGCAAACATACCTTCAAGTCTACATAACCTTCCAGATATTTCATCTGAATGCGGAGGTTTGACTGTTGCCAACCCATGCAGCTGCAATAGCCCTGCCACCTTTGCTATCAACAGCTTCCCTGCAAGCACAGCCAGCACCAAGTCAAAGCAGTATTACTGTCCACTCAGTCTGCTGTTTCCATAATTACTTCACACTAATGCAGTTCTTCTCAGCATTAGATCTGCATTGTTACCTTGTTTTTACATTCTTTTCCTTGAGCTTCCCATCTTCACATATTACTATTTCTTGCAGGTCCAAACACAGATATTTTTAATCTGAGATTTGCTTTGTCTGTAACAGATGAAGACTTTTGCAAGCTATGGGAGATTCAAATCCCTACTGCCAGCACTTCTTGACCATTGAGGTTTTTTTTTGTTTGTTTGTTTTTTTTACAGCCTCTGACCTGTCTATTCAACCCCATACGTGCCTATGGTAGCTCTCAACTCTGTTTAAGGGTAAAGTCATGCTCCTGACCATCTAAATACAAATGCATAGGAATGTAAAGGTTTATGGATACATTCTACAGAACAGCAATTTAATTATTTGTTCCTAAAAAGGCTATCTCCTTCAGGCCCCAGCACAGCCTGCAAGCTCCTTTACTAAAACACTGCTCCATGCTAGAGCTCCCCTCCTCCTTTTATTTATTTATTTTTCAGCAAATATCTTTTTGCCTCTTTCATAGGACAGCAACTGAGACTGTGAAGGGCCCCTTTCTCTCTTACAAACAAATAGCAAAAACTTAAAAAAAATAATAATAATAATCAGAGAGCACAAGGAGGACAATAACTCATTGCACCTGCGGGTTTCAGGCAGCCATCAGCAGAAGTTAGACTCTAAAGGACATCAGTGTGGTCAAGAGATCCATATGGGCACCTTTTGCCCAGAAATCCAACTACTAAAACAGGTAAACTAAAACCAACTTTCTTTGAGCAAACCTGCCAGAAACTACAGCATTCCCTATTATCAGGCACCTTACAGCACAACAGGATTCTGCAGAAGATAATTGTTCTGTATTTGGACTGCCATCAGTAACGCCAAGATGTGTTACCACAGGAATATCTAAGATAAAATGTACAGGTTCTGTTTGGCAGAGAGTACTGACAAAGATTAAAATACTACAGGATCTGTAGAAGTAAAATAAAATGCGGCCCCAGAAGGGGAACAAGGACTACGTATACCAAGCATTAGAAACAGCTTTAAGTAGTTACCTACAGATTGTATTTCTGTTCTCCATTCAGATCTTCTCTCAGCTGGGAGCCACATCTATTCTGGGTAATAAAAGCAAAAAACTTCAATCAAAGCAAATTAAGATTTTATTAAGAAATCTGTGCGTTAAATAGCCAGATGGAATACAGATTCACTAGATAAACAATCAGGAATGGACTGGCATTAGGCAGCAGGCAAAGAAAAATAGTCAAGTTTCTTTCTCTCTTTTATATACATATGAAGTATATTAATATTTCCCAAAACAATATAAAAAGAGAAGGTCTTTAATTATCACAGAATGACCAGGATTGGAAGGGACCTCGAGGATCATGAAGCTCCAACCCCCTGCCACAGGCAGGGCCACCAACCTCCCCATTTAATACCAGACCAGGCGGCCCAGGGCTGCATCCAGTCTGGCCTTGAACACCTCCAGGGATGGACAGGGCATCCACAGCATCTCTGGGCAGCTGTTCCAGCACCTCACCACTCTCTCTGTCAAGAATTTCCCCCCAGCGTCCAACCTAAATCTCCCCTCCCTCAATTTAAAACCATTTCCCCTTGTCCTGTGGTTATCCACCCTTTCAAAGAGTTGATTCCCCTCCTGTCTGTGGGCTCCCTTTAGGTATTGAAATGCTGCAATGAAGTCACACTGCAGCCTTCTTTTCTCCAGGCTGAACAAGCCCAGCTCCCTCAGCCTGCCTTCACAGGGGAATTATTACAAATTTCTGGTTGGTTTGGAGGCAGAGAGATGATAAGAGAGACAGCGACAAGACAGGAGTTTCTCTGCATAGGAGATGATTAGACACCGAGTTGCAGCAGTTTGTAACTGGAGCAGCACCCTCTACCAGACATGTGGAGCAACTATGAGGAGCCTTGAGATAATACACAGAGACAAAAATAATCCAGATAAGAGCTCAAGAAGGCACGCTCCCTTTTGTTTACAAGTGCACAAGAATACATTAACGCCAATAAATTCAAATGCAGTTCCCTTCAAGAAAGGTGTTCTAGTGAATAAAATGGGTAGACTTACTGATTAACAGCTAGGACCATAACTGACAAGTGCATAAATTCTGTATTGTCCCAGCTGCAAGGAGTTACTTACACCATTATTACCTTATTCAAGGTGAACAATTCTGGGACCATTGGAGGTTTTTACAAGAATGCAAGTTGCCTCTTGTCTTAAACTTCCCAAGTAACTATCAAGTTTTCTTCTCAGCGTTCCCATTGTATTTAGCACTCCAGGTCTCACAGCCACAACTTGGCTTTCCAGCAAATTCACACGATATGAGCAATTTAAAGAGTGGTTTGACTTCAGAATTCACCTAACAATGAACCTTTTCACCACCTCCCACAAGTTTTGAAACTGTTACAATAAAAGGATAACACTGAAGGAGGAGTGAAGAAAAACGGCCAGAACAGAGCTGCAGAAAGAACCTTTTTTGAGCAACATTCATTAACAATTACATTTTCCTCCATGCCTATTATTAAATTGTTGCAGCAAGAAAGATGCAGCATTAAGATCTGCAGAAATAATTGTCATAATTATACCCAGAAGAATTTGAAGGAAACATCAAAAAGGCAAAAGGCTATATTTCTCATCACCTGTGTCTTGTGGGTGAACACCTTATACTCTGTTACCATGGCTTTCACCCCAGTACCATACACTTAATTTCATAACAATTCCTGTATAAAAGGGAAATCGCTGTTACATGGGAAGGTTTATTTCCACTCCACACAAAAATACTGCCCTGAAGAATAATACTGTCACTACCTTTAGAAGCCAATGAAGCTTTTAGCTACAGCATCAGATGTTCTCCATGAGGCTACCAGTTCCCAGCTGAGCAGGGATATGCCTAGATACCAAGAGGCAGGGTTCAAAGACTCCCCTACTACCACAACTCAATCTACTTTCTGCATTCATTTAAGTCTTTCCACATACAGTGCCCAGCCACAGCTTAAGGTCTTATATCATGTTCCTGTACCTTCCTTTAAAGACTTGGCCTTGACTATTCTGTTATAGCAGAACATGTCCATTAGGACTCATATCTCCTAAAGTAGGAACTAAGTTATTCTAAATAAACACTAATTTTCTTCTGGAATGTTTATTCATTTAACCTAACTACATAGAGTCTCCTGGACAAGCTCAAGAAAAAAACAACATACATAGTCTTATAATGCAGAAGCACTTGGAGAAGGTTTGTTTCCATAAAGCCTCAAAGAACCAGCAAAAAGAGTTAGTTATTTACATGTAATAAATAGATGAAATCAAATGTGATGCCATTCAGAGAGACCCAGACAAGCTTGAGCAGAGGACGCAGGTGTATCTCATGAGGTTCAATACATCTGAGTACAATGTCTTGCACCTGGGTTGTAGTAACCCTTGCTATCAATACAAGCTGGGGAACATAAAGACAGGGCATAGCATTACTGAAAAAAAACTTAGGGGTACTGGTGGATGGCAGCTAGACGTGAGCCAGCGAAATGTGCCCTTGCAGCCCAGAAAGCCAACTGTATCCTGGGCTACATCCAAACCAGTACGGTCAGCAGGGTGAGGAAGGTTATCCTGCCCTTCAGTGCTGGTGGGACCTCACCTGGAGTATTATTTATGTACAGATGTAGAGTCTCTAGTACAGGAGAGATACGGACCTGTTGAAAAAATTCTTCAAGGGATGGAACACCTCTCCTACGAGGACAGGCTGAGTGAGCTGGGGTTGTTCAGCATGGAGAAGAGAAGGTTCTGGAGAGACCTGAAAGTAGTCTTTCAGTATCTGAAGGAAGGCTGTAAGAAAGAAGGGACAGGCTCCTTAGCAGAATCTGTTGTGATAGGCCAAGGGGAAACAGTTTCAAACTAAAGGAGGGGAGATTTAGATAGGATATAAGGAAGAAGTTTTTTTTTGTTTGTTTGTTTGTTTTTTGGTTGTTTGGTTGGTTGGTTTGGTTTTCTTTACAATAAAGATGGTAAGGCTAAGATGGTAAGATTGGTACTGGTTGGCCAGAAAAGTGGTGGATGCCCCATCCCTGGAGACACCCAAGGTCAAGCTGGATGGGACTCTGAGCACCTGATGGAGCTGTGGGTGTCCTTGGTCTTTGCAGGGGGGTCAGACCAGATGACTTTCAAGGGTTCCCTCCAACTCAAACAATTCTATAATGAACAGGAACCCTGCAATTACAGAAAATTGTAATTTCTTTGAAGGACGTGACTGATGTCATACACTCATTATATCTACTCAACATTATTAATGATTATTACCTTCTTTTTTTTGTTGAGGAAACAGGCAGTGGGGAGGTAAAGAATAGTTGGGCAAGATAGAAAAGGCCTGCTAGCTCAAAGCAATAACTAATGAAGTTGCTTCAATATGGGGATAAAAAGTCACAGCTAATACCCTTCAATAGTTTTTCAACAAATATCAAGAACAGCTGTCCTTAATTTAAGGTCTCTTTTACAATGCAACTAATACACTCAAGCAAACAGAAATATTTTCTTTTCTCAGTAGATAACCTGAATCTAACTAGAAAAGCAAAGTTCAAGATGCAGAAGATTCTACCAGTGAGAGAACAAGAGAAGAGAGAGAGTTACAAAGCCAGCTGAAGTGGCTGAAAGATTCCCAAAGTATTTACAGCAATTGAAGCAACTGAGCTTTATTCTTTGATCAATACAGACACTTAAAAACAACTTGCCCTTTAAGGAGTCTGCTTAAGAAAAAATAAAAACACAATAACACCACAGTTTGAAAAGAAAAACAAGAGCTTTCAGTAACATTACCACAAAGAAGCAGATACAAAAGGTAGTGACTCTTCCCACATAATCTTTTTATTCATTGTTTCCAGTATCAGACTTCATTTTGCAGCAAGTTTTAGTTCAACTTCCCCTTTAGAACTAATCAGTCTTCAAGAGTAGCAGTTACTGACAGAGGTCAGATTGGGTCATCTCCACTTGTCTGACTGTTTGCTGCCATTACCAGCAGCAGTGTTTCTTCCTTGCCTTCTCAGAACCTTCTAATTCCTCCCTGTTCCTCATGCTGAAGCTCACCCAGCCCAACAAAAAGTTACGAGTTTGGGAACATCACTGAAAGCTATCCCAGCAAAAGCAACACAGAGGAACAAAGAGAGGGAGAGTGTCTCCTTTTTTCATTCTTACTGCTAAGTTAGTAATATAAACCTGCTCTAGAGAGGACAGAGAAAACAACAGAATAGCTAAGCAGCACAAACAAGCAAGAATGGAGGAGCAAAGACTGCTCCTTTGGCTGACTACAAACTGCTAAACTAGATCAGTTCCTTTCTTCCCACAAGAACTTCTAACTACAGCTCTAGCACCAGCTGGATAAAATCAGAGGATAAAACTAGATTCAAGCCTTATATGACTATTTTATTATTCATATCCTTATATGACTTGCAGTGCAATAGATTCGATGTCAAGCCCTTGTGAAAGACGGGAGGGTGCTGCTAAGATACGCAAGAGCCGATTCTGCTCTGTACTTAGTAGTGCTGAACTCATCCTTGATCTGGCCTACTGCACTAATGAATGAGAGCCTATGGCTCAGGCTCACCTCAGCCCAATAACCTGCAATGTCTGATATCAAAAATCCATTTTTTGACATTTAAAATATATCAATCCATATAGCTCAGAAAACCAACCCAACCTAGCAGAATTTGGCAAGGTTTACAAAACAGAATCAAGCACAAGAAGGAAAAGTGATCCCGGTCTAGTTTACCAGAAATTTTACAGACGTGGACTTTCTCTTCACTTTCTGTTTATAATTCAAGAATTGCTCTACAGGACTAAGTAAATCTTACAGGCAGCAATGTGCTCTTCCAAGTACAACTGAGAATGAAACTAATTCTTGTAAATCCTCAAGATTCCTTGAAAAAATATCTTGCTCACATCTGCCCTTAAACAAATATGAGCAAAAGCTACGGATTAATTTTTTCTCTCAATTGTATTAATGCAAAACTATCAAGAAAAAGATTCAGGGGTAGCACCAGCAGTGCTAGTGTTGATACTTTGTTAGATTTTCTCTGATACTCCAAAGAGCAACTGACATCAAGGTTTGCTAATGAAGTTTCCTAAATTTTAGTTGTGCAGGTTGAAGTTTGCAACATAGTGTAGGCATTTCACAACTAATTTTCCAAAAAAAAAAAAACCACCATCAATAACAACAACTTAAGCCTCTGAATAAAAGTAGGAAGAAAGGCTGAATGAAATGCACACTGCGGTCTGACAGTCAAGCTTTAGTACTAGAGAGCTGTAGTACAGAAAGAGAACATTTTGGAAGGCATTAAATTCCTACAGTGAGGACACGACTTCTGCATTTTCTCTCAGGAAAGGAGCTCCAGATTTTCAATGAGGGTAACACCTGAAGGATGGTGGAGCTAGTGCATTCCAGGACAAAACAGGTTTGCTCTGTAGTCCAAAATCATTAAGAATTTAGTCACTGTCTTAAATGCAAGTAGGCTTTAAATACATTAGTTTAGGGAAAATTGTCTGCAAAAATATATTGGCATAGAAGTTCTTTTCACCTGTTATCTTACTAAATAAGTTCTTTACAGAGAGAGTGGTGAGGTGCTGGAACAGGCTGCCAGAGAGGTTGTGGATGCCCCATCCCTGGAGGTGTTTAAGGCCAGTCTGGATGGGGCCCTGGGCAGCCTGGTCTGGTATTAAATGTGGAGGTTGGTGGCCCTGCCTGTGGCAGAGGTTTGGAGATTCATGATCCTTGAGGTCCCTTCCAACCCTGGCCATTCTGTGATTCTGCGTAAATAAAAGGTAATATGAGAAAAGAGAGGAGTGGAGCCCAATTTGTTTGAATTGTTGAAAAGAACAAACCTTCAAGAAAAAAAAAAAGAAAAAAGCAATAATCCCAGAGAAGGTCTGGCTATCCAGTTAAGGAAATCAGAAAGCATAGTCATCTGGATGACTGGCTGCAGCTTCACACTTATTCTATTGAACTGTGGCCTATCTATTGCCTGGCAGCTCAAGGCTGAATGGATTGAACTTAGATTTCCTACTGAATGGGCAATAACAATGGGGAAAAAGAATAGGAGCAAAGAATCCACTGGACCATTCCATCTTAAAAACTTTGCCTAGTGCTACATAACACTCTAGAAGAATAAAATCCAGTCTTTAAAGTCATTTGTCTTAACTTTATTATCCTTTTTTCCAGAAGATGTCTGTTTCCTTTGCTGCTTAGCATGTTAACTTGATAAGGCAGAACAGTCAGCCCAAGTACCTCTTTCAATACTCCTGCATTCATTCCCAATCACAGTTCAAAAAGAGGACTATGTGGCTCTGTACAGCATTAGGAAGTTAAGTATGGAATATAAACAGCACCTAAGTGAATTCTGTACTGGCAAGCTCAGTTCAAGGAATTTCTAACTATCACACACTGTATGTTTTCAAGTGCTCATTAAACAAATTTGTTCTAAGAATTTAAGGTTAATCTCTGCTTTAAGCCCATGCTTTTATACTATCCAGGGTCTGCAGTCCTTTCTCTTTAACAAAAACAGACCGCTGACTTACAGAATACACATAAAACTCTGATCAGAATAGCAATTAATCAAAACAGTTCTTTTTCACTCCTCCTGAAAGATTCTCTACAAAAGCTCCAAGCAATTTTTGTTTTTCTCTCAAGCTCATGCTAGAAGCACTTCTTTTTTCAGTTGCCTCTTTCCTTCCTTACTTTTAAACACACCCAACCACAAGCAGATCAAAACCTGCCAGCTTGTACTTGCACTCCAAGTGGTCTCAGAAGTATCTTCCCACGTTTCAATTATTGTTAAACAAAAGGGCATATCACTGTTCCCACTTTCAACCAGAATGGAAAGCAACTGGCATACCAATCAGTCTCAAGGAGATTTTTACCTAGTCTTTAAGGATGTGAAAAGCAATAACCAACAACGGGAAGTTTTCAAAGGGCAACTTCCATCTAAAAGTCCAATAATGCAGAGTGCACTTGAAAGGATCAAGGCCTGGACGTGTAAAAATCAGCACCCAAAATTGAGAGGAAGTTTTGACATTTTAACCTTAATCTTATTCTGTCAGTTTCCCCATCTAGAAGATGAAGGATGGAGCTCTGAGAGATCCTCACATGAAACAAGTAGGGAGAAAGAAAGATAAGAAAGGACACTCACAAAATCCACACGATTGTGAATGCTGGGAACAGCAGAGACAGCATTTACTTCTGTTGCAGTGGATCTGAAAGCAATAAAGAGAATGTTGGAGAACAGCAAGAGTGGCTCTAGCTGAGTACAAACAGTATTGCTACTCCTCTCCCAGAGCTATTTCATCATAAACATTGGAGGCATTTCACAAATTAATTTTCAATTTTGTCAGCTTCTGCCTGGGCAGCATTATTAGGAAATGTAATGACAGTGATGGTAGGAATTATGACAGGAAAGAACAGAGGTCCATTCCTGAACAAATTTAACATAAAATAATAATAACATAAAACAATTATTCTATTGAAGTATTCCATGCAGACAAAAACTTTGCAGCATGCAGAATAAAGGCATCTGGTTGGCTTATCTCTTTTCAGAGATTTATAGAAAAATGTCAGTAGTGTGTCTACACAAAGACAATTAAATATATATGCATATATACAAATATATACACATAGGTATAGATAGATTGTTGGACAGCAACAACAGATAGATATATAAATACATCCAAACTAAGGCTAACAAAAATTTTCAGGAAGACAATACCTGAAGGAGAAAGAAAAACATCAGGAACTGATTAAGGGGGTAAATGCAAGGATAAAAGGTGAATATATTAATTGGGTTGCCTCGTCCCTTCCCTTCTTCACATGGGGCATCCGTGTGAGATGAAATCAAAGGAAAAAAAACTTCCTTGCAGGAAGCAAAGGCTCCAAAGGCAGGGATCTGCATTTCATGATCTTGCATCTCAGATTCTCACCATCTCTCTGAAAGGATGACAGTAGAGGGACACCACTGAAAAAAACTGTACTGAGGTTGATATTCAGAATTTAAACTTGAGTGCATTATTCCTGGAACTATTAGAAGTGCCTAGGCTCAAATGACTAAAAACAGTTACTAGGAGCTGTGGTTTTAGCAGTGACGGTGTTTAGGACAACTGAAGAAGACTTACAGAGAAGGGAGAGGCTGGAAGGGGACTACATTTCATGTTACAGAACAGAAGAGCAGCTGCAGCTATCTAGATAAGTGGAAGTCACCCATTTCCTTCGAGTTCACATAAAATCTAGATATGAAAATGGGATGAGTCCTGCTGTACCATTCTGCTTTCTACTTGAAGAAAACACTGTATTTGTCAGAAGATCATATAGCATTTAGCCAGTTTCAGAGATGCAAATACAAGATTGCCTTATTCCACCTCTGCTTCTTCTCTATGCTCGCTACTAAAACTTCAGCAGGTACAAGGAGAAGTCTTATTATGCACTTGCAGAAATGCAATTGTTACTGGATAATATACCAGTCATCAATCCATACAAGAGTCCACACCAGAGCTACCATGCCTCTCAGAGACTCCAACAGGCTGAGGCAGCAGCCTTTCCCACTGAATGCTTTGGAAGATATGAACCTATCTTGGTACCCACACTCAAGGCTGATGACTATTGTAGGAATTAACTGAATAGTGCTGGTTAATCCACTCTCCTCCAAATGTTAAACTAGGGTTGTTTTTTTTAGCGTGTTCAGCACTGAAATAAGTGCCTGTAATTTTGAAGCAGGTAGATTTCTATACGACATATTTGTGACATTTAAATTATGCCTGCCAATACCTTTTGCAGTCTTGGAAGAAGGAAAAGGCCAGCACAATGAAGGATGCTTTTGTGTAATTTACACTGTTAGTTTCTGGTTGATATTTAAACTATTTCTTGCACATGCACTATATATTCTGCCTCACTGAACAGCAAATTGCATTCAGAATCTAATTTATTAAATGGTTTCTGCTGTCAGGAGAATGTTCTCACTGTAATAGTGATATTTTATCCTGTCAAGAAAATGATTACGCTAAAACATCTTAGTAAATACCGTAAACTACCCAATAACATCAAAAATTGAAGATGTACAAAGGCTATCCAATTACTCAGGAAACTTCTAAATTTTCAGATAACAGAACTCATTTTCTTCTTCAATGAGTAATCAAGGAAATATCATCTTCTTTTATACTGATCATGGTATAAGGTACAGCCTAAGGACAGGAGCATAAAATGGTCTATTACATTTTCCTTATTAGTATTAGAAAATCATTTTCCAAATTATTTATCTGGTTGTTGTTGTTTCCCCCCCCCCCCCAGGAACCTCTTTTCTAGATTTTTTTTATGCCCTGTCTCCAAATCCGTAGCTGTATAGAACAGTCACTGGGTGGAAGAACTTGGTCTCAATGAAAAGTTCTGCCCTTGCTGAAGTCACTGTACGTCCTGCCATTAAATTCAACAGGGCCAGTAACTCTACTGCTGTATGGGATTAACTACAGGAAGATTATTATTCAGGACCAAGAATCATCAAGATTTCATTGATGAGACTTTGCTTGTGTTGAACAACAAAAAAAACAAAGAAGAATGAGCACAAAGAGCACAGCCAGCATACAATCGTCTAAATGTCCTGAAGCCTGGTAGGAGAGCTTGGTAAAGTTTTATATCACCATAAGAAGTTTAGGTTTGAAGGCTTCTCGTTGACAAATTCTGTGCATCATGGAAACTAAAATAATCTCCACACCGCTAGAGGTGTGCTAGGAGGTCTCAGCATTGCCAACTATCATTGCCTCAGCCGCACTTGCTTGCCAAGGTCCACTCACATCACAGGGTGAGGATCTCAAGTGTGGAGCACCACAGTGCCAAACTCCACTCTCATTAGTAAAACCACCTTGATTAAACATGGAATGGACTACTGACATTTACAAGGGCTGCTCCAAAAGTAATGCCCCCTATTTTATTATGTTGACCAGTGACATCGGAAGTAGATGGTGATGGTATGGCAGTAGAGGTTGAACCTTCTTGACAATATTCCGTCACATTTTGTTGCTGTGTGACAGGAGGCAGCAGAACAAGGCAGCTAACAAAATAGCATCTGATATGGAAGCACATATGAAGCAAAGATGCATCATTGAATTCCTCCACACAGAAAATATTCCATCCACTGAAATTCATTGACACTTGTTGATCATTTATGAAGACCAAATAGTGAATGTGAATCCAGCAAGGCACTGGGCGATGCATTTCGGCAGTGGTCACAGAGACAGTGGATCATCTCCACTGGTGCAGATTATTACTACTGCAGCTTTTTGTTCATTGCTGGCAAAAAAAAAAAAAAAACAAACACCACCAACACAAAACACTATGGCTATGCTGAAAAAGAGCATTTCCTAGCTGAGAATTGACTCTATTCAATATTGTTATTGCCTTCTTTGTATCTGCGGTAGTTTAAATTGAAATAGGTAGAGGCATTACTTCTGGAGCAACCTACATAGAATCAGAATCATGGGAGCTTGAACAAGATATTACCCCACAGAAGTCACAATTCCTAGCTTTGGGGAAATTAACTTTTATCATGACACAGCATGCAGTAAGTCCGGAGTTGCCTATTATTTCCCAAGTTGCATTTTTGGGAAGAAAAAAAGACATACTCAGCTAATAGATCTAATTCTCTCCTGACTGCTACCTGTATTTCTTATTTTGTTCCTTCAAATTTGGTACCAGTTTAGGTTACTAGGACTATTTAGACTCGCATAATTGGAAAGTATTTACAACACAATGTAAATACTTTCCTTGTTCTAGAATACAAGATGATTAATCTGCACAAACGTTTTCTTTTTAATTCTTTTTCCTAAACCATGAGAGTTTGCTTGCTGCCTATAAGAGATCAAACTATTCCATATAGTTTGTAACCCCTGGATTTCTCTGAAGCAAAGCCTAAGGCATGTTCTGTAATAAAATTCCAGTTGATAAGAAGATAATAGTCATGAATAATAAGTGAGAGCTTGCACAAAGTCTAGCACTTCCTGGCTTTTATTTCTTCTCCTAGTAATAAACTTGAAGTTCTTTGGTACATTTACAGCTACTGTAACTGACTATTTTTCATCCAACATGTCATGTGCTCAGAAGTATTATGAAGAGCAGTAATACAGAAATACTTAACATTTCTTATTATGAGAAATAAAATTTTGCTCCCAAACTCTTAGAAACAACTTTTCATCTCCTGCATTCATCATTAAGCTGCAGATAGACGAGAAAGAAAGACAATGCAAAAAACATTCACATAGATGTTTGCCAAAGCTTTTTTTGGATGGCAACCGGTCTCGTCATCATTTCATCTTCTACCTATTGTCCAAATACAATGGAGTGGGAGTCTTGAAACTGTGCAGATAAACAGGCAGGAGAAGGTGTGTTATTTTCTGAATACTGTTTGCCTTTTATCACCCAGCCTCCAAAATGAAGGATTACAGCACCAGATGAACCCAGTTTCAGGACTAAATGCAAAGAGCAAGGGAGTAAAGAGTGTACTTTCAAGTAAATCTATGGATCTACACATTTACGAGATTAGTGTTGTATTAACAATTCCTCAAACAACCTTCTCACACTTCGTACTTCAAGTGGATTAAAGGAAATAAATATTCCATGTTCATTATATGCTTTCAACTCAATATTTTAAAATTTGTCATACATGGAAAGAACACAATTATTAACGAATACATTACATTAAGCTAGGTTACTGGAGTAAAGCCTACCAAGAAGTGCTAAGAGTCCAAAGGCTATACATTTTACATTTGTAAGTCAAAAGCATGAAAAAAATAGTAGTTCTTCACCAGTTTCAGAAAGCCTACAAGCATACGTAGCTTTCACTGCAATTAGTACTGACTGTACTGCCCTGGATCAAAGTAATCAAATCATGTTACACAAGAAGAACTAACAAATACTTCCTCTACTGTGACTTTTATTATCCACCATTGCAAATATTTGAGGCATATATTCTTGAGGCACTGGAAATGACTGACTTGGTCCAAATGTTTGAAACAGAGGTCACATAACAGAAGGTAGCCTGGAGTATACTTAAAATGTCTGTAAGACAGCAGAAGGGCAGAATTGTGGAATTCTTGCAAGACAACTGCTAAGTGAAGGACAGTGCCAGCAAGTTAATGGAATGTAATTAAAATTTCAAGTTCCTGAGATTAATTCCTCTCTTCATGGCTTACTCATTCCTCACCAGCTATAAACAGCAAGAACCTATGGGATAAAACTAACTACCATGAGTGATTTTAAGAGATTCTCTTTCCTGCTTCGCTACTCTTCTTTTAGAATAGTTGTTTGGTTTTTTTTTTCTTCCACTGTAAGGTGCTCAGATTCAACATCTCTAGAATTCAATCTCATTGACTACTTAACAATCCCAAGGAAAGCTCACAGAGTTTCAGGACAGACTGATGTGGACAGTAACATCATTACAGGTACCTGCAGTTTGAGAAATCTTTCAAAAAATAGATCTGGGCAGGCAGGCAGAAGGAAAAGTTTAGGAAAAAAAAGAAAAAAGGTGTCACAACTTCCTGATTTATTGGGTTCTGAGTTCCCTTCTCTGTGTTTTCTCCCATATAACATTTAATCACATATGATCCACAACTACACATTCCTATAATGTTTTTCCTCCAGATTTACTTTCTTGGTTATTCTTAGAATCTAACATTCCTACATGCAGCAAAAAGGATAAGAGGTAGAAAGATGGCATACAACAAATAGCTTAGTGTTACTATAGAAAAATCCTAACATAGAACATGGACAGAACAATGAGGAAAAAAAAAAAAGAGATTCTAATAATCCTACTTGTATATTTCTTCAACGGTTGGTCAGTCTTTGTATGTGTAGGCTCCCCAGGAAATGAACCTGTCGTTACCTTACAACTTCCATGATATATTTTGAACACCTGCAAATTTGATTTAAAGAAATTAAAAATGGGAAAGAGCTGCTCTCTGTATTGCAATTAAGAACAAAGCCAGATACAGAACCCAGCTTGAAAGTAGAGTCCATACTGTTCTGCTTCTTGTTTTAGTGAACACATTTCCTGACATTTAGGAAAGCTCTGACATTCAAGAGGAAACAAAAGCTCTGAAAGTTACCTGGATGTTCTAATCCATTATTTAAGTAATCTCAATTTTTATAACTGATGCAATCATTGAGTTTATGTACTAATATATTCACAACATTCTGTGAGACCCACAAGCTGCAGTGAACCAGTGAATGTAGATATATTCCCAGCAATATGCTCATAGCAGAATTGGTGCGAAGTTACCAGAGTGATTTTCAGAATTAAATCATACCCAACTCAAGATTGTTTTTAGTTAAACCTCAAAAACGTTCCATCCATTTTTTAAAACTCTGGATAAACCAACTCCTAATTGTTCCTTTTAAAGGAGCAATGCACTTATTGTGATTCCTCTCTAACAAACAGTATTTTTCTTCTGAAATGTATTGTGTATCCATCTTTGTGCCAAAAAACACACAAAAACATTCTTTCAGATTGCTGAAGAAGTCCCTCAAGAACTCCTTAAGCTATCATCATCATATGAGCAAAGAGTAAACTCCTATGAGCTAGAGCATCCAAAAACTGTTTAATAAGCTTTCTAAGAGTCTCTTAGGAGACCTTAATGATTTGCTTTAATGGCAATAGGCAGACAAAAAGTACCTGGCTCTTTTTTTTTTTTTAAACCTTGTCTTGCTATTTCTTCAAGTGTTCTTTTAGCTGCACGCAGCTCATTAGTAACTGCTTCCAACATACACTGTCTTTGTCCTTCCCTATTTCATAGTCTGCAGGTATTTGTTCTGTTCTCAAACTGCCCATCTTTCCAGATACTACTTCTTTAGGCCTCTACAAGCCATCCAAAAATGCTTGGGGATCTTTTGTAAAGGAAGCTTTAGTAGAGAGTCACATATTCTACACAACTTTCCCCTTTCGTTTCTCTCAAAAGCACGGGGCAAAGGGGCAGTTCAAATCTGCTCAAATGCCAACATGAAATAGATACCAGAAACAGTCTTTTTTGAAAAACCACATGCAGATCTGTATGCCATATTTTGCTGAAGCACTTAAAATCCTCCTGTTGTATGAAATTCATACTGCAGAATTAAATGAAAAGTACTGTATCCAGTGCTAAAATGGAAGATGCAACATTCTACGTTTGAAGACTCCCTATAAATCTTATAGGAAACGGCAATCTAAGTTAGAGATCCATGCCAAACTACGATCCTATGCTTGCACATTTCTGAAATCTTCATTGCACAGATTTACTGTGTCATCTTTGGCTGGTTTTGTATCAGTCAGTCATGCAGCTGTTGCTCAGGAGTGCAGCCAACCAAAGCAGGCTCTGCTAGTTTCAGTCTTGTCCTTGGAGGAAATGGAGTTTTAGTTCCATGCTTTTTCCTTCCTCCCCTCTTTCGGGGAAGTTCATAGAATTAGACCTTGGGAAATATTTTGGATGTCTCTATGAAAATATTATTGTTATTTTCAGTATTCTGCATGGTCAGTATAGCTTCACCTCTCTCAACAGTACAGAAATCACATCAAGGCACTATTTCTTGGGCTGTGAAAATGGTCACTATAGAGTAATACCAAGTTCACTTAAACTGCAATCGCTTTTCCTGCTTATTACTCTGTGTATATTATTTTTATTTTCTAATATAAAAATCATTTTATTTCATTACATTTTGACTTTTTGTTTCACAAGATAAAAAAAAAAGAATGTTCTACTCATGCCTGAGGCAAGGAGAGCATCTGTACTTTATGTTCTTTATGGCAGAATTAGCTTCAGGTCCCTCCAGCCTCATCCAATATTCCCATAACTTAGTAGTCAGAAAATACCTGGGTGCTAAAGCCCAACAACAAGAAAAAATAACTGGCTGCTGAATTGGAGCACAGCAAGTACTGTCCCTTAGCACAGTAGCAGTTTGAGGTATCATAAATTAATGCTATTTTTCTTACATCAGCATAAAAAGAACATTTTGCTTTCCTTCTCTGCTAAATAACGTAGGTCTTCACAGTGATGCTAACCAAATGACAGTTGTCAGAAGTAGTAAGAATTTCCTACCCTTATTTGGTGTTACTGGTTGTTTGATGAAGCCAGCTGCTGCTACATCTTCCTTCTACCATATGTCTTTAGGTAAAGTCACTTTATCTCACCTACTAATTTTAAATTTCCCATCCTGCATAGTCATGCTTTTTCAAAAGTACAATGCCTGTGTTCTCCAGCCAATGTTGTGAATCGTAGTTAAAAAAGATAGGTACCTGATAACAGTGCTACAGTTTGCTGTCCTTCTTATGGCTCAAGTTGGGGAATGAAAGTAATATTGAAATATATAGTGCAATAAGGGTATTCTAGTCTTATTCAACAGCAAACACCTTTTGTTATTTACACAAACCTTTAGCATACTTGTGGATATACCACGTGAATGGCAAGTCAACAAAGGAATTACTTTCCTTCTGAGCGCCATTGATTACACTGACCTGGAGCAGCTGGGGAGGATGCTTCCTCTAAGGACAGACATTTCACCAGCTGGAAATTGCTGCACAAGAACATACTAGTTACAGTGAGGAGCCCAGGTACACAATGCTTCAAAGAGAGCATTGTGTCTCCCTAGAACCTCTTCTTTAGCACAAAACAAACAAATATATAAACAAACAATAACAACCATGATTGCTCTGCCAGCACTACTCTATCACTATTTTAGTGAGAGTTTACCTTCTCAGGCAGTAGTGGGGAGAGAAATAATGCTTTGGATTTATAAAGGAGATGCCACTGTTTTTTTCTGAGAGGAGTTGTTCACTCTACTCACATCCACTGAGATTTCAGTCTCAGAGTCTGTTTGGCTGTCCGTTACATGGACAAAAAGACCTGCTGTAGTAGCTCACAGCTGAGCCCACTCATGCACTTTAAGAACCAGCCTCAGGTAGGAGTTGTTCATAATCATCTCTCAACAATTATTAACATCTTTTACATTTCCGTACCACTATGGATAAGTTTATTCTGCATAAGTACAAAGCTGAAGCAGGAGATTTCAAATTTATCTGTTACTTTACCTGAACATAACTCGCAGCTAAGCATCACCACTTACCTCATTATTAGCTAAGCCACTAGACTTCACAACCACGCAGCAGGTCAGTTGCACACAGTGTCTTTACCACAACTAAGGAGTACTAGCTGAAAGCCAATTGCATCCAGTGACCCAGAAACTTGTTCCATGCATGCTGAAGCTGCTGAGAAGGGCACAAAAGCTCCCTCATCATCTCCTAGTAAAATCAGTGCTAGTGTATTTGACCAGAGACAACAACAAAAACAAGCATCACCCAAGAAAGAGGGGACAAAAGATTATTTCCTTTGGTAGCACAGAGGAATGTAGCAGTGAAAAATGTAGCCATAGAAGTCACTGTGATGATTTCCCTCTCTGCAAATAAAGAGGGAGTTGAATACTCTTACCTTTCTTAGCTGAAATCTTAGCCTCTTACCACTAATCACATAGGAGGATAACCTGCCTCTGTCTTCTCAGCTTCTTCTCTATGATGTTTTCACTCTTCTTTCTCCCTCTCCATAGAGACATCCAGAATAAAACTTTAATAAGAACTCTTCAGAATAGACTGGCTGCAAGTGGAATCTAGGGATAAGCAAGCATCAAGAAGGTTACAGCTGCATGTATCTCAGATATTTCTTGACTTCTGAGAGGAAGTAAAGCTGGTTTAAGTTAGGAAAACTTTTCAAGGAGTGGTTCTCTTTTTAACAAGCTGCAACATAGTCTACTTGTGACTATGAGTGCAAATATCTTTTCAGCTAGATTTTAACAAAGACAATAAAAAGTCCTATATATTAGACACAAGACTACCCATGACAGTCCATAATAGTTACTTTTTCATTGAAATAATTGAAAGTGGTTGTTAAGACACAGCTTCAATGTAGCACCAGGATTTCCTCCTCAGAGGAAATAGTCAGTTATATGGTTCAAATACTGCTTCCACAGCCATTACTTCTAATGAGAGACAATCCACTGATACTTTGATGCATCATACTTCTTTAAACACACATGATAGCAATCAATATAAGAAATTACGAGGTAGCCATGCTCCAATGGTTCATGAGAGAACATCACCTGTGCTGCCTTCCATGACTCAGCTGGGCTCTATTCATTATTGCCTAGTCATACTCTCTTTTCAACTGTCCTCCTGGTCGGAGACACCATTATATTATTTCTGATTATACATCACTCCCAAAGTGGGGAAGGTGGCAAGAGAGACTGCGGTTGAGTAAAGAGTTCTGTACCATAAGGAGAATGCCTCAAGTTCCCCCAGCCCTACTTCACAGTGTAACCTCCAGCCCAGAACAAAGTCTCTAAGAAGAATCTCAAACTCCTACTGAAAGAGACCTTCCAACCTTCCATCATCTAGTGTAAAACAGTACTGAAATCTGCCTAGTGATACTGTGACACCATCTATCATGAAAAAGTGTTTTACCCATTATAACTACTACTGACAGTACTCAAGCAGTAAGCACAGGAAAAATCTGAATAACCCACATCTTATAACTCCAGGAATTATATTACTTTAAGTCCCATTATCTTGCTGTATAATCAATGAATATACAGATGTTATAACTAGGAAATACACAGGAAAGCTTCACTAAGTAAGATTATTGTAATACTTACCAATGTTGTAGACTCACAGTACTCTCCACAAGGAGCGATCTCCAGGAAGAGACCCCTCCCCAGGGGCAGTCAGCACTTAAATGGGATCTACCTTCTGGTAGCACAGGTGAATTACCTCCACCTGTACTCCAGTGGCTGACTCACTGCTCGCCTCAGGTGGTCAATCAGAGGTTCAGGCCCTGATTCAGCAGCTCCTATACACTTGCACATCCCTTAGCTGCTCTGTATATTTACATAACATATGCTGAATGATGTATTAACTCTCTCCTAGCTCCAGCCTGAGATACATAATGGATACGCTGGATCCAGACAGGCTACCATGGTTCCCTTTCATTTAGAGCATCGTGTGTTATACAGTTTTAGTCAAACTGCTAACAACCATAACAGCTGTAGAACTGACACTTGTGAAAAAAACATGCAATTCTACTTCAGACAGTTTTTCAATTCTGACTCTTTCACTTAGTTCTCCCTACTGAGTGTATAAATACTGATATTTGACTGTGACTCAACGGTGGTTACAGAGGCAGCAATTTATTTCAGCTACTTGACAAGAGCTTTCGAGGACTGAATGAGAGGACTGCCAACAGTGATCTTTTTATGGTCTGTTCCTAACTCAGACTTTGTTTCCTGTTAAGGCACTTCTTTGGTTAACCAGTTGGTTTTGGAGGATCCATGCAACAGAAACAAAATGATAGAAAAGGAGAAGCACCTGCCAGAGATAGAATCACAAAATAGTTGAGGCTGGACCACGCTTCTACCTCGTTATGCTCCCTTTCTATTTTTGTTTTTTCTCAGGAGATCCTTGTTCATACTTGCTGGCCACCTGCCACCTTTGCTTGATTTCCTGCATAAGTGGACGGACTATTTTTCATGATCTTTGAAACTCAGACAGCTCTTCTGAGCCATTCTCATAGCCAAGACTTATTCCTATGAAAGTCTGCCAAGCAGATTCCCGCAAAAGACTAAAATCTCTTCTTCCAAACAGGGGAGCTGTTCCTTCCTATCAGGATGTTGAGCTCTACCATTTTATGGTCAGTTTGGCACCATTCTGCAGCAAAATCACACCCCAATTACAGGTGGCAGCTACAGAATTCTCTTTTACTGAAACTAAGGATTTTGTCCCTGGGTTTATAGTTTTTATAGCACACAAGGCTTGCTTAAGCAGTATCCCCATATAACGACAAGCAGAATAACTACTTTATTCCTGCAGTAGTACTTCCCAACAGGGCTTTTTGTATTTCCTGCAGGATCTGCCTGGCAGTTAACATAAGTAATTGTGAACCATTTCCTATATCCTTACACTGAAAAATCGCACTGCATTAAATTGTTATGCTCCTCAATGTCGTGCTGACAGCTTCCTTGCTCTCACACACACATATATATATATTTTTTTTTAATATGGAAAATGCTGAAATAGGAAAATTGAGGTAGCTGTTTGGTGGCTACAAGGGTCTTCAACTACAACATTCTGTCCTTTTCTACTCAGCTGAAATTTTTATTAAGCAGCCTAGTATATAACATTATCCTTGAAAGCTAGCAGGAGAGAAAAAGGAGCAAAATTTGATTTTACTTGATATACTAAAAGTACATTTGCTTTGTGATCAACAAAAGGTCAGGAACATTTTGTTATTGCAAGAAATTGCATCAATTACAATCTTTCCAATCTCTCTCTGCAAAAGTAACAAGCACACAAGTTACCTGCAGCCTCCAGGCTGAGTTCATTGTTTTATTGCAGGTTATTTCTCTGGGGGGGGGGGGGGGGGAAATAAAAAGGTACTATTTGATAGACTGCACAAATGACCATACTTCTAAAGACACCTGGAAGACAGCTTACTCTAAAGTATAATGCTCCATCATGTAAAAAAGTTTTGTTCCTTGGGAGAACACCACTGACTTCTGCTCCTCCTTTTCCTTCATCATTCACGTTGATCAAGAGAAAGCCATGGCATCGTATTTCATGAAAATATCTTTTACAATATTGCCCAATGAACTAGAAAATATGCCTGATTTTTTGTTCCAAAACACTTCTGGTCCAAGAAAATATTTAGACTATAAAACTAAGATTGTTCTTTTTAAATTGCTCACAGTAAACATGATTCAGCAACACATAAAAAGATATTTTATTATCAAATCAAAATTATGTGCAGTGGAATATCACTAGGAAAAGGATGTAATATAAGGCAAATGAATGCTTATCAGGCAGTTTTGCAGGAGTGTACTTTATTGTGGTTAGAATCAGTTTCTCTTTCAGTCCTCATGGTGTCAGCTGCTCGAGAGGTGCAGATTTCCAAAATAAAATTTATTCCTTGCTAATCATTTTACCTTTAAATCAAAAATTGCATTTAAAAATCTTTGTTGTTATTTTGGTTAAGAAGTAACAGTGAAGTTAGTTTCAAGGAGTTCTGCTGGAAGTGTACTAAGGGTCTTTGAAACATCAGTAAACCTTTTTCATCTCCGGAAAACACTCCACTGACTGGTCCTAATACTTTTGTGTGTGATATCTGCAGTTTCTGCGTCTGTACAATGAACAAGATCTCTGGTTACGTCATTTCTAGCTGCTGCTCCTGTTCTCATGGAAACAGGTGTCAGAAGTAGGTACTTAAAACTAATCACAGTTTCATTTAAAGTGTCCATGGTTTCATGATTAGGTATAGGCCTGAGTGTCCCTCTTTTTTCTTTTTTTTTTCATATGATCTTCAGTCGATGTTTTCACTGCCATCAATTATTTGCTATTCTGTTGGAGCAATCACCAGAGTGAATGCTAACAAGTTCCAATCTGTGCGTTTGTTTGCCACGCTTGGTACAGTTTCCAGGTAACAAAGTGTCAGTTCTTATCATAGCTGTTTTATAACTAATGAAATAGGAATCTGCTAGCACTACTGTAATTATTTTGAAGTTTCAATCTATTTTAGCCCATGAATTCAAAATCCAATCAGTCACTCCCAGTTATTTCCTGCTGCTTTCTCAGATAAAGTTGATCAGCGTGTTTTTGGCCTGAAAAGACATCCTAGTCTCTCAGTTTACAAAAGCTCAAAGCTCTCTGTTTCAAAACTAAATCTGCAGGAGAGGATATAATCAACTTCACTTGAAGGTGGTATTCTCCTCTGCCAAAAGAACAAACCAGGGTATCATGCAGGCACCATTATCTGCCTACCTGTTACCACAAAACCTGTCTGATCACACAATTCTGCCTGACAAGATATAAGAAGTGTAAAAACCACGTGAAAATGGCAGAGACATAGGTATGATGATGTCAGTACCAACTAAACAAGGAACCATAACATCTTGTTAATTGCAGGCTCTAGACCTGTCTTTCATAAACGTAGATATCTGGCCCAGATGGTAATACCCTTACTTACACTGAGCAGCACTTTCCAAAACAAACTCGACAGTCAGAGGAGAGAAGTACTACTGGGCTAATTGATTTTCTACAGTATAAAAGAGAATAGAGTCCATGAAAATTTGCAGTCAAAATGTAAACCTTGCTGACAGTGTAGGTCATTTATCATATTTGGACAGCTAAATGCAGCTAGAAAAAACACAAGTTTCATCTTTTTGCTTTTCCTTAAGCATGAGCCAGTCCGTTATGTAACCATATAGAAAGTGGGCAACTAATACATGATCTATCACACCAAGAAGTAAAACAGTATCTTGCTCAGACAAACTTTCTGCAGATGCTGGAAGTAAGATGCAAAGGTATCATAATTAAAATGAACTGCCTTCAGTAAAAGAACTAAGTGCCTCTCTTTCAATAATCACACACGTTTATTTCTCATGAACTTCATACTTTATTTGGTGGCTTTTCTATAGTGAATGCAAGGTTCCACCCCCTGAGGTTCAGGGTTGGTCCTGGGCTCTGAGCTCCCAGTATAGCTGAGTAAATGCTCCCCAAGCCTGTGTGGCCTCCAGAGCAACTCAAGAACAGCCTGAATGTGTTCCCTCAGCCCTGTGTGCTCTCATCAGGGGTGGCCTTTAGCACCCATCTCCCATTTCACAGAATCACAGAATCACCAAGGTTGGAAAAGACTTAAAACACCATTCAGTCCAACCACCCACCCATCACCAATAGTACTCACTAAACCATACCCCTCAACACAACGTCCAAACATTCCTTGAACACCTCCAGGATCAGTGACTCCATCACCTCCCTGGGCAGCCCATTCCAGTACCTGACTCTTTCAGAAAAGTAGTATTTCCTAACATCCAGCCTGAATGTCCCCTGGCACAGCTTGAAGCCAATCCCTGAAGTCCTATCACTGCTACATGAGAGAAGAGGCCAACCCCCAGCTCACCACAACCTCCCTTCAGGTACCCATAGAGAGCAATAAGGTCTCCCCTGAGCCTCCTCTTCTCCAAACTGAACAATCCCAGCTCCCTCAGCCATTCCTCATAAGACCTGTGCTCCAGACCCCTCACCAGCTTTGTTGCCCTTCTATGAACATGCTCCAGAGCCTCAATGTCTTTCTTGCAGTGAGGGCCCCAAACTGGACACAGTATTGAGGTGAATTTCCAAGTAGCTTGTGCCAAGTCCCTCTCTCAAACCTGACCAAACTCCAAGTCACCCATGCCATGTCCCTTCTGCAGTTCCCTCTCCTTGTCCTGGATCTGTGGCCACTGAAACAGCCCTATGAAAACCACAGCAATTAGCTCACATTGCAGTAAGTCCCTTCTGAGCCCCAATTTGTGAGGTGTGAAGATACGCTTGCTGGGCAGGGAAGTTGTCAGAGCACTGGGTCCTGACCAGAACAGTCTTGAGCAAAAATATTGCCCAGGCTATGCTATATGCAAATCTATCACCAGTCCTATCTCCAGCTCTGCCTCTTGGATGGATCTTGGAGCTATGCCACAGGTTTCCTGCATGACCCCATGGATGTAAATTGTAGATTTGCCTCCCAATCTGTATCTGCCTGTCCCCTAAATAGATTTTTGACTCACGTAGTTTATGGCCCTGTCTCCATTTACTCCTGACTGGAATCCCTGTTTGAGCACTGGATCTTGTTCATCACTTGCATGGTCTGGGACTGTGGATGGATGTGTAGCCGCATCCAGCTCTGCTCACTATAATCAGATGGGATGGGACATGGTCACCTATCAGTGAAGGCACTGTGATGCCTTCACTGATAGAAGGCCCAGATCATGGCCACTCGGCTCCTTGCTCACCCTCCTTTAGGGAGCAAAAAGACTGTGTTGCACGCTGGCCACAACTATGTAACCAAAAAATATCTATTATTTGTTAGAGAAGGAAAGTCTTAACTTTCCTTTTTTCTTTATGCTGCCTTGTAAGAAAACAGAAGAGAATGAATCAAATGTTAGCACCTTGTTTCTTTCGTTAAAATAACAGGGAATATATAAGATACTCTTCTATAACAGAGATCCTCGCCTTCAGATGAAGTATGCACTCTGCATTTTAGACTTTGGACAAAGCAAAGGGTAAAATGGACCAAACTAGCTTGTAGCTAAAACCTAAAGAATAGAAAGGCAAAAATGAAGCTTTTGTCTTCAGCGGATAAGCAGGAGCTCAGTAGCATGCACTTACGTTCAATTATTTCACTAGCTGTGTGAACTTTAGCTGCCTGCCTAGAAAAGGACTTTTTTTTCTTTTTTTTTTTTTTTTTACTAAATGAGACAAACACACAGCTTTTGCAAAATAAGGCCAGAAGGAGAGCCTAATGTTAATGCCTGCTTTACATTGCTCAGCGGCTGTAAAAGACGTAGCTCATTATCTTCTCCGTTACAAGAGCTCCCCTTAGCGTCAATTGTGAAACCAACAGCTTTAACAGCACAGTTTGTGCTCTGTATTTCAGATGCAGGACACGCGAGCTAAAAGCATACAGGGAAGCATATTTACTACTGCTGTAGTGAAAATGCATTACTCAGATATACAGATGGAAATGCACGTACTCTGTTCCAAAACCAAAGGCAGGTCACAGAGCCAGAAAATCACTCTTCTGAGTCTTCTCATCTTGCACCAGGTGCAAAAAGCAGCTTTGCCTTATAATAAAGGATTTTACTAAATTTATTCCAGGAATGCTTTTGATACTGGTACGAATAGCAGAATATACAGCTGGTTAATGAAAACTAGAAATACTAATAAAACAAACTTGAGAGGTGGCTGTGTTTAACTTATAGGCCCATTGATTTACATCTAGTAAGTTTCCCCTTTTCTTTGGCTGGTACAGAGAACTGTCCAACAAACCCACGGGATATCTAGATTTTTCCAAGATATACTTTTCTCCTAAATTGCCCTTGCAGGGCATGACACTGCCAATAAAATCTTGAAAAGTCAGGGAAAAAGATGATACAGGAGAATTTACATTGCTTTCATTTTCTAGATGGACTCCTTCCATCTAGAACAGGGAGCATGAAAAGGTTTGTGCTGCTGTGAAGGTCTCAGGCAAAACGCTGTCTGGCTTAGGTAGCTCTGTGCCTGAAGTTCAGAGAAGCACGTGCTTCACTGGGAACTCTGCTACTGTGCAAGCAGATTCACTGTGTGCTTTTGCTGCTGTTGTCATGAGAGGGTGAGGATTTTGTAGAAAAACACTGAGAGCATGAGCTTGTGACATGCACTATATGCAGCTTAAAACATCCCTTCTATTCTGTGTAGATTTTCATCTTGCTCTCTTCTTCACCATTACTGGATGGATTGTCTACTGTATCTGGTCTACGGAGTGAGACATATTCATTAAGTCTAAAAACAGGTCAGAAATGATTGATTTTGACCAGCTCCTTACCTTTCAGTAAGGGTTCAGCTCATAAGGAACAGCATGCCTGTGGACACAGCTGACTGATAACGCAATCTATACCTCAGAATAATGTTTTAACAGTTCTTTGTGTAATTCATATTTCTACACCACTGGAGAAAGAAGCACTGATTTCTACCTTGCAGGGTGAGAAGCATTTCTTTTGGACTTCTGCTGTAGTCAGAATACTTCTATCTACTTAAGAAAAATTTGAAATACTTCTTCGAAGCTAATTAAGAAGAACAGACATTCTCTTTGTACCCAGAACACTTAAAAAAAAAAAAAATAATAATACAAAAAGTCCTTAGTAATTCATTTTTCTATAGTTCTTTATTTGCCTTGGCTGGCTTCTCCTGTTACTGTTTGTTTGCTTTTATGTCACAGGGTCAAGCACCTACATTGTGACGTTTGTATCACTGTGGCAGAGGTATTGCATCACCTGTGATAACAGAAGTCATTGACGCAGTTGTAGAACAAATGGCAAGATTCCCACTGACTTTGGTGGGCTGGGATTTCACAGTGCATTCCATCGCAATACCACAGCAGGATCAGCGCCACACAGGACTCTATGTGGGGTGCCATTGCACTGTGACACCAGAAAAAAAAACAACATTATCTTATTCAGATCCAGTCTGAATGGCAATATGGGTATCAGTATGGGTACCCTTTGTATCATGCAACCTTCTATTTGCTGTGTTCTTAATTCTGCTGTAAATAAACATTTGAGATCTACTAATTTTATGATTTCAGCCCTGTAATGAGAAGTATTTTTGCTTTTATGTTCAGGAAAATATTTCTTCCTTCCATTATAAACGTTAGCTCTCGCTGGCTACTCAGCATGTATACAAAGTCTTCAGTAAATTCTAAACCAAAAAGTAATCAGGTGGGGTTGGTGTTACCCTCTCTCCTTGCTGTACAGTCCATGTCTTTTCCAGCCTAAATGATTCTACTACTCTGATTCCCAAGAAGTCCTTTCCAGTCTCAGCTATTGTCACATCAGCATAGAGAACAACTCGACCCAGAGTCCAGGGCTCAGAAGAAAGTATTAGCAAAGCCTACTAAAATAAGATCAGGAACCACTGCTACATTATGACAAATGTTTCAGATGTTCTCAACTGAAGCTTCAGGAAATAGATTTTTTCTGAAGGAACTACAGTGTAACCAAATTCCTAATACTTAACAGCCATCCTTTCATACATAGTGTTAAGGACTCACCCTGTGTTTCTTAGAAAGTATCAAGTAGGCATGGACACCTGAACTATGCCCACATTTTCTAATTTCTTCACACATGAAGGCAGTCCACTTCAGACCTTAGCAGCATGAAGGAAGGAAGCGCTGTAGAAACATGATACTGGTTTGATACAAGTTCATGTATGTATGTTTTTCCTGCCACCCTGGAGTATCCTGACTGATTAATGAAGGGAAATGCATTTGGTAGCTAGAAGATCTGCTCCCATGAAACTTGAAAAATATTCTTTGATACAGCTTAACTTTTAAATTAAAGAAAGCCAAAGTCAAAGCTAGCAGTGACTAGAGCAACTTATATTTTCCATTAACCCAGAGTATACTCATCACTGAGTCATCAGAAGACCATCTCCTCCTCATTATGAAATCATAGAATCACCAAGGATGGAAAAGACCTCTAAGATCACCCAGTCCAATTGTCCACCTATCACCAATATTTCCCACTAAACCATGTCCCTCAGTACAACATCTAAAAATTTCTTGAACACTTCCAGGGACTGTGACTCCACCACCTCATAGGGCAGCCTGTTCTAGCACCTAATCACTCTCTCAGAGAAGTATTTCCTAAGGTCCAACCTGAATCTCCCCTTGCACAACTTGAAGCCATTCCCTCTAGTTCCATTGCTAGTTAGTGTCACCTTTTGCAAGAACTTGCATAATGAAATCCAAAACTTGAACACAAATACCTTTTTATTCTTGCTTCCATTTCAAAGTGTCACTGCAGAAAGTGTTTACCCCAAATGTTTTTTACCTTGTAAGAATTTTCTTCTTTCTTCCCCCATCACAATTTCTTTGGTTCCAAAGATGCAACATCAGCAGTGGCAATTTGATCCCAGCCTTTTTGTTCTTTCAATCTGAAAGTGACCTGAAAGAAATTTTAAATATATTTATGATGCCAGTTTTCAAAATTACCTGAAGCCCAAGCTGAAGATGGCTGAAATAAATTAGATAGAAGTACAAGCCATTCAGTACCTGGATAGGAAGAAGGGACTCCCATCCTAATGCCTAGAACTCACAGATCTAACAGCACCTCTGCCCATGGGGAACACTAATTCACTGATGAGGATGTCACCAGTTAGCAATTGTATGTATGTAGTTACCACATTCCGTTACTGAAACATAGAAACTTCACATCACTTTGCATAAAATCTTGCTGCCATGAGTACAGTAATGGACAGAGTCATACAAGGCACCTTTTCCCTGAGTGAATGTGCTATGTCCACTGTAATTAGTGAATGATACCAAGAACTGGGAATTATGGTGTGGATCTGTGTGCTGCCAGCAACTCACTCTAAGTAGGCCCATTTAGTTTTAAACCCAAATTCATCTTGTAGACAAGTTGCCTGGCTACTAATTCAAGCTCAGAGGAATATGATTATCTCTCACATATAAATCTTCCCAGACTAAGCCTAAATAACATTTAAGGGAATTTGTGGGAAACAACCAGGACAAAAGCCCAACTCTCTGTTCCAACTTTTTCCTGATCACTGAGCAGCACTGAGGCAACTGAAAATAGTAAATTGCACAAACTAAAATACAGTGTTAATGCATGTTTGTGTTTGTAAGCAATTGTAGCTAATAAAGTGGGTGTTCTTCCTCTTGTAACAATCCCATTTAAATAAGTAATAAAAAGCTCTATACTAAGAGCTATTAGAATTTGTTGTTACATTTTAAGGTGATTGTGAAACACGGGATAGTATGGTTAGCCTGTGGTTGGACTCGATGATCTTTAAGGTCTTCACCTACCTGTACAATCAAGGAAAAAATAATATAATTGAAAAGTACAGTCAAATAGATGTATAATCAAAAATAACCCAATAAAGAGTTACGCACAAGGGTAACAAAGACAAAGAGAAAATAGGTGGAACGCTTACCCGTGCAGAGGGCTCGCAGTAAAGGTCTCCAAAGGAGTGGATCTCTCAGCAGAGATCCTTCCTCCCTGGCAGTCAGCACTTAAATGGGGCTGGAGAGGTGGAGCCTGGCTCCACCCCTTCCTGCAGCACAGGTGAACTGCTTTCACCTGTGCTCCCAGGGCTGACATACTGCTTGCCTCAGATAACTAATCAAAGGTTCAGGCTGTGATTCAGCAGCTCCCATACACCTACCTGATGGATTCTATGATTCTGTGATTCTACGACTAGTATCTGCAACCACAAGACCTGTGATCCTTCACAAATTATACTCCTATCCCACCCTACAGCTTTCCCATGTACAGGAAGAGAATATATGTTACTACCACACAGCAGTTTCATGTCAGAAGATGCACCGACAGCTATACACTGAGGGGAGACCATCAAATCCCACCACACTTCCTTTCCTTTCAGCATCAGCCATGACATCTGCTTATCCACATTGTCAGATCCCACTGTTCACAGAATCACAGGGGTTGGAATGGACCTCAAGAGATCATCGAGTCCAACCTCCCTGCTAAAACAGGTACCCTACAGTAGGTCAAACAGGTAGGCACCCAGGCAGGTCCCATAGAAGGAGACTGCATAACCTCTCTGGGCAACCTGCTCCAGTGCTCAATCATGTTCCTAGCACATTAGTTTATTCACAGATTTGTCAGATCAACTCTCAGAGAGATAGATTCATTTTTTGTTTGAATGTATGGCTCTTTAGCCATGAATGCAAGAGACAACAATACCAGGGGAAAGGAGAGGCTGTTTCTTGGCCTGTGAAAATGGCATTCTCCTAGCCCTAGTAATCCAACCCCAGTGTACAGTAATGTGGTCACATGTTGAGTGTAAAAGGATTAACTCTGTTATTCTTGCAAATAAAAAGTTTTCTATATAAAATAAATTAAAATAATTCTTTTAATAATGCCATTGACAGCATTCAGCCCTTGGCATGGATGACAATGGAGGTTTCTATGTATAGGACAACCTACTTCAAAAATCTCTTTCACTATTGAAAATGCCATTAATGTTGCTTACATCAGTGATGATGAATGATGTCATGCCTGAAGAGAGATGTGTCGGTAAGGGGACGTAGACATGCCAGATCCCTAAATGGTCCTACACCAACAGAAAAAAATCTCACTGCTGATTTCAAGAGCATTTGGATCCAGCTAAGTATTGCTTAGAAGTGATTTGTGCCACAAACATACTAAAATGTACATTTCCAAACCAAAAAATGTATTCCTACAAAGACAAAACCACAACTACCTCCATCCCATCTGACTCATTTTGGAATACTCCTCCTTCTGCAGGCCTGTAAACCTCCACAGAAAGTGGCACACTGGATAATACCGCAGTCACAACTGGGAAACTGGTTGAAATGGGAAAAAGAACTGCCCTGAGGACACAGGCAGAGCAATGGGTGGAGCAACTCTCCATCCTCAAGGCCTTATCCTTTGAATTCCAAGTCATTTGGGGGCTCTCTATTACTGTGGATCGAGCCTGAGTGTAGCTCTCTGGTATGGTAGCTTTTTCCCTTAGAATAAGGCTGTGCTAAGGAAATTCTCTTCAGAGTCCTAAACTTCAGCATACTTTGCGTATCTCCACTGTATAGACATTACCTAGAAAGCGTGTTTCAAATCAAAATGCTGTAAACCTGCCATTGATCTGAGTATTTCAAACATGAAATGCTCTCTCATTTAAAGAAAAAAATGATAAGGAGCATATTTGGGGACAGGTTTGTTTTTATATATCATCAAGAGTTTAGTTTTATATCTGCTTAGGATGTCACAGTGTGACTGTCACCTGAAAGTACACCAAGAATTGCCACTTGCTGAGTTTTCATAGACTGTTTCCTTCACATTTGATATTCTCCTAGTCCCTGGAGGAAGCCTGCATGCATTCATGTTGTCATTGTCATCTATGTGGGGTGTATAGAGCTGAGGATTTTGATCACCAACACCAGGTAACAACTGCAGCCAGCATCCAAATGAAAAGCATAAAGCGAGGCAGTGAACCTACGCAAACAATTGTTCCTCCTCTCTGCCAAGCTAGAGATATCTGAATCCCTCTTCTCTTTGGAATAACTGACACTTGAATATGGATTATATGAATACTACAGAACTATCATAGTCTTTTTGAAAAAGAAATTCAGTTATTTGTCTGTCAGCTCTATTTCCCTGTTAGTGAGCACAATTTAAGACAACTCTTCAGGCTTTAGAAATCATCCTTCATGTGAAGCCATAATGCTCCTCTGTCATGAGCACTCATGCTAGCTGTGCCTGAGTGAAGGATACCATGTGTGCTGCCTCAAAATCAGGCGTTTCAAAGAAAATTCAAATTGCCAGGCAGTTCTGTGTGAAAATGTTCCTATTTAAAAATGTCAAGGCACCCCTCTACAGATCCCAGGACAGGAAAGCAGCTCCTCGCTATTCCTCTGAAAGACACATAGACTTCCTGTATCATAGAAGTTCCATCACCCTATAACTTGTAAAAATCATAGGAAATATGAGGAACTGGAAATCAAAAATTGTTCACAAAGGGAAAAACACTTTGTTCTCATCATCAAATCTTCTCACAAAGCTCCAAGAACGCCACTGAATCCTCAAAGGAAAAAGGCAGTAAGGCTCATTCCCCAACTGTATTGCTGAGATAGCTGCTCAGACCAAACTGCTTAACTGTGCTGATATCTCACCACATATGTCCACAAGGTCAGTGCCTATACTAATGTCAACGTTGTAATATAGAAATGGCCTGAAGGCCAAATCTGTTCACTGTCTCACTGAGTCATTATATAATATAATATTTCCTTTGCTGGTCCTGTACAACTGATGTGAACAGTCAGTCACCTTCATAATCCACTTGTTGGTCCTGCACTTCCATGGTAGGCATAAAAGATACCAGTAACATTACAGCTCAATACATTTCCTCTTAGAAGTATAATTCATTTTCTTCTCCAGGCATCTAGGCCATAAGGATGTATCACAACAGGCTTTCCGCTATTGAGCTCATCATATTCCTGCCCTACGCCAAGTCTACATGCTATCAATTTTCCCATAGCCCATGCAAACATCAGTCACTGACTCTGTCCTAGGCCCAGAGTCTAACCACAGGCTCATGGTTAGCTCTGCAAAGCAGCAGAGCTCCAAAGCAAAACTATTCCATGCGCAATCTCAGCAGCCGCACAATGGGGTGCACAGGCTAGAGATGTCAGAATAGTTAGCTTCAAGATGGTGGCTGAAGGGGACTAGACGAGTCCTTAATGTGCTTTTGGCCTGTTACAGCTGACACAGGACACAGCATTGCACTGTCCTGCTGGATTATTTCAGGGTCTTAGATATAGCAGGAAAGGATGGCTCATTTCATAGCACAGACTTTCTAATGAGATTTCAAGCTGGTTTGTAAATTGGAAAACTCAGAGAGAGTACAGAGCAATAAACTTGAGCATGCAAGAATGGACAGACTCCATAGCTTCAGGGCAAACATAAGCAATGTGTCTCTCAAACCTCCGCCAGGATCTGCCTCATTTATAAACTGAGTAATACTGCTTTCAAAATACAAATCACACAGTTCATAGGCAAATCAAAGGGCAAAAATGGGATCACTCCCACGAGAAGCTGTCAAAGTTTCAGTATACAAAAGTTTGCAGTACAAGGCAATAAACTGGGAGATACACAGTCACATATATATACAGGCTTATGTTGAGACAATTCTAGAAGAGGGTTTTTCTACTGCTCTTAATATTGTAAATGAGCATGGAAAAAGCTTATAGTGAGCTCTCTTACTTTGATACATTTCAAAGTGGAAAAAAATGAGATACTTGAATATTCTGTGCACTCATCACCTTTCAACTTCTTTCAGGTTCTGATCACAAGAAGTTAAAGCTCATCCCCAAATACGTATCTTAGGTGACCATTAGGTAAAGAAAAATCTTTTTGCTTCATTGATGTGTGTGCCTCTAATCATATTAACAGTATCAATAGTCTGCAGTTCCAGAGCAGTTGTTAGACTCACTCCCTCTTCAATTTTCCACTCTTTCCAATTTCAGTAGCACAATTAAACACAGGCAGTGGAAGAGAAATATTTTTAATTTGATGCTAAGAAATAAAGTTTAGTTATGAACAACCCCAGCAAGGAGATAACAAACAGCACAGTGCATAAATACATCACTGTGACAGAGGTATAAGAAATATGTATTTACCAAACAGCACGTGTAGACAAGTACCTTATCTATCCTATTGCCATAAAGTCTAACCAAGACTCATAAGGCCAAGAGGTACTTATGCAAAAGGCTTGGCACACAAAGATCTCTGTGTTAAGAGAAAAAAAATTGAGACATTCTATATATTGTGTATAAGGAAATTATTTATGCCTGTCATATACTTCTCAGAATTAAAGGCATGGGTCAAGCCACTGTTTGTCTCTACCTTTACCCTATTTCTCCCCTATTCCCATTACCCTGCTTGTCTCAGCAATTCTTCCAGCTGTAAATGGCGGGAGACCACAAATATCATCTGTTTGCCTTGTTCCTACAATCTTCATTACAAATTTGCACTTGTCTTGTCATACTTGAGGTATGGACATACATCAACATCAAATACAGTTCAATTTTTCAAAGTGATTATTCAGAGACACAGCATGACTGTGTTACTCAAGTCCAAAGCATTCTCCATTTATCTGTGTTTACTTCTGAGTACCCTGTCTATTGAAACTATGATCTATGGGAAATCTGGTTTCATGCCACCTTGGGACTTCGTCTGCTATAGATTTTTCAGGATCTGCTCAGCCCCCACCTGTCTCTGTAGGACACTGCAAAAGGAGAAATTGCTTGGTTGAGAGAGCACCCTGTGATGGTTCATGAAGAGATGACATAAAACTAGCTATGCTGCCTTGCTCTACCAGGGATGCCCTTGCTTGGGCTGGAAGAATTATCTGAGACACTGTGGGGATTAAACTGCAATGGAAAGATTGTCTTCTGGATGTCCCCCCACCTCCAGTCTTGAAAATTACCTCTCACCCCCTGCCTACCTCTACAAGTATCACTGTGGCAGCTACAAATCCTTACACCATCAGAAAGGCAGAGCCAGTATAGCAATAATTTCCATAGAAAATATTGCAAGTATATTTTTCAGAGGCACCTAGTGAAATTCAAGAGTTGACATAAAGGAAGGAAGATCCAATGCTGCCACAAGCCATTAACTATAAACTATTAGTCAAAGACAATAAGATAGAGTTAGAAATGACAATCTAGTTAATCACAGCTCCAGTGCTTGTGTTTATATTTTGCTTTAGACAATCCTCCTTTCTCATCTGTCTTGTCTGGAAAAAGTGTGATAACGCATTACTCACAAACAGGCTGTGATAGTGAATTAGGATGCAGCTTATTGCATGGAGAGCCACAACAAGCTGTAGAAGTATTAGGAATGGTTATTATGTGAGAGGACTACTTAAGAAATTGTTTCTTTGCTCTGAATTGTCTTTTAACATCAGTCAGGCCAGCCCACGGCTCACATTATCGAGCACTCCAGCATTGTTCTCAGTGGAATCGGATATGACACCAAATTCTTCAAGCTGCTGGTGAGACATTATTCTTCTGCAGGATTCCTAAGAAGTCAACTGGAAGTGTTGGAAGATTTCTGTTTGAAGGTAAAATGGTGTATCTAAGAAGATTAGCTAAAGGAGCAACAAGAGAAGAAGTCAACAGAAAGGAGTCTGTGACAAATGCACTCAACTATGTGCCAGTCACGTACATGAGTCAGTGGCACAGGAATGCAAGTAGAAGTTTAGAGGTAGTCTGACCTGGTTGTTGCTGTCTTTAGAGTGACAGATTAGTTTTGGCTGATACAAAACTCCTGCATGAGAGGCAAGTAGCTGGCAAGCTTGTGACAGGTCAGAAGAGCACACCAGAGATCCGTTTGTCATTACCACTCTGTTGAACTCAACCAGCTTGACCAACGAACCAGAAAACATCAACAGTGAAAGTACCCTTTGACTGCATTATAAAAAATCAGTTCATTGTTGCTAAAATTACCCTTGGAAGCAATTTAATTAACTTGGCTACCTTTGTACTGAAGCTGACGAGGAGGACTCTAAGCCCCTGTTGTGCTAGTTCAGCATGGGACAAGAAACCCTAAACACCAGACAGCAAATAACATTTCAACCCAGGACAGACATTTCTGCAGTGACAGTTCAACAGCTGGCTGATTCACCAAGCTGCAATTTCTGTGATGTATCTAAGATGGATGGAGCACATGAAATAGCTAAACAGATAAGGGGCTAACTATACTTAGGAAACACTTTGTGATGAAACAAATACTAGATCATAATTTCTAGCATTACGTTAACACAGCTTAGCTATGAGGGCTCACATATGCTGAGGTCAATCACAAGCCTCATATGTCAAAGTTCTGATCAAAGGTAGAGTTGACTAATAGCATATATTTAAATGCCACCACTCCCCCATTACTAAATCGGGTTTTCATCACAGGAAAGAAGTTACATTCTACAGAAACATCAATTATTTGTCCAACCCTGCTTTGCTCAGGAAAGGAAAATGCATTAAGTTCATCTATGCCTTCTACTCTCCCTTTACTGAAGGTGATCTCCTATCCTAACCGGTGGGTGAAGCAATGACTAACGTTATTCCTTAATCTGCTGATGTAGGGTCAGCTTCTCATAACAAATTCCAACTTCTGGGGCCCTGTGCAAGCAGAGGCACTGCTCTTAGCCCATCAGTAACATTGAAAGTCTTTCTGGCACGGATTTCGCAGCCTTCACGGCTTTTTAAAAGAGCAACCTCTATGACTTTTGACATGTTAGGTAAGAGGGGGTGGATACAAGGGTAAACAGTCAAAATGTGGCAATTACCAAATCAAGCTCAGGAACACCTGGCAGGGAAGAGAGTGACGTAGAAGGACTGCTCTGGAGTTACATTCAAGAGCAGAGATCTTCCTGTGGCTTCAAGTAACTGTTTCTACCTTCGTCCAAACAGTCAACAGAAAAGAAGCCTTCTTTGATACAAGACTTTGCTTATCATTCTCAGAGCTGTCCTTATCACAGCATTAATTTTTTTTTCCTTATTGTTTTGCATAAGCATGGTCAAAATAATTGTACTGAAAGCATAAAACACCGATTGTTGCTCTCAACTGTACCTATTTTCACATTTGTCTCCTTTGCCACTGTGTTTTTCCAAGATTTTCTTTACAACAGCAGCTCTAAGTTTCTTCCTTTGTTTCAGGGCTGGATACGGCTCTAACAAGAACTGAAAAGGTCTGTTCAGCCATTTCTCATCATATAACCTCTTTTCTGTTCCCTTCCCATCTCATTCTCAGTATTTCAACTTCAAGATGACAATTAAGATTAAATGTTAAAGAACAAGCCCTTACATAAATGTATGACACACAGTTTCTGAGTGACAATCTCAGCCGTGGTACCTGACTGCTGCATGGAACAAGTTAGAAATAAAAAAGATTTTTCTGCTGTGATAAAAGGAGATTAGCTAGTCTGATTTTCTGTCATAAATATTTAAAATTCATGAGTCTGTTCCTTCCCATGAAAACAGAATCTGGCTCAAACAAAATGAGATGATAAAAGAAAAGAAGTTGTTTGGTATTACTTTTACTCTCCAAGTCATTGTCAAAGTTTTACGTATCATTGTGAGACATCTTTTTTCAGGATCAGGGCCATTAAGAAAAGTAGAGGGAAGTAAAGACACATGCAAACCATGCAAGTTTGCAATTCTGGCTGGAATCTACAGCTTCTGATGGCACTAGCTTTTTTTGCTTGCTCTGCAAACAACATCATTGGAATATTTTTAAATAAGTGGGCTTTCTTTTCCTACTGATATTTACACACTATCATCTTCAGTGTCAAATCTTTTTTACTAGAAGTTGTTTTTGAAAGCCTGTGCTATCCTTAACTGAAAGAGTCTTTTGCACATTTTTCTAAACACTTCTTTTTCCTTCCCGAAGAGTTCATTCAGGCCTCAGATAAAAGCAACAGAAGAAACAGGGCACAGAATTTTAAGCAGCTGAGAAAAATCCCTTCCCTCAATTAATTGTATTATCTCAGTTCTGATCGAATAATACTGCCTCTATTGGAACATTCCACGAAATACAAGGAATTGCTATAGAAAGACCCCCCACCCCCCCCCCCCCAAAAAAAAAAAATTATAGCATTTTTTATTTAGAATGTAAAACTCCCCAACCACAGTTTGCCCTTTTTTTCCAAGTCAGTTTTAAAGAGAAATTTCTGACCTCTATTCCTACAATTGAAAAGTTTTTAACTTCAGCTGGTTTGACCCCTTGAAATAACCAGCTTTCCCCTCAATAAAAAAAAAGAAAGAAAAAAAGTCATCGCCCCATATGCTGCAAGAAAAAAAATATGTGGGAAAGACTTATCCTCAGAGAAGTTTTAGCAATATATGGTATATATTCCCCTCCCAGAATTCCAGGAAAGCAACCCTGGAGGTTCTGAGCTTCTAAAACAGAAGGGTCTGTACATTCCATCCTCATCATTTTGTGTGCTAGACAGAAGCTGTGATGCCTCTACTCCACATTTTCCCAAAATCAGGCAGGTCCCCAAATCCTTTCTTGATCTGATTACAGCACTGAGAAGCACAATGCAGTGGTGTAGCAGGATTGAATGTTTTCTCAGCAAACCCTTTAGAACAGCAACTTTCTTCTCAAAAATGCACTTTAAACAGGCTTTTTTAGTCCTAAATTCTCACAGGAACCATTGCTGCACTAGCATCAAAGCCCTGCTTCCCACACTTTGTGAATCTGCAGTGGTCACCCCATTTCTTTGCCACACTGGCACCGCGTGCAGCAGATGTGTCCCAAAACAGTGACAGGAATAAAGCCTTACAGTAGGATGGGAACACACTACCGCTTCATCCCACCACCAACTGTGATTTGTCACTTCCCTGGCCCTGATCACTGTTTTCTTGAATCACATCCCTCGTGCTACACATCAATAGGACAAACCTTGTGCAGCTCCTCGGGGCCCTGGCACTACAAGCAAGACAGCCTCACAGTACGGCATCCAACTGATTTTTCTGTCCCCATGATAAAGCACTGAAAGCTGATTCTCTCAGCTTATGCTCACCCATGGATTAATAAAAAGCACTGGTTCTATAAAACGGAGAACTGCACAGATCAGTGCGCAAGGAAACACCTTCCTCTGCCTCAGCACCATTGCTTGCTTAAAGGAGACCCCTCCGAGGGATAAGGACTGCTGAGTAAAAAACCCTCTACTCTTAGCAAAGCCTGAAGTAGTAGCCGTCTGCAACCCCAAGCCACAACACACTGAAGCCATCCGTGTGCTGTCTTGCAATTCTATTAAATACACGACCAGCAACCCGTGTGCCCCCCTAGCAGCGCACAAAGCCCACCAGGACGGCGGCTTTCCCGTCCCTACGCCCAGCCCCCTCTGCACAGAACCAGGGACCGCGCCGCAGCAGCAGCGGCCCCGGGGCGGCCATCTCACGGCGCCTCTACCCGCCGCCCTCCGCCCTCCGCCTCAGAGCGCCGAGCAACGCAGGGGAGGGACACGCACGGCACAGCGGCTGGCCGGGGTGGGGCAGCGCTTGCGCGGTGGTTGCTGCTGAAAGTTTAGGGCCCACGTGGGCTGCAGGATAGGGCTGCGTGGAGGGGACGGCGGGTCCCGCACAGCAGCCCGGAGAAGCGCCGCGTGTGGCTGCCGGCTCCCGCCCTCGCCATGGCTCCCGCAGAGATCCTTAGCGGCAAAGCCGTCTCCGCGTACGTACCCTCCTCGCCCGCGGCTGCCGGCGGGGGGGATGGGGAGGTTTACCTTTCAGAAGAACTGAAAGCGTTGTCTCAAGAGCTCGGCTTGGGGGTCTGCTACTTGTTGGCCCCGTCCGGCATCAGCCTTGGTTGCTCGGCATCGCTGTGCTGAGATGAGCGCCCAGGCTGATGCGAGAAGGTGCAACCGCTGCCTCTCGACTGTTTGCGCCCTCAGGATGCTTTCTGGGCCCGAGTTGGCAGCTTTGGGGTGGCCTCCGTTTTGAGAGCATCGGCCGCTTCTTTTTAAAGCTCATTTAATTAATCTCTGTATCGGATAACATGGGGATGAGTGTTAATGTGTGCCTTGTCACAACCGCTGGAAGGATTTGTCAGGCTTCCTTCTGCTTTCAGCTTTCGCTCAGCTGAGCCTCGTGCTGTGTAGTCTTGCTTCCTTTTCCTATTGCTGCCCTGCAGCACGTTGCTATACGTACCTACTCCATATGAGTGAGTGCACTGCTGTACATACAGAAGAAAAATGCGGTGTTTGGCTACAGGTGACACTTGTGTGATACTCAGTGCTGGTGGTGTGTGGTGAGGTAGGTTTGCTGTGCCCACCTTCAGCTTGGATAGCAGGAAAAATTTGTTCACAGGGAGTGGTGATGTATTGGAACAAGCTGCTAGGGGGATGGTGGAGTCGCTGTCCCTGGAGGTGTTTGAGAACTATGGAGATGAGAGAACATGGTTAATGGGGATGGTTTGGGGTTGGGCTAGATGATCTGAGAGGTCTTTTCCAGCGTTAATGATTCTATGAGCCTCTCTGTAACCAGGGAATTTCATAGAATTGTGGAATGGCCTGGATTGAAAAGAACCTTGAAGGTCATCTAGGTTCAACCCCATTGCTGTGGGCAGGGTATCCAACCACCAGACTAGAGCCCAGAGCTCCATCCAGCCTTGCCTTGAGTGCCTCCAGGGATGGGGCACCCACAGCCTCCCTGGGCACCCTGTTCCAGTGGGTGACCTCTTCCAGTATTTGTCCAGAATTTGGATGGAAAGTGTAAATTTGAGATGATTTAAAGTAATATCTGAGAAGTTGTTGGGGCTCATCTTAGGTGTTGCTGCGTACGGAACATCTACTTCCAGCTGGCAGTGTTGCATTTCTCAAAAGTAGTCTTAATGTGTCTTGAATCTAAATGTCCACGATGAAAGTGTGCTGGAACATGTTTTATGCAGTAATTTTTGGGCCAGTTGTCAGAATGATTACTTGGGGCTTTCAGTCTGTCACTCTTGTATACATTGTTAGACTTACACTTTGGTCAGTCTTGAGAGCATTGTGCTCTGCATGCCCTATGTGTGGTGCTCATAGGACCTAATGATCTGCCCACTTCAGATTTCCTTTTTCTGGCATTGAAGCTGACATAGGTTCCTTCAAGCTACACATTAGTGAAAATGTAGACTGAATAGAATTCTAGAAAGGTGATAGTTTGAGGAGAAGGATCATGTTCTGGTGGTATTCTGTGCTTTCATCTTCTAATATTCTTGGTTCTAGTTTTCTTGCATTTTTTAATTTTTTAATTTTTAATTTTTTTTATTTATAGTTATAGCGGTGACACTTATTTCTGTTTGCTTTCAGTATTACGTTAGCAGTTGTTTTAAGATATGAATGATGTTCAAATGCCTGAAAGAGAGCAAGATTTTAGTGGATATGTATGGGAGAAAGGATTACTTTGTTTTCAGCACAGCTCTGAGGTTCTTGGTTGAAGCCTGTCTTTTAGCAGACATTGAATCTTGACCTGAAAACAGCAAAAAATGGGAAAAAAATATTGCATCTGTACCAATGTTCTTCATTTCCTTTACATCTCCTGTATTTATGCCCAACATAGCTAAACCATATCATGGTCTGCAGGTCATGTATTTTGTTTTTTCTCTAGTGGAGTGTTTGATGGAGATGTGAGGAAATGGACTGTCCACGTGCAGATATGTCTCTTTTTTCAGGCCCTCTGGAGAAGTTCTGAGCCAAAGGATTCTCAACATCCAGAGCCTACTGTCAGGCCATGAATCTATCAGTAAAAGAAAGAAACAAGTGATAGGCGTGTGCTCTTTCTAGGAATATTCAACTGAATTTGTCTGCCACAGTAAGGGTGTGTTTCTCAGTACATCATCTGCAAAGTCTTTTCAGTTACAATCCTGTAGAGTTTTTCTATTATTCTGGACTTTAATTGAGAAAACTTTGCTTGTAATTCAGTCAAATATTAATGAATAAGGTGAATCAATGAAGCAGTGTTCCAGCTAGTTAATTCTGAGTTTATGTATGTGTTTTAAATTGAAAACTCCTAAGTACTATGAACTTTCTTCTCCTGCTATCAGTCACCCTTTCCCCAAAGAAAGGTGAAGAAAATAACTAATTCAGAGTCATGCCATTTATTTAAACAAACAGACAAAAAAGGAAACAGGTAAATAGTGACATTCTTATTTTTGTGGATCAGTTGAAGAGGGGAAAAAACTTAAAGAGATGGAGCTTCCTTGTCCCTGTGATCAAAGATAACTTATGTAGGAGATCAAGCTAGTTAATGTCTAGAAGGTCTTGGAAGGTTCAGAAGAGACACAAAGGAAATATATATTGACTAATATGTGATGATAGTGTGATTTTTATCATGCAGGGAAGGGAGAACATACAGAGCAGCAGGCATTGTGATTTGTGTAGGGTTTTGGTGCTTGAGTTAATAATACTTAGAGTAAGGCAGCTTCTTTCAGTAGAAATAAGCTCTTCTATTTGGGACAGTCTGTGAAGGATATTGGATGTATTACACTGAACCTGAGTGTGAGGAGGGGGCAGGAAACTTGTGAATTGATTGCAGCTCTGTTGTCTAAATAACATCTTCCCTCAAACAAAGCCATTTGTTTCTGCATTTGTTTTATCATGGGGGGCAAAGTTGAGCAGTGGCAGCGCTGTAGACTGCAGTGAAAAATGGCTGTAGGGACAGTAGCTCTGGCTAAAGTGGCTTAGGATTTGGGGAGGCTTCTTAGCCTTCTGCAGCCATTTCTGGAGGCCTGCAGCAAGAGCACTTCTGATTCATACTTACAAAAACTTCGGGGAATCTATAATCTGGGCAATGAAGCCAAACTTTTCTCTCCTGGGGGCAGGCCTCTCTTGTAGAGCATCATTGTCTCTGAGGGAGGTATTGTCTTGGTTCAGCAGTACATATGACTGCAGAAGGGATGGAAATACAGCCTAATTTTTATCCTAAATTTGGTGCCACATATGCTCACACCACAGCCACCCAAGCCATGACATGTAAAAGAATCCAGCAGGTGTTGTGGTGGAGTCTGCCTGGGGAGATCCTGGCATGGGAGCTGTGCTTCTCTCTCTGTGCTTTGAGCAGAACTGGAGGAGGGTGGTTTGTCCTTTGCTATTCTGGGAAATACACTGCGTAAATTTAAATTCTGCTCACTTCTGCAGTCTAGTGAAAGAAAGGCTAAGCACTTATTTAATCTTTGGAACTGTTGTATGCTTAAAGTCACATGCTGTCCTTAACCTATGTGGACCCTGGACTTGTGTTTGCAGTGGGAGTTTGTTTGTGGAAGAGCCAGCAGCACAGGAGGGGTCTTGGGAAGGAAGGCTCTTAGAGGAACAGCCAATTGCCAACTTATGTTTGAAAACTGGAATAAATGTTCATACTACTAACAAAAAAGTTGTTAATTTGTCAATATGATATATATTTTTTTTTATCTTCATGAAGACCCGTATTATTTTGTAATGTCAAACTACAGAGACTGCTTTTTGTTTGTTTTTTACTTAATTTTCTCTCTGACCTTTGCATCTCTGGCTTTCCTCTTAGCTGTCATTCAGCGGTAGTGAACGCTAGGTGGCTGTCTAGCAAGGGATTTCTTGATTCAAGACTCCGTAGGCAATTCAGCTCGGGCAGCACCACTTGTGTGTTCGTGCATGTTACCTTTCTTGGGTAGCTGAAGGGGAAATGAGCTAGTGCCTAATTACAGAAAATGGCAGCAATATAATGTGTGAGCAGTCGTGGCTGCTTGGTGTAAAAGCATGCCATAGCCCTGCTTCCAAGTGGATGAAGAGAAATAGATTACTTCTGCACTGAGAAGGCTGGATTAAAAATAAGTGCCATGAGACCCTTTCAGTCGGCTGTCCCTTATGAGAACTGTACTGCATTGTAAACTACAGGACACTTCACGTTTATTTGCATTTTCTCTTGTTTGTAGGCTTTAAACCACTGCTGCATCTTTCTTACTGACTCAGCTACACGTAGGCTATTTCAGAGCCTTATCTCAGAAGCAGCTCCCTCAAATAGGTGCCCCACAGTACCCACTCTAGCTTTGGGTTTCTGATACTCCTTGTGATCCCTGTGCTGCTGTTATGGGCTCCTCACGAGTTCAGGCCTGTCTGTGTCAGCAGCTGTAGTGGTCCTGCCTTCCCTAGGGGATGTACAGCAGAGGTGAGGTGCTGTCACCCAGCAGATGCATTTTTGTTGCTTCAGCATGAAGAATTTGTAGGATGAGGCTGTGAGCTCAGAAAAGAGTGTCAGAGGCAAGTCAGTGTCAAATGGCGACACTAGCTAAATCAAGCCTAGAAAGCACTATCTCTGAGATAAGATTGAAAATAACCTCTTTTACCAAAGTTTATTAAGAGACCTGGGACAGATTGGCCAGATGCAAATACTTATAAATACCTTGTACCTGCTTCTTGGTAGCAGTAGAGCTCTGGCACGTGGTTTGCCATGGGACAGGAGAGAGGCTTGATTTAGGATGTGGCAGGAGGCTGTGTGATTCCCCTGAGATGGGGCTCAGAACAGCCCTGGGGCTGCTTCTGGCTGGGCCAGCTGCGGCCATCCCCTGGGAACAGTGCTGTTGAGTTGCATCTGCTTCCGTTTCTCTTTCTTGCCTCTGGCATTCCTGATCTGGAGCTTATATCATTGCAAGATAGAGTTGGTTTCACTTGCTATCAGTCATCCTGGAGTTTTGGGGCTGTATGGCAGGAGTTGCAGCTTCTGGGTACTTAATCTGTCCCAGCACTTTTGCTGTTTGCATTATTTAACAAACAGGCACCAACAGCTGCTCTTCCAGTCTGAGAGGTCTGGTTCCACTTAGAAATTATCAAACCTTTGGGGGGTTTTAAGGGTAGATGTATCCAAGGCAGACACCGCTGGTCTGTTCTCACAGAATCCAAGCTGCCTCCAGTGAGGAGACAGAGCCATGGCTGCAGTCAGGCCCTTTTTGACAGAATCTTAGGATCTAGAGAGTGCACTGTGCATAGCACCAGGACTTCTTCCCCACTGCCATATCTGCACTGGCGAAGGAGCACACACCTGGGACTCACATGCAAAGCAGTGACAGCAGCTTTTGAGCTGTTTGCAGCTCATTTATAGGTGATGAGTAACTGTTACCTCTAAACTAGGTATGAACTGACATTTAAGCTAGATTGATGCAATCAGTAAATCCTCTCATGTACTCATCTCAAAGTTGTGTTTTAAGAATTGTATCCTTGAGCTTGTCTTTTGCTGTAGAGTTAACCCGAGCTGCATACCAGGGTTTAGTTTTCCTTGCTGCTTCATTTCTCTCTCTCATTCTTCTTCCTGCTAACTTGGAAAATGTTTTAATTTCTTTCGAAGCCCTCAGACTGGAGTAATTTTCTGCATCCATGTTGGGAAGCTGGAAGGTGAGTGTAGGACTGTGACTTATCCAGCCCTGGGTTAAGCCAAGCAGACGGGAAGGAAAAACACAGTTTTGGCCACCTGTATCAGAGGAACAGGTTTGGGGACAACCTGTTCAGTTCTTATACAGAGTTTTACCACTGTAAATTTGTCATCCTTTGCCAAGATGTTTGATGGTGTTGACTGGCATCTGTAGAAGACTGATAGACTTGGTGTAGTGTATGTGAAAAGGAGGTTTGCTTTTTAGCAGGGAACTGAAAATGGAGTTTCCATGTCTTACTGTGTATTATTCCCACATATCCTATGAGACTGCTGCGTGAAGAGGAGAGTGAAGAAATACATAGTGGACTTGAAAATTTTGGGGGGAAAAAGAAAAAAGTTTGAATGAAATTTCCAAAGTGTCTTATGATTTATGGGCATCAGTTCTATTTGGAGATTGCTTGGACTTGTGTACTCAGGGTGTGGGTATGTGTTTGCTTATCTTCCCATCTGTCAGCTTTTCAACCACTTGTCTTACCATTGTATGAGAATTCAAACCTGTGGTTAACTTCTATATCATTTGTGTTTTGTTTTTGTTCTTTTTTTTTTTACACTCAGACAAGTGAGAGAGAGATTAAAGAAGCAAGTTGCTGAGATGAAGGAGAAGTTTCCAGGTTTCACACCAGGACTTGCGATTTTGCAGGTATTGTTTTCTTTAATGTCAACTACAGAAATTCTTTGTTGCTTTGCTGTGTTCAGTGGGCAACTGATGAGCTTCAGCAAAACTGCTTTGCAAAGTAGTAGCATTTTGTAAGGAACTGGAGTGCAGAGCACCATGTGAGGTGTTAATGCAGTTCCGTGATGTTTCATCTTTGCATTTTTATGAGCCCTAAAGTCTGTCAGCTCTAACAGATGTGATTGCACCAGATATCGCTGAGGTTAATAAGGAATTTGATCAGCTGTTATATGAGAGCATGGAGAGAGAGAGAAGTGAACAAATCACCTCAGTCAAGAAGAGCTTGAGTGCAGAGCATTGAATAAAATCTCATTGCTGAAATTGATGTTTGTCAGAAGCTTGAGTAGGTGCTAGAATCTATGTGTAAATGCTTGTGAATGGAAAAAAATGCCCTTATCAGTTCAGGTTTGGGGCCTGTATTTGACAGAATTAAGTGGTTGGGTGTTGTTTTTTTTTTTCCATTATAGCTATAAAAAATGGAAACTTTTTGGTACGCTTAGATCTGAAGGTGAGTAATAGTAACAGCTGTCACATGTGGATGGAACTGCATGGCCACAGGCAGATTGAAAATGGCTGTCCAGAGAATGGGCTTCTGTTTTTATTTATTATTTAGGGTTCCTTCAGAGCAATCTCTGCTTTCAGTTACTGAGACCACTTTAGTACATGAAGAACATGCTCCTCTTCAATGCCAGGAACAAATCTGTGTTTATTTGTTTTTGTGGGTTGTTTTTTTTGTTTTGTTTTTGTTCTGTTTGTTTGGGTTTTTTTTGGTAGTTACTTTTCATTAGCTTTAAGATCAGCTCTACAGAAGACTTGTCTTCAGGTATTTAGTGGGGAAAGGGTCCTTGATTTAAAATTCAGTAAGGGACTATGGTGTTACTGCAATCTTTTTCTCTTTAAACCAGGATTGTCTCAGTCATAAATCCTTTACAGTCTGTTTGCTCTCTAACACTTCTGTAAGCTATCAAACCGCCTCAGGCAGGAGAAGTTCAAACACAGATATTCTCAACTGTCTGTTTTTCAGTTACGTTGGGACAATCAGATCTTTCTGATATACAGCACCTCACCAACTCTATTCTTGGGCGGTATCTGGTGTCCTTCAAGCTGGAGGAATGAGTCAGTTGTCTTTTATTTTTGTTCTGTAGCCAAGAAAATCCTCTTTTACACACTGCATGTTGTCTTCTTGCTAACATGTCTCTTCTGCCTATATGATGCATCATTTTTCCTAAACTCAGCAGACTCTACAAGGGAGGCGGCCTCTCTGTATAAGCCCAGGGAAGAAGTGCATGGTGGTTGACTGGCTACAGTCATCCTTGCAGCTTGTGATGTGTGCGAGAAATAGGGATAGCTCCCTTGTATCGGAGAACTGGATTTCAGGAATTTTCTTAATATGTTTTTCTTGCTTGCCCTTTGTTTTCTAACAGTTACAAGGAGAACTACCTTTAGCCAAAACATAGTGGATGATGCAAACGCTTGTACTGTAATCACCCAATTCTGCCAAAGCTACAGACACTTGTTCTACTTGCTGCTTTCTCTTTGTGCCTTGCACTGTTTTAACTTTGTTGGTTTTTCTTGTTTGATGAAAAAATTCTCAAGGTACGAAACAGCAGTGACAGAAACTTCCCCATAAAGGCAAATGTGTGTAAAATTAAGATTCCTGGGTATCAAAGGGGAACAACTCTTTAAAAGCCTCATTCGGATAATTGGATGTTATCGGCACCTACTGATCATGTTAATTAACTTTTTCAGATGAGATGGCAAGCAATATTTTCTGCTTTTCTGCTTCACTGTGTTTTTAAGGGTTTTCTAACAGATGTTAATGGTATTTATGCAGGAGACCAGACAACCTCTCTTTAACTGCCTCTTACTTGAAAGAACACTTTCCTGTTAACTCCAGGTGCTTTTAGTCTGTATCAGTGTGGTACGGATATTCAAGAATACCTTTTTCTCTTCAATGTAGCTCTGAGGAAGCTGAGGGTTAAGTCATTCTCAGCCTGTGGCTGGGTCTCTACTCTGCAGGAGAACTCAACTGTCTTTTCATCCTTAGGTTGGAAATCGGGATGATTCAAACCTCTACATTAATATGAAGCTGAAGGCTGCTGCTGAGGTAATGCCCAAACTGATAATTTTTTTTTTTTACCTCCCTAAAATACATCCGATCAGAACATGAAATTACATATGTGAGTCAAATAGCTTTGTTTAAGCTTTGTGTGTATTGGAGAAACCAATGCTAGCCTGAATTCCTTGTTATAAAGGAGTAATACAAATGTGTAATCTGATGTAGAGTGGGATACTCTGTGGGCTGGAGCTGATTCCACAAAAGGTTACCTAAATGATGTGTCTGAAGTACAGATGTTCTGTGTTTACTGACCTGTGGCCACATGCTGACTTTCTCTCAGTTTCTTGTTGATACATAACTGCAGCTGCCTTACATCTGTTACCAAGAGGTCCACTGCATGCTACAGCAGGGTTGGGAATCTAGAGTTCCTGTTCTCCTAGGTGACAGCTGGCATCTATGCTGGTATCACAGAGCAATATGCTATCAAGTCGAGATGCAGTTGTTCATGCCAAAAGGTGAATGGGACAGTATCAAGATGGGCCAATATAAGTAGGCAAAGCACTAATTTTTCATTGTCTTCACTGATGGCATTTCCAAATAAAAGGGCTATAGCAACAGAAATAGGAGATAGTCCTGGAAAATGTGACAAAACATAGATGAGGGTGAGCTTGACTGAAAGAACAGGCAGATCAATCTCTGGTGTCATGTCAGAAATCGATAATTTCTGGATATTCTCATTTGCAGATTGGGATCAGTGCCAATCACATAAAGCTGCCAAACACAGCAACAGAAGCCGAGGTAAGTAATGTAGTTGATAAAGAAAAATCATGTAATTTCAATTTCAAGCTAAAAGGGTAGTTATCTTTTTTTGTAAAAATAGGAGGGAAAGACTGCTGTCTGCAGATACTAACTCACGAAAGAAGAACAGGAAACTTATGAGTTATTTGTTTAGTTGTTTTTGTTTTGTTTTTTTAAGAAAGCTAAAGCACAACTACATAAAATTTAGAAACTTTAGCAGATGTGTTTTTCAGAATAAAAAATGTGAGTCACTCATGTTTTGGGTAGAAAAAACAAAGTGTGTTCTGTGTCTTTTAATCCACATAGGGTTGTGTTGCGGTGCTTTTACCTTCTATTAATCTTGCTTCAGTTTATCAGCCACTAGGTTTTTGGTCTTTGCTTGTAGGTCCTCAAGTGCATTGCTTCTTTGAATGGAGACCCTGCTGTTCATGGCTTTATAGTGCAGCTGCCCCTTGACTCTGATAAACCTATCAATACCGAAAAAATAACCAATGCTGTTGCACCTGAGAAGGATGTAGATGGGTAAGCTGACATCAGTCTTAGAGAACATCGCAGTTACTCCAGAATTAGACCTTTTTTTTATTTTTTTTTCCCCCTCTCCATTTTTTTCCTCCCTCTCCTTCCCTTTTAACAGGTAATTTTGAGACTGGGAATTTACTTGGCCTTTTTATTCTTTCAAAATACAGCTTAAGTAGCATCAATGCTGGGAAACTGTCTAGAGGAGACCTTGGAGACTGCTTTATTCCCTGTACTCCAAAAGGATGCATGGAACTTATCAGACAGACGGGTAAGGAGGTTTTTATTATTCATAAATGCAGTAGTCTTCAATGAGAGGATAAATTATGCTGCAAGGCTGTCTCTCACACTGAAACTCTGCCTTTTCAAATAGGAAAACAGCTTGTTTAAAGTAATGCAAAACCCAAAAGATAAGTAGTATCCTGAAAAATAGTATCAAGGCGCATACTGACCAATATACTCTGGAGCTGCTTGAGAATGGAATGCAGAATGACGTTTTTTCCTCCTACCTTCCTATGATACAGGCATTCAGGTTACGGGGAAAAGAGCTGTAGTGGTTGGTCGCAGTAAGATTGTTGGTGCTCCTATGCATGACCTGCTGCTCTGGAATCATGCAACAGTAACCACTTGCCATTCAAAGACCTCAACTCTGGCTGAGGAGGTAAGGGAAGGGATAGACTTATGAGGCTGTAGTTATGTACTGCATGCCAATGCTGCCAGCTGCGTGTTTTTGCCTGATGTTGTCTAAGTCAGTGGGTCTGGGTTGTTTTTCATCTGAAATAGTTTTCCAGTATTGTTCATTGAATGGTTGCATGAATCTACTTCCTATTGAAGGTCTTTACTTAGAGGGCTGCAATTATAACAATAAGATTACTATTATTTTATTCAGGCAAGTACTGGGAATTTAATCATTCCTTTCTAATCTCCAAGTAGTGGCCTGCAAGGCAATGTATGTGTTTGTTTTTTCCCTAAAAAAAAAAATCTAAGTGGTCTACTTTCATGGCTAGGAAATGCTAGACCAAATTCCTTCTCCATGTTTTTTTCTGGTCTGTTTTCTATGACTTGGAGTTTGTACAGTTTTCTTCTTTAGCAGTAAGAGTGACAAAAATAGTGTGTTGCTGTGCTGCCACCTACTTGAATTTTGTTGAGCAATCAACACTGCCAGGCTTTATAGGCAAGTATCAAAGCTGGAAAGGGGGTAGGTGTACTTGAATATAACTCAAATGCAAGATCAGAAACACTGCATTTCCACTATGTTGCTGTTCAAGAAGACAGTCGTTAGGGTGATTAACAATGGAAGTGCTGCTAATTTGTAATGAAATCTTAAAAAATAGCTCATCTCTGTCATGGATACAAAGAAAAACAATCCAGGGGATAGCCGCTTCCTAAGGATACAAATGAAGCAGCAGGGGATGTAGCAAGGAGCTTTTGTCCAAGGTTCTGGTAGTAACTTTGTGACCAGATTTGTCCTACTTGCTGATTACTGTCTGAACAGATACTGGTGCTGAATTACAATCAGCTTCCCTGGTCTTGCATGTTACACAGTCCTGGATATAAAAACCACAACAGTGCTGCCACAAATGAAACGCAGCTTACTGTTCTGTGTAGGGGTTGTTCTTGTCAGCTGTCTGATGAGTTCTGGGTGTATTTCTAGTAGTGAGAAGTAGATAATATGCAGCTTAATATGCAGGGATATTGGAAGGAAGGAAGATCAGAGTATGCAGAAGGCTTTCATCTGAAAGTACTGTGTATCATCCATTTGGGAATCATGGAAGAGTTCAAAGGAGGTTGTGAAGTGTTGACTAGCAACAGTTCAGGATAGGAGCCTGAAAATAGGCTGCAATTTCTGGCTGTGGGAATTTGTCCTTGCCAAGAACTGTTAGCTGTGACGATGTCCTTCCAACGCTCTAGATGCCATGGGGGTGAGCACACAATTTTGCTACAACTGAAACTGATTAAAGTTGCTCTTGGAGCAGCTCTGCCTTTTTCTGTTGTTGGTGTGATATAGAGTTGTTTGTATGGATGTTTATTATTTTTTTTAGGTCGCTAAAGCTGATATCCTGGTGGTTGCAGCTGGCAAAGCTGAAATGGTGAAAGGTGAATGGATCAAACCTGGTGCAATTGTAATAGACTGTGGAATTAACCATGTGCCAGGTGCGTGGGTAATGTATAAAGAGTGGGGATTTATTTGTATATAAATGCAGTTGCTATGTAAGTACATGGATACAGTTTCCTTGGTATTTCTAGTCCATATGGATTTATTTCTCATCTAAGTCTGTGTTAGGTAATGATGGCAACCCCTCTGAAGATTCAAGAATAAAACAAAGATGGTTTTGAAGTACTGTTGTGAAGCAGATCAGTGATAGTTTTGTTTCTGCCATCAATGAGACTGACTATCTGTAGAGAAAAGAGGAGGCCTATGTAGTATTACAAGATAGTATCTATGTAATTTGCTACATCTATATAGCTAAATCCTGCTGCTATTGTCACTTGTGAGTGTGCAGCTTTGCTGTCATTAATTTGCACAGTTAGATCTCATTAAGCTGTTCTGTTTGAAACACATAAATGGCAAGCAGTCTCTTAAAGTAGCTGTGGATTTGTTGAATCATAACATTAACTTCTTAGATTTGAATGACTGTTGTCTTGAAACAAAGCAGGTGCTGCAAGAAAATTGGTGACAGTGGCTCTGGCACAGAACGAAGTGCTTGAACATAATGGATTTGGGGGTAGGGTTTCATTTAGCTGAGGAACAGGCAGTCTGGCAATTTCTGTTTTCACCTCATTTTAAATCCAAATTGCAGATATTCAATGATATGGAAAATTAGTCACCATCCAACTATCTCTCTGCTACACCCACAGGGTTTTTAGAAGGTAGTTTTCATAATTAATCAGTCATCTTGTTGCCATTTAATGGAATGTAAAGAAATTTCTACTCAACAGCCTTATTCCTCAAAAATGATGTTGATTTGCGTTAAAAGCCATTAATCCTCTGTCTAATTAAAGTCTAAAAAAAAAAAACCCACAAAACAAAAACAAAAACACAAACCAAACCTGTTGGCTGTTGCTATTTGTTTGTTGAAATATTTGTGCCAAGCTTCCCAAAGTTAGGCAGTTTGCCAAGAAGCAGAGTCACTGTTATTGGTGAAGCAGAGAAGTCTGGGCACTACCCTACTCATGTGTACCATCACATTTCTGACATGATGACTTCTTTTTCAGGCTTGATGTGAATTGTATCTCTATGGTCACATCCCTGTTTCTTTGCAGTTTGCCTTGGCAGTGCACCGAGGTCTGGGTTTCTTATACTGCCAGCCTACTCAGTGTTACATGCCAGTTTGTTTATGACACTGTGTGAAGCTCACTGGTCAGGGCTTGATAGCATAGAGTTATCAGTGCTAGCCATGATGATGCTTTGAACAATGGTGAGATAAATAGCACAGTTGACATATGTCTTACCATAGCTTTAAGTGTACCCAGCTAGGTCCCTGCTAGGTGTACGTGATTGCAGCTGAAGAAAAGAAAAATCTCTGGATGTGTAGTTGTGGGATGCATCAGGCCTTGCATTTATGTGTTACAGTTGAACAGAATTTCTTCCATGTCTCTCAGCAGAGAGAGAGGAAGGACCTCCTGAAACCTTTACAGAGAAGTGTGTCTTTTCTAAACATCATTGTATTTGTATTTCTCTTCTTATTTCTCTCACCTCCTGATGCAGGTGATTGCTAGTTCAGCAGGTGTTCTGAATACCTTATTCCAGGCCTGTAGGAGTTGCTTTGCTACAGGAATGAAGAGCAATGCAGGCAGTTTCCCAGAAATGGCAGTGTTTGAAGTGTCCCTCTGTGACTCCTGATGGAGGAAGTGTTCCTATTCACAGGATTCTTCTGATATGGGATTTTGCAGCCCTAGCCAATAAAGAACTTTAAATAGCAGAATGTGAGAGCAGCGAAGGAGAGTCTGCTTCCTTTGATTTCTGTGCCATGCTCTTCAAACAGCAAGGGAGCCAGAAAGATGCTGTAGGAAGTCTTGACCTCATGATGTTTATATCTCTGTGTTCTGGGAATTGAGTTGGCACCACATACCAATAAAACCAGATTGTACTGAATCTGTTGTCAGGCATCTTTCCTAGAAAACAAGTCATCCCACAAAAATGTTGTATATATGAGGGTCAAGTATGATCTTGTATGCTTGCTAGATCTGTACACTGGCTTGTGTCTGTGTACATTCGTATAACGTACAATTTTACAGAGTCAGTGTTCCCAGCTCCGGTCTTAGCAAAGTAGGACTGTATATTAGTTCTGCAATTGGGCCTGCAGCACCCCAGAGATAGATGGAGATCACTGTACCTGTTCATTACATACGTGTAGGCGTGTCCTTCATCTCTTAGATCTCAAAGTCCTTGGATGCTGCCCATCATATGTTCTAGCTAGCTGGATAACCTACTGTACCAAAGAAAGACACAGGCACGTGGAACAGTTATCAGTGTCACTGATGCTTTCTGTAACTCTGTAATTTAAGGCCAGAATGATGAATATTAGGAAGATAAAATTAATGGGAAGAAGCAGAAAGCGTTGCATATGAGTTTTCCTTCAAAATGATTTCTAAAGGTGACTAGATGACATCTAAGTTGTTCTCAGCAGCACTTGGCATGAAGTGTGAATGCAGGAGCAAAGACTAAGGATTTGTTTGGCTTGTGCTCATCACAGTGTCCACCTGTGTAGCAGATCAGGCTGTTTGTATTTGAAGTCATGTGTTTCATCACTTGATTTCTTCATTTTGAGGTCTGGAGCCTTTCTGACTGGGGTGGTTGGTAAGCTTGCTTGGAATCCAAGGAAGAAAATATAATCATACTATTTGCCTTTTGCAAACTTAATTAATCCTGCTGTCTGGGCCGGAAGGCTGGTCTGGTCTGCAGTTTGGGAAGTAAAACTTGACTGTTGCTGTAGAAACAATGTTAACAGCTGTGACTTAGGTCAAAGCTTGAACTTTAGGGAAAGTAAGTGTTGCTTAAAACGCACCTTTGGTAGAACACCCAAACAACTGATTGTCAGTAACAGTGCAGCTAAACTTCTGTGTTGATAGGAGCTGCTCTTGTTCCCTCTTGCATTTTACCACAGTAAGGTGTTAATGAGTTTGCTTTCTCTTGCATTCTTCCTTCTCATCAAATGTATGCATGAGTAGAACATAATAACTTTAGCATGCATTTGTGGTATGCAAGATAAATTTCAATTTAACAGTATTAAAATCTGCCATGTGTTTTTTCACGCTGCTTAACATTTTCTCAAGTCCTGATACCTGAAATAAGGGTCTGCTACTCCAGGAGAAACTTATTTGCTTTTTTTCTTATACTGTGTCCATAACTGGTGAGTTCCTTAGATGATTCTCATAGTTTATTAATGCATTTGCCTTTTTGTCTCCTATGGGTGACCTTAAATTTTGTGTAGTATAGCAGGTGGTAGCATTTGTTTCTGCCAGAAAGGAGGTGGTCCTGCTGGAGTTCTCTTAACTCACCTGTAAGGTTGGTTTTCATGAGTCTGTTCTCTGTGACTGTAGTATTTACCAGTCCATCATTAAAATGGCAGTAAGTAATAGAAAAGTTCAGCACTTTCTGACTTCAGTTTCTGTAGAGGTAGATAATTTTATTCAATAGTAAGGTCTAGATTTGCTCCAAAGTGGAACAGAGCAACTGTAAATCTTGGTTTTTGGAACAGCTATCTTCTTTTAGTGTCTTCTAGATCATTGATTCATATCTTCTTAATACTGATAGTTTACTATGTCTTCAGAGCAGTAGAGCGAGACTTGTGAGAGTATGGTTGATGTGACATCTCTGTATGTCCTGTTTGTGTGCTCTACATGCACAGATGTAAGATCTGGTGTATGCTTTGCTTCCCTCAGCTGTTTTAAGCAGCATTTATTTTGGAGTCTTCATGTTGCCTTGTGGCAATCTCAATTCCGTTGAGAAAATATTTGATCCTTGAGAAAAGGGAGACCCTCTGATCAGTCTGGCTGATAATAAATGGCACTTAATGGGAAGATGTAGTGTATGAGCCCTGATGTTCTGGGTGAAGTATGGTAATAATGGCTTCATCTTAAGGTTATTGTTGTTTTGTTTTGCAGCTTCCTGTATACTTAGCTGCTGATTTGGTTATTCCAACAGAGGAAAGGACTTCAGCTTCAGTCACTGCTGTTCTCTCTGTGTAACTTATTGTTTCCTTAAATCTCCAGATAGCACAAAGGCCAGTGGAAAAAGAGTTGTAGGAGATGTGGCATACGCAACAGCAAAAGAGAAAGCTTCTTACATTACCCCAGTTCCTGGTGGTGTTGGACCCATGACTGTGGCCATGTTAATGCAGGTATGTGAACAGAGCGTGAGCCATCACAAGTCATCTCCTCTATGTTTGCTTTTGGGGTATATTGCTGCTGGCCATCAGCACACTAGGAAGAGAAGTTGGTGGTTCCTCCTTGCTCTTACAGAAGCCTAGTTAGTATTTGCAGACCGATGAAGAAGGTGACTGTGAAGAAAATGTTAGGAAGAACAACTGCCTTTTGGGTTTTTGTGTGTGCATGTGTGCTTTTTTGTTGTTTTTTTTTTTTTTAAACTGTACATTCTCAACAAGATTCCTACAGCAATTGTTGCTGTAATGCCTTCTCATGCTTGATTCAGAGTACAGTGGAGAGCGCGCAGCGTTTTCTGCAGAAATTCCAGCCTGGAAAATGGAACATCCAATACAACCAGCTTACCCTAAAGATGCCTGTTCCAAGGTAATGCTTTCAGTGAAGCTACTGACTATATTCATGCATTGTAGTACTCACTTCTGTTGGCAAGTTTTGTATAATATAGGGCAAACAAGTATGTAGAGTGTAACTGGGGTTGAAGTTTGGAGAGATATAGAGAGAAAGCAATGCGAGGTCTTCCAAGTGAACAGAGCTAACCATCAGTGGCCTGTGGCACATGCTGAAACATAGGCTTTGGGTCATCCTTATGTAGCAATTTTTCTATCTGACATGGCAAAAGCCTAGCACCATAAAGTGGGAGTTGGTAGAATCCACAAGGATTTGATAATACAGAGAATGTGATAGCAGAGCCTTACGTGATATCTACAGAAAGTCATTCTTTTGTATAATTTTGCTTGTTTAATTTTGTTGTTGTTGTCCCCTGAAGATACTTGTATTCTACTGTAGCCAGTGTTGGTGGAATTGATTCTTTTAATTAGGAAAGTGTGAAGCTTCTCTTTTGGAATGTAGATCAAGTGTTTTTGACTCATGCTGCCAAAAGCAGGACATTTGTGAGAAGTCAGTAATATCTACTAATTGCCCTTGCTCTTTTCCTTTCAGTGATATTGAAATATCACGGTCTTGCATACCCAAGCCAGTTGATCAAGTTGCAAAGGAAATTGGCCTCCTCCCTGATGAGATAGAGCTGTATGGCCAAACTAAAGCCAAGGTTCATCTGTCAGCTCTGAAACGTCTGAAGAACCACCCCGATGGCAAATATGTTGTTGTTACTGGGTAGGTAATATGTTAACTAAGGAGGCATTGCTTACATGGTGTCAGGATGAAAAGAAATTTTGGTAGTGTTGCTCGTCATTGTATTGTCTTATGGTAAGCTGACTGTATGAAGTATTGGCATTAACTGCAGTCACTAGATTCCTGTATTATGCCTATAAGTGTTTTTAGGCTCACCTACTATAGGAGCTTCATTGTATCTGTTGTACTTTCTCACTGCAGGATTACTCCCACACCTCTGGGAGAGGGAAAAAGTACCACCACCATAGGTCTTGTTCAAGCCTTAGGAGCACACCTTCACCAGAATGTCTTTGCTTGTGTTCGGCAGCCTTCTCAGGGGCCAACCTTTGGTATAAAAGGTATGAGCTGACTAAATGGGGGAAGGTAGCAGGATGAAAATCTTCTAATGCTGCATTGTAGTTTTATATAATTCTCAGTTAGGATGGCATTTCTTTAAAAAAGAAAGAACCTTGATAAGTTCTTCGGTGTTTCCTTAAGTGCTATGCTGGGACATTAACTAAGCTGTCTTCTTAAAGTCATACTAAAATACATATATTACCACCCTGAGCTAGAGAGGCCTTTATTTGCATGATTTGACTGTTGTCTTTCCATAGGAGGAGCTGCTGGAGGTGGCTATTCTCAAGTTGTTCCCATGGAAGAGGTAATTGTTTATACAAAGTCTCATTGCACAGTTAGCTTGCAGACCTTGAAGAAATATTGCAGTCAGATAACTTAATATTTTTTTTCTACATCCAGAGTAGTATTGCAAGAATGATTGCTTGATTTCAGCAAAGCTTTTTTAGAAAATGTATTTCTTTGTTTGTTTCAGAAGAGTGTCTGCATGGTCAGGGCATTTCACAGAACTGAGAATTCCCTGTCCCTCTGTTCCCTCCCCTCCTCTGCCCCGAATTACTGCATACCCTTGAGCAGAGTACATCCTGTACCTCTTTTTCCCAGCACTGAAATTAAGATTATAATGACTTAATATGTTTTGGAAGCATATTAAATAGTTCTGTCAGCAAGAGTGGTCGTTGACTCCTTCTGTGAGCTATTTTGGTGTGCTTATGTTTTAGATTACTGACATGGAATGGGAAAAGGGAAAATGCAAATCAATAATGCCAAGACCTCAGCCTGTGGGTGACTGGCACTGCAGTGCTTTTTTAATGTGACTTGGCAACAAGTAAAATCCTCTGTCTAGAGGCAGGGAACTGACAGGCATATGTAGCTCATGCTCTTGTGCATCCCCCAACTCTCTTGTAATTACCTGTAGAATCTTACCTTTGTCTTGTGCACCATAGGTTGACAGAGGACAGTTTTTGGAGGAAAAGCAAAAATGGCTAAAAGGACTATTTGTTCCTATTGGTGCAGCAAGTCCAGAGAATATTCAGTGGGGGGGGAATGAAAAAATGTTAAGGAGGCAGATGATTGATTTAGTCATGTGCCAAAAACATGTGTGAATGATAGATGTGACAGGAACAATAATCTCCTCCTGTATGAGAGTGTTAGTAAGACAAGGTAAAAGACTGGGGTGTGTGTAGCAGTGGGAAACAGACCCACGCTTGAAATAAACTGGCTGAAAGTTGCCCAAGGAGGCTGTGGATGCCCCATCCCTGAAGGCATTCAAGGCCAAGCTGGATGTGGCTCTGGGCAGCCTGGGCTGGTGGTTGGTGACCTGCACATAGAAGGGGGGTTGAAACTAGATGATCATAGTGGTTCTTTTCAAACCAGGACATTCTATGATTCTGTGATATATGAAAGGACTTCAAGTAGAAGGACTTCAAGAAGTCCTTTCTACCACATGGTAGAAAAATTTGCTGTGGCCTTGTGAGAGTATTTTAATCAGTGCATGACTCCAAGTACTAACACTTTTTGATACAGTAGATGCAATAGTGACCTTGGTACACCATCAGATGTTTCTGCATGCAGCTTTCATCTCCGAAAATTATTAGCAAGTGAGATAGTTTTACAATCATCGTTGAAAAATGAGGTAGTAATAATTGCTTTGAATTATTGCATATATGTGTGTGTGTGTATGTGTATATATGTATGTATATATAATAAGAAAAATTGTTGTTTCCTAGTTAGGATTTATAACTACTGTGTGACTAGTTCCACTCTGTTTGTTTTCGCTGTTTGGTTTATAAAACCACAGTAGCAGGGCTTTGACACAGTGGTATCATAGTCTTCTATCATACCACTTTTTTAATAGCAATTTTTCATCTTCCTCCTGATCTGCACTGCTACAGAGGAAAAGAACTGTCTTAACAGCAACCTTTCCTTCTTTGCCCTAATACAGTTTTGTCAAATAAACTCTATATCCAGAATCTTTTTTCAGTATAGCTACAGTGCAGGAAGAAAACTCACGTAGACAAACCCACTCAGTCTTTTAACGAGATAGAACCTAGAAAATTACTAGCGTTGTCACTGTGTAGTATGTGGTCTGCAAGGCCTGCCTACGATACTGTGTGTGAGTGGTTAGCTTATGCAGAGCTCTTTGCAACCACAGCTCTATTGCTAGCACCACACAAGGTTGCTGGCTTGAATTTAGCTCAGATACGTTTGTGGGAGCAGTGGGAGCTTTAGCTCGGGTACGTGTGAAGTCTGTTGTGCAAATGATGTGAGTGGGTCAGAAGGAAGAGCAATGCAGAGATGCCGTACCATGTTGTTCTCAGATATTAAGGAATGGTTCTTGTGTTTAAAGAAAAAAATAATAATAATCTTATTTGAAAGCTCTGTTCTGGAAGTTTGTAAAATGACATAAATGTGGGGGAGGCATTTTTCTGTTTTAGAGAAATTCTTTCCTCTCTTCCACACGCTGCACTGAGCAATCTCTTCCCCCTCCACCCTCACTCACTTTAGTGTTGCTATTAATATGTCTCTCTCCACCTGTCTACTATGTATTGAAATATATGAAAATTGCAGCAAGATGAGATAAGTGATATGTTCTATGTCCTTCAGTTTAACCTTCACCTCACTGGTGACATCCATGCTATCACTGCAGCGAACAACCTGGTTGCTGCTGCTGTGGACACACGTATATTCCACGAGCTAACTCAGAGCGACGAGGTAGGATCCTTTCTTCTCGTGTATTTCAACCCATCTCATTCTGGTCAAGATGTTTGGGGTGTGCCAGCAGTACTAACTGTATGTTTTGTTCTGCCAGGCCCTTTATAACCGTTTGGTGCCTTCTGTCAGCGGCGTCAGGAAGTTCTCAGAGATTCAAATCCGAAGACTACAAGTAAGTTCACTAGTTTCACACTGGTTTCTGATTCAGTTCCACTTACTACACCTTTATGTATTCTGAGTTTGGTTATAAAAACATTTATGTTGCCCTGTAGGTCACAGAATCACCTAGGCTGAACTTCAGGATCATAGCCTGACTTATGGAGTAGCCCCGTCTCTAAACTATGTCCCTTAGTGCCGTGTCTGCATACCTCGTAAATACCTCTAGGGATGCATACTCCACCATTTCCCTAGGCAGCCTGTTCCAGTGCCTAACCACCCTTTCCACAAAGAAATTCTTCCTAATAGCCATTTTAAACCTCCCCTGCCTCAGCTTGAGACTGTTGCTTTGCACCCTATCACTTATCATCTGATGTAAAAAACTCACTAGACCAACCAGCAACTGGATTGTCATTCTGCTAGCATTTGTTTTTTGCATCAAGAGTGCTAAAGTCTGGTAGCCCATGTTACAGCACAGATAACAATGAGATGAAGCTTCAAGGGGAAGAAGAATCACTGATATGACTTGTTTTATGCTGTGTGAGTAACACAGTGGGAAGAAGCAGAGAGATTAGTGCCCTTTGTTAAGAGTGACAATTTAGTGTTCTTAATGTAGTTTCAGAAAGACCAGCATTAGTCTTTGTCCGTTACAGTCAGCTACAGATAAAGATGAATAATTCCTGTTCATCTGACAGCTGTATAGATAATGCAGCACAAAAAGGACAGTTTACAAAATTTAGCAAAAGAGAAGGTAAAGATTTTCTTGTCTTATCCATATTGAGCAAGCAGGAAACAGAAGAAAAAATGTGCGTCCCCTACATCCCTTACTACTTGGCTGAGGAAAAAGAATCTCAGTTAAATGAGTTAAATACCTACCATTGAGTATTGGACCCTGAGCAGGTCACAGTTCCTCAGTTCTCAGTAATGAATGTGAACCTGTGTGTGTCCCTGGCCTCTTCAAAAATGAGGAACAAGAGTAGTTTTTGCATTGAGCTTGAACCTTCTGGCTAGAAGGACAAAGTGGGGCCTGCTAATCCTCTTCCAAGAACAAACCTGTTTGAATGGTATTCATGGTCTGTCAGTTGCCCACTTGGAGGCCAAGACCAGTAGAATACTTAGGAAGATAAAACTCTGATTTATTAATTAGCTATAATTTTTCTACCATTAGAAAATACGTGGCTTGCTTCTCTGCTGAGCAAAGTAGTTCTGTCATGTGGCTTGGTAGACTGTAAGGATGCTAATACTCAAGAAAGAGGATCCTTTCATGGTATGGTGGGGGTTTGTTTGTTTGTTTTTAATGCTGTACTTGAAGAGGAAGAGAACAGACCTCTTTCTTCCCTGCTGTTCTTCTGGAGAAAGTAGGACTTAGCTGTCTAGTTAATTAAAAAAGGCTTGTTCGTTCATAAATCAACTCAATCGTTTTCTTCATTTCTAAGCTTGCACTTGTATCAGTCTTGAGATAATTCTTCTCTCAATTAAGCAACTTGGCAAACTTCCTATCCTCTCAGTATGTTCAGGATCAGCTTTCGGGGATGCTGACAGCCTTGTGACCGAATTGTTTAATTCCTCCTTTGTGCTGCTTAACCAGCGTGCTGAAAGCCGTGTCTTCAAATATGTATGGCTGTGTGCAGTGACCCTAGGCAAACTAATGAGAAATGGATGTAAGCATGTGAAACTAATGATTAGAACAACGCATGTAAGAAACTGCAGAGCTTGCTTTCTTATGTTTTCTGTAGATGTCTTGCACAAAATTAGGTGACAGGCTGCCCTGACAAGCTCTATTATCTGCACTGTCGTTTGCTAGTTGGCAAGCAGCAAGCTCTGCTTCCAGATTTACACTGATATGGAGCAATTTTTGTTGTTGTGGGACTTGAAGGGAAAGTGGTAGGGCATTTCCTCCCTGTTTCTAAATATTCAGGTGCTGCTGCCAAAGGCTAATTGTAGTGAAATGTTCATTTCTCTAAATCTTTTTGTTACATCATTATTATTATTATTATTATTATTATTATTATTTCCTCCCACAGAAATTGGGAATTAGCAAAACTGATCCTGCAGCCTTGACAAAGGGTGAAGTGAACTTATTTGTGAGACTAGACATTGATCCAGCCACCATAACATGGCAAAGAGGTACAATAACCACTGAATTAAAGTATTGCTTAAAAAAAAAAACAACAAAACTTATCAAATGAAGTTGCAAGTACAGAAAGAACAAAGTTTTCTGGGATAAAGGGAAGCAAAGCAGTGCTGGTCTCTCTATTTGGTGGGATGGGTGCCTGCAGATGGGATCCTGCTTCTAAAGGGTCTGACACCAGGACTTGAATCTTAATCTTTGAGAGTTCAGACTGGGCCTCACTAATTGGCGCAAGTTTCTGCTTGCTGTTTTGATGGTCACTGAGAGAGTTTTCAGTTTGGCAACCGTAGCAAACAGTCTTTCTGGCTGCTCATTTGAGAAAGCGCAGTGAGCAAGGAGAGGCTACTGCACTGCAATTAAACTGAATTTTAGTCTGCCCACTTGCTCTCTTGGGGACTGACAGCTGAAAAAGGCTCAAAATGTTTTTTTTAAAACATGTTTAAAGATACCTTGAGTAAGATCAGTCTCTGGATCTCTGGTCTTACTGAATTAATATTTCATTAACGAAAGGAATTTCAGATAAGAGGGGGAGGGTAGAGAAAGGTGATTTAGACCAAGAGTATTGCTTTTCCTTCTTTTTATGAAAATACGATGTGAGATTATTCTCCAAAATTTGCTTCATAACCTCTAATGGAGCTAAATTAGTCTGCCTCGTGGGAAGTATTTAGAATTTTTTGAGAAGCTAGTTAAAAATAAAAATAAAAACAAAACCCCAAAAAAGCAGCGAATTTAAGCCAGTATTTGATTGTTTGTGTTTCAAGGGTAATTTGAGCTAATGGGTTTATAGGGAATGTCATTAAATAGTGGAATCTGACTGTTTTATCCTTTCATTTACAAAATGATAATTTTATTTCTTTTTTCCATAGTAATTTCCTGATTTCATTTTGACTAATAATGGTGAAAAAGAAATTGGAATAATACCAGCAGCTCCTTTTTTCAGAGAGGTTTTGGACTTGTGGTTATTGAGCACACAGGGAGGTAGACTTCTGGGTGTACTGCAGTCTGCATTGACTGTGAGCATCTTAATGTTGTTGCAGTTGAGTTGGAGAGGATGGTGTCCCAAGCTGCTATCCTCTGTTCATGGCTTATCTAGTCAAGTGTTTGTGGTGGTATATAGATGTGATTTAGGCCATGCAATGTGACTTCTTACATCTTTCTTTCTTTATCCTCACAGTACTGGATACAAATGACAGGTTCCTTAGGAGAATCACTATTGGACAGTCTCCAACAGAAAAAGGCTTTTCACGAACGGTAATTATTCTTTTATGCATCTTTTAAAAAAGCACTTTGAGAAACATGATCCTGAAGTAAACTTCTTCAATTCCAGATGTTTGTCTTCCTGGTACCTTGTTATAGAGACAGCAGAAAGTCTCTTTGGCCAAGCAGTTACATTTGCTACCAATGCAATGTATAGTTTTAATATCTGTTCTTTTCATACCTTTTTTGATTGTTGGATTCCTGAATTAAGATGACTATGGCATAGTAACAGTAACATATGAATGCTCTCTACAAATATGGTGCCTGGCAATTGCTAATTTTATGCAGTGCACATGCTCTGGTGGGATGCACCTGGCCCTAATTCATCTGAGCTTGTTATGTACATAAACTGTATGCATAGAAAAATAGGCAATCAGGACCAAGGACCATGATTTCTTTCATCCTTTAAGTAACTGTCAAATTAGTAGTTCAAATGAGTTGTGCCCATAGGAGCCTCTTTTTATTTACCAGTAGGTAAATGAAGCTAGGGTGCCTAGCTTCAATGGAGGTATTGTTATATCAGATGAATTCTACCCTTTGTTTGCTATAGAACCAGTTGTTGGTTTTCATGGTTTTTTTTTGTTTTTTTCTTTGTCTTATACTGTACTGTTTAGCAATGGTTAGATGTGAGTTAGTAAGCTCAGTCTTCAAAAATGTATTGTTGGTGTTAATGTTCTTACATGAATCACCAGTTTTGTGCCAGGAGGGAGTCATGTAAAAGCAATGGAATGAGTATATCTTACTTTAATTTGCAGAAAATAATCTGATTTGAAACTTAGAGTTTAAATTGCTCATATTCTGGGAGTAATGTTTTAGATTTGTTCTCATGGATGTATGTCTGTATTTTTTTATTATAATGGTGATAACTGACTTCCCCCCCCCCCCAAGAATTTGAGTAAGGCAAAGATTTCTGCTGAGGGATCTTGATGAATTCACATCTTTATTCATCTCTTGAAGGCTCAGTTTGACATCACAGTGAGCAGTGAAATCATGGCAGTTTTAGCACTCTCTGATGGCCTGGATGACATGAAAAAGCGGCTGGGCAGAATGGTAGTAGCTTCCAGCAAGAGAGGAGAACCAGTTACAACAGATGACCTCGTAAGAGACTTATTCCATTCTTGAATGCTAACTTTCTTCTATTACTTTCAAAAGTCCTTGGATTGAAAAACATTGAGATGGTCCTGTATGGTTACTACATAGAATTTTAGAGATGAAATGTTAGTCTCTGGAGTTAGTAGAGGATTTCTACTTTAGCGTGGCTAGCACCTTACACAGAGACTGTGCATACATGTGTTTTTGGTAGGGACAAAAGGTTCTGTGCAATGTACTGTGTATCAAATCAAAACTAGCGCCATAGGAATTAAGGAGAAGTACATGGTGGCTTTTAAATTGAAAAAAAAAAAAAAAGCATATTTACAAATGAGAAAATTTCAGAATGCATCCTGCTGCCCATCTGATTTTTTTTTTTTTTTTTAAGCTTTCCAGAGAAAGGAAAACATAAAGCAGGGACATAACCTGGTGCAAATTTAATTACAGACGATGAGATATCTTATGCAGAGAGACTGTGAATGCTATAAAAGTCGAATGTTTGGAAGATTTCCGTAAGGTAGCCTTTGTGAGAGGCAAAGATCTATTTCTACTGAATGAAATGTTTAATTTAACAAAACTAGTGATGTCTGTTACCAGTATGCAGTTATAAGCAGCAGCCACAGCTGCAGTACTGTCTTGCAGCTGCCCACTGGTGCAGTTCTTGAAAAGTTTGTGCGGTGTGTCAGTTAGAACTCTCCCATACAGTGTGTCAGCATTGTTCAGAGGATAGCTTGTGCTCCAGATGCTTTTTCCAATAAATATTTCGTAGGTAACAACCCTGTCTGGAGGAGTTGAAGGGAATTGAGCTCTGTATGTGAACTGTGACCATCACTTGGTCTCAAGACAGAGAACAGGCTCGGGACTGTTCCACTAGTCAACAGAGGAGCACTACTGGTCTTCTGTTACATGTTTTTGTTTTATGTTCATCCCACAATGACTCTAAGAAGCAGTTAATGGGCAGTATGGCCTGACTGTGGACCTTCAGCAAAAGAACTAGGCTGGGAAGCATTTCTCTGTGAAGTGTCTTGATGTGAGTCATTTGTTGGGCATGAGAAGGAGCACATACCAAAGTTCTGTAGGCAGCTTTGAGATTTTTAATTCCTGATGCTAATGTGCTGTCATGCTTTAACCTTAAATACCTGAGCTAACCCCCCATTGTGGAAAACAGAAGTCCCTTCTGCTGCACCATCACAATGGTGGGAATTTGTGTAGGGAGTTGCTTTACGAGTTTCACATGGGGTCTCTGACTTGTAGCTTTTAAGGCCTTTTTTCTCTTTTCTAAATTTTGTGTGCTGTAACTGTAGAGTGGAGGATGATACCAGGTCTGTCCAACAGGTCCTCAGGTTTTTGCAGGTGGTGGGCATTGGTTTGCTTGGTTAGGACTGTGTTGCATGCCTCTCATACAGACCAGAACATGGTGATTGTAGAGACCAGACTGACACAATAAAATGTCCAGATCCTTCTGCTGTAATATAACCAGTATCATGAGGGCACGATCAGGAAGCTCAAAGGAACTGGGAAGAAATGAGGAATCAAAAACTGACTGGGTTTTCAGAGAAGGAGATGTATTGAAGTGTTATTGATTGACAGGCCTGAAATGTCATAATGGAAATCTTGTTCTGTATCTTTCATTATTCTAGAGATGACTGAAGTTTAAAGCTTATCCATTAAATGTTAACTAAGCTTTCATGTGGCAAGATTGAGACTAATGAAACATAGCAGTGACTGTTTTTAAAAAAATATAGATGTATAATGGAGTGCTGCAATTCAATTGACATTAAAAGGGAAGAAGAAATTGTCTTGAAAAACTTTCCCTGCTTTCTGCCATTGAATGGGGCACAGAAAGCTATGTGTACCTAAGGATTATTCTCTCTCACTGCTCTTCCTTTCTCACCTCATTATAGCATTGAAAGAGCAGTTTGTCTTTATTGCTAAGTAAGTTGGCTAAGCAAGGTCATAATGGAAGAGGCTGCATTCACCTGAAATTACCAATAGCTGCATATTCTGCAGCAGCTGCTGGTTGCGTTCCTGCAAGCTCACCAGAAGGTCTTGACACAATGTAAGAACTGTCTCAGTACATCTGGAAACTGGTAGCTGTCTTTGTTTTTTTTCTTCTAGGGAGTGACTGGTGCACTGGCTGTCTTGATGAAAGATGCTGTTAAGCCAAATCTCATGCAGACGCTAGAGGTGAGCACGGATGATTTCATTCTGTGTTCTCAGAAGCAAGGAGCTGGTCAAGCACATTCATCACAGTCAGCGTGGACTTACTCTGTTTAGACTTGGAAGCTTATTGTGGTTTCCTACCTAAGATTCAGGTCTGCCATCAGCATGTGGGATGACCCTGGGGAAATGCAGTACCTTGCTGTGTCTGTTTTGTTGACCAATGTCAGGAAATGTTTTGAAAATCTAGATGGTATGGGTGCAAGAGATTGGCATAGTTGCTAAGATTTAGCCATCCATTTCCTAAGTGGGTTAATATCTCCACTTCTGCAGATTATAATAATCCAGTTGGCGATGCAGCCCTTAGTACTGATAACGAATATTTAATCAGAGGGCTTTAAAATCTGTTTTCTAAGAACTTCTTTTTTTTAACCTTCAGATGCTGTAGTGCTTAGCTCCTGAAATGATGCAGATGTGCAAAATGTTACCCCCTGATTTTCTTTATTTCTCTTTGCCCCTCTACCCTCCTCAATTTCCTAGGGAACCCCTGTGTTTGTTCATGCGGGACCTTTTGCCAACATTGCACATGGGAATTCTTCAGTGTTGGCAGACAAAATAGCACTGAAGCTTGTGGGTAAAGAGGGTTTTGTTGGTAAGTGTGTGGTATTTATTTGTTTTTCAGGGAAAGATTTCCTTTTTTGTTTTATCATGATTTTTATCATGACTACCTTTGCTGGTTTTTGGGTTTTTTTTCTGTCCCAGAAGAAGCTTCTGATTTCAGTGTAATCAGAGCGCTGACTTCTCTGCCCAACAACCTCTCACGAACTTCTGTGTTGTTATTGGTTTCTTTTTTCCTATTCCAGTTACAGAAGCAGGATTTGGTGCAGATATAGGCATGGAGAAATTCTTTAACATTAAGTGTCGTTATTCTGATCTCCGGCCCAATGTGGTGGTGTTGGTTGCTACTGTCCGAGCCCTGAAAATGCATGGAGGAGGGCCTGCAGTAAGTAGTAAACAAGGTTTTATTTAGACCCGAGGGGCTTTTGTTCCAGTCCAGCCACTTAAATCTCTGTAGGGTTTGATTTGCTTATAATTGTCTTGAGATTTACAGTTATCCATATGTGCCTTGCAAGCTGCTTCGTTGTAGTTTGTTACATATACATATTGGCTCATTTTATGTTCCCAAAGAAGTATGCTGGGGCACATTTGTTGTTATCATAATCCTTAGTTTGTTACATTGTGAGCGCGTCTTGGCAGTGTTTTTTTTTTTTCTTTTCCCTCAGGGAAAAAAAAAATCAGGCTGGAGTAGAATGGTGCATCTTGATGCAGTTGAATAAGAATCAAGTGCAAATTGTCAGAATAAAAATCTTACGGGGTACCCTCCCATTTTTTATTTATTTAAATTCATTCTCCAGGTCACTGCTGGGATACCCTTGCCAAAAGAGTACACAGAAGAGGTAATCTTATCTTCTTTAGCTGTTGTGACATTTGACCAATTAATTGTAGTCGTTACGTGATATTATCATTCCGTGCACGTGTGGAGAGTTAGTGTGTGTCATTTCTGTAGCTGGCAGGGAATTGCTTCCTTGTACAAGCTTTAATGTTCTTTTTTTCTTTTTTGTCCTAATGCTGTTACTTTGGCACTGCTCTTTCAAGCATTTATTGTACTTGACCTAGCCAGCATTCAGAGCCTTCCTTTTCTCCTGAGCTTGCATAATTGTCTATGCACTCAATTTTTCATAGTAATGTCTGCTCAGTGTCCCTTGACCCTCTCAGTATAGAGTAATTGCCTAGCTGAAATATTGTCTCTGAAAATATTCAGAGTGCCTGTCTAATTACTCCCTTCTTAGGAGCAGCAGTTTTGTTTTTCTCCTGCCCTTCTTTTGCAAGCAGGGAGGAAAGTGAACTAAATCTGTTTCTGCCCTTCTACCTCAAATGGTTATGTACACTTGGGTAATTGATCTGGTTCAGCTTTTTCACTTCTAAGGCTTCTCAATGGGTGACTCTTTTGATAAGAAGGGATGAAATGTCTGCACTTCCACGAATAATCTCTGCTGTAAAATGTAAATATAAATAAAGTGAAAGCTGTTATCACAAACTTCAAACAGATGTCACGAAATTCACTGCTAATGATATTCAATACATGAAGACGGATGTGTCATAGAGGAAAATGAGGTTTTACTTTGAGGAGATAATGAGCATAGTATTGACTTAAGAATAACAAAAAATGATGAAGTGGTTTCTCCTACCTTGATTTTGATCTTCAGCTATGAAGTTATTAGAAACATTCATTCGTTTTCCTGTTTTCCATGCAAGACTATGCACTGGTCCTAAGTGTTCAGAAAGCAGCTCTGAAATTTTGCCTTTGTGGTTTCCGTTCCTGTTTTGGCACTTATATAATGAGCTATGGATGCAGTGGATTTGGAGCAAAGGTTTCACTGTCTCTCATAAAATGTATGTTCTGCTCGCTCTCTTTTTTTTTTTACAGAATCTTCAGCTGTTGGCAAAAGGTTGCAGTAACCTAAGCAAACAAATCCAGAATGCTCGGCTGTTCGGTGTCCCAGTAGTAGTGGCTGTCAATGCTTTCCAGTAAGTGAGCTGGGCTGTGGAAATGATGCATGAGAATAAAATGGTGGCACTTTTTATGCTGCATTTCACACACTGTCTCATTTTCAGCACTGTCAACATCTTGTTTGCAGAAAGCAGCATTCTGCAGTGCTTGAAGATACTGAATAAATAGTGGAGCTCTGTTCATTTGTTTCAAATGCATTCTCTAGTTTAGCTTTGGGTCTTGTAATCAGTGACTTATGTGCCACTGCTTACACCCTAACTGGCTAAGTTACTGTAGACAAAAGGTGCCTGTGACAATATGGAATCTAAGCTCATAACAGATGGTTGAGGTGCCTGTGCTGTAGACCACATTGCATTCAGTGGTCTGCAGTATGGAATCATGCCAAACTAAGAAGCATTTAAGGCTCTGCACGTTGTACTACAGAGGAAACACATTCTGTGTGTGGTCTTTCTTTATACAAGCAGAAGGGCTTTGAACTGCTGTGTTAAAGCTGATGCCAGTCGAAGCGGAGTAGCCAGTTAAGGGTTGTTCATCTGAAGTGAATGTGTATGGTTTTTAGCATAGTGTGCACATCATATAGAACATCTTAGCATCTCCAAATCTGCAAGTACTAATGCCTTTTTGAGTTCTCATCTGAAAACAAGAGTTGTGTTGTTGATACAAGCACAAAGTCTGGAAAACTGTTGTTGGCAGTCTCGGGTTTCTGCATATAGTTCCAGGCCGAGATCTTGCTCACTGTTCGTCTTGGCATGGCATCCTTCACCAAGGTAGAGCAGCCTTGTGGTAGATAACTCCTCAATAGATATGGCTTCCTGATGGCTGGATCCTGTGGTTCCAGCATTTAACTTCTGTTGACAAGAATGAGAGAAGGGTAGAACAAACCATTCATTTACTGTGCATACGTTCTGGTACAAATACGCAAACTATTTTCTTTACAGGACAGATACAAAGGCTGAACTGGCTCTTGTAGTACAACTGGCAAAAGAAGCAGGAGCATTTGATGCTGTGGAGTGCACTCACTGGGCAGAGGGTGGTAAAGGAGCTGTTGCATTGGCTCAGGCTGTTCAGAGAGCATCACAGATACCCAGCAACTTCAGGTTCCTCTATAATGTAGAGGTAAGAACTTGCATGATTACAGAGGTACTTTTTTTTTTTTTAATAAGTTGGAAATTAGTTGGCATGGCTTAATTGGTTGAAAGTTGCCTGAAAATCTGCTCAGAGAACCTGAGAAGGAAATGGCTTTTAGAACGTAACGTTTACTCCATGAGTCTCAAAAATCTAGTTTGTCACTTCCTGTTGTTTTGACCACTAAATGAAACATAGTTTACTTTTGATAGTGAAAGATGCTACTCTGATACAACTAGAAATGACAAACAGGTTACTAGTGTGACAGACAGATGTGTTCCAGGGTAGGGAGAAGTTGATTCTTTGACCTCAGACATGCATTCTTGTCAGAACGTGGACTGGAATAATTGTCATCAAACTTGATACCTTACTTGAGAATTTCTGGGTGTGCATGATGCTCCCAATGAGAAAATAATAGGCTGTGGAACAGGAAATGAAATGTTCATTTCTAACTTGTTTCTTTCTCTGGAAATAAGCCTTACAGTTTTACTGTACAGGTCAGGTGGAAGAGTGTGCACGTGTGTGTGTGTGTGTGTGTGTGTGTGTGTGTGTGTATTTCTGACTTCGTACTTAAATCTTATGGTAACTCAGAGGTAACAAAGTCACTGTTAGTTACCATGTTGTGCCCTGAAAGTACCTCGGCCGTGCTCACCTGCCTGTCTCTTTTTCTAGCTCCCTGTTATAGATAAAATCAGAATTATTGCACAGCAGATCTATGGGGCAAGTGACATTGAGCTACTTCCAGAAGCACAGGAGAAAGTTGCTGTGTACACTAAGCAGGTTAGTTTTCCCTGTCACCTGATACCCAATGATGCTTTTCATTTTAAAATAATCATATTGAAGTGGTGTTCAAACTGTATATAATAGGGGATCATCACCCAACATGTGTCCAGGGCTCAGTGGATGCTGCCATGGCAGAGGAGGATGAGAAGGTGGTGTGGGAAAAGAGAAAGTGGCCCTGGCTTTTAGTGCAGGAAACAGAGAGAATCTGTCTCAGTAATACTTCTCTAATATTGTGTAGGGAGAAAAAAAAGTGGAAAGCAGATTCAGTAATCTCTATATTCTCCCATGTATACATTCTGCACTCTCCAATTTTTGAACAGTTAGGGAATTCTGGAACTACAAATGGTCAGACTGGTGCGAAGTAGTCTCTGGTTTTTGTTATTGTTGTTTGTTTTACTTTTTGTCGTGTCCCACTGAGTTGTCCAATCAGTTTTTAAACCCATATAAATTTTGGGCAGTCACAACCATGTTTTTTCTTCTGGAACATGACATTCTTGTAAATTTACCTGCTTTTCAGATACCTTCTGCATTAATGAAGGTTTGTAATGGGTTGTGTAGAGGAAAGCAAGGTGAGAATTGTCCATGCTTTGTTCAGTGTGCTTGAATAGTTTTACTTCTGGATTTCAGGTACTGCTGGCATATGTCATTTCTTGTTTTTTGTATTCCTTGTAAATTCCTTTACAGTTCTATTAAAATACCATAGCTGTATAATTGATTCTTCCTCACAATATGCAATTATATTGATCAAATACTTCTAATTAACCCACTTCAGCTGTATAAGCACTTTAGTTCTGAGCTGTTTGAATTAATATTTTGGGAAGAGAGTAGAAAGTAAGCTAGATATCGAGATATCCAGCACTTCCATAATGCTTCCATACCGTTATCCTTTTCCTCAGTTGGACGTGCTGGGATCCATTGTTATTCTTCCCTTAATAGTAGGAAGAGAGAAAGAATGAGGATGCAGAATGGTCAATGGATCAGATAGGCTGTGGGTGAAGGAATTGCATAAAATTACCTGATAACACTGAGGATGGTAAAATAGAGCAATAATTTTTTGTGTACAGGGATGGTTACTGGTTTTTTACTTACTTCTATCTTCTTTCTCTTTTCTTTTTCATTGTCATGCTCAGGGCTTTGGAAACCTGCCAATCTGCATGGCTAAAACTCATTTATCATTGTCTCATGACCCTGAACAAAAAGGAGCACCTACAGGTTTTATTCTGCCGATCCGAGATATTCGGGCCAGTGTTGGTGCTGGGTTCCTGTACCCGCTGGTAGGAACGGTGAGTGAGTAAAGCCCTCAGCTGTGGGGTGAGAACAACACTTCACGTATATTCCAGTTATGAAAGCTATCTTCAACGTGAAGAGCTCTTGTCATTTACAGATGTTTTAGTAGTCCGGTGCATTTGATGCCCTTTGTAGGTTTTTTTCACAGGGAAGAGGGAAGCTAAAATAAACCATCTGACCGTTTGAACATTTAGCAAGCTCCCAGTGTACTCTCCATGTCCCACATCTCAGTCTTCTTGGAATTCAGGAAAAGGGTGAACTCTGCACATAATGAATTGTGGGAACAGCAGACTGACGGAGGGGCCTGCCTGATGCCCCTGTGATTTGGAATTCCTGATGCACTTTGCAGTATTGCAGCTGAAATCTCTGTGCACCAGCAGATAGTGTAGAACTAAACTATTCCACAGCTTACAAAGCAAATGACTTTTGATGAGACAGCTCCAAAACAAAGCTGATCTGTACTGTTTATTGTTTGTCAGTCTCCCTTTCCATTATTTTCTCATCGTTTTGCTGATCGTCTGTTTGCTGTTTGGCCTGCATCAATTCCAACAGTTTATTTCACTGTGCCCTTGAGTTCTTATTTTCTGTTCTTTGAGATGATTGTCATGTCAGCTGAGAAGTAAGGGAGTAGCTACAATGGAAGCAGGATCCTGGCATAGCTTTGATATGAATGGGCTGGCAGAAAGAGGAGCTACCTGCAAAATGAACTGATGTTCAGCTTTGTGTCTAAAGAAAGAATGTTAGGATGAAAGGCTCCACTGGAAATCTTATCTGAGGAATCTATTCTGGGAGATTGTTAAGTAACTTCTTAGGTTGTTGCAGGAGATGGAGCAGTTGGAGCAAGCAGCTCCGTCTTTCTCACTGTTTTTGGGTCTCCACCTTTTTTTTTTTTTTTTTTTTACTGAAGCCTTCATGGCAGCATTTGTTTTAATAAGCTGTCATTCAAAGCTGTTAGTGTCACATGGCTCAGATGCTGAAATTTGCTGATTTAAGAGTTGTTTCCTTTCCTCATTCAAATGCTAGCCCTCAGAGAGCTGGGTAAGGGCTTCCAGATTACCCCAACAAAGATAAAATAACCACATCCTGACTGAACTCTGAACTCTGGAGCATCTTTCTTTTCAAAGAGTGCTATGTGTTTTGGGATACAGAGAAAGACAGCACACTCATTCTTGTTAGTGACTTTTTTTGCAAGCCAAGATTTATCCAAACAGTGATTATTTTTAATATTTTTTCTAAGTACTGCAGAAGGAAAGAGTACACAGAAGTAATGAGACAGACGAAAGATGATTACAGATATTAAAGCTGAAGTTTTGTCTCTTTTTGTAATGTCTTCACTTTCTATGAAGCTGGAGTTTCCTTCCTGCTCCTTTCACAGACTTGTAATGTTTACTCGGGCATGCAGTTAATCGTGATGTTAACCTTGCTGGATTTAAAAGTAAGCCCTCCAAGTGGGGACAAGAAGATCTCTCTTCTGGGTGCCTACTAGGCCAGGAAAGGGATGTCCTTTTAAGAAGCAGCCCATTTTGAATCAGATCACCGTTTAAAACCCATTCATCAGGATATGTGCTAGCCTCAGAGTAATTTTTTGGCAGCCATTGAACTGTGAGCTGAAAACACAGCAAACATGCAGCTCTCTGCAGAAGTTGTGTGAAATTTGAGGTGAAACTAATCATCAGTGTGTTAATCTTGTTATCTGAAGTTAATTGAGAAGATATGTCACACTTAATTTTTCCCAGCCTCTAAGTTTTGGGTTTTTTCCTTTCCGGCTCAGAGTTGAAGTTGTACTTGAATGAAATACTTTGAGGTATAAAAGGAAATACAAGGATCATCTAGATTTAACTTTGAGCATGAAATGGTAATGAAAATGAAACAAATGGTTGAACTCAGACTGGTTGTATTTCCTTCTCATATTGTGCAACTGGAGAACTAAAAACAAATTATTGATTCAGCTCTTTCGATGTCCTACATGGCACTTCTTCTGGAAGTTGTGCAAATGCTATAAATAATATGTTGTAGCTGGTAATGGTTTTATTTGAACTTTGTAGGGGAACTGAAAATATCTGAGTGGTCTGATTTTTCCATGCAAATAGTGAGAATTGCCCTGCATTCTCTTCCAGCATGGGTATGAAAGGGAGGATGATGAGCTTCGTTTCCCTAGCTCTGAAAATAATTGAGTGTATTAAGCATCGTGGACACTTGTGCAGAAAATTCATAGCCTGAAAGGAAATCAGCCCCATAGTGCATAAAAATTCAGCACATAGTTTGCCTTTAGGTAATAGATAACAGAGTAGCCTCTGTGGGCTGCCCTATGGATAGGAGGGCAGGAAAACTGACCAATCCTTTGAAAACACAAATGGCAAGAAGGGTTACATCAGGCCCATCTTCATCAACACGGCAACTGCTGTTGTAGTGGCTGTTGCTCTCAGCTCTTGCTGTGGCCCTCTTGATGTGTAGGTGGAAACCTACAAAGCTGTGCAATTCTCCAGAGATACATCCATAAGTAGGTGCTTTCTTGTTCTGCATGACAGTGGCGGAGACTGTGGTGAGAACTGAAAAACACTTCCAGATGCTTCAGATCTTGTAATACTTTGCTTATGAAAGCAAAATATACAAGTGAACATAAAGACAAAAGGAGTGAGAGCCAGATCTGAGGTCCACTCTTCCCTGTCCTGGAAAGCAGCAGCTATGACAAAAAGCTGGTGCAGACCTAGCAGTCATTACAAAGGGTATGATTGAAGTGACTTTTACCTCTGCACAAACATGTACATCTTGCAGTGGCATGGTACATATGGGACTGCAGTTAGCACTTGTAATAGTTTAGGAAAATGAAGTGGGATTCCAAAAGCTCCCAGAACAGTTTTGAGAACTGCAGCAAATGCTTAACCTTGCTGCTGAGCTTATTACCCAGATTTGATTAGTGTGCAAAATACGTATGCAGGGAGAAAATACCAGGTTTCTAAGGAGGTCTTTAATCTCGTGGAGACAGGCATAACAGTTGCTGGTTGTGAAAGTCAAGGCTGGGTGATGTAGATGTGAAGTGAAACACTGAATTTTTGTTTATGGGGTAAATGACCACTGACACAAGCTGTCAAGCCTGGTCATGAGTTGTCCACCTTCATAAAGCATCCACTTTAACCTACGTGTGCTGCTGGGCTAAACATTCAGTTAAGGAACCAAGTTGTCATCTGCATTAGTAAATCAGCCCAAGTGTAGTCCCTGCTGGCTTTGCTTTTTGCAGCTCTGAAAGTGGGTTTCAGCAGTGGGGATGACATGAAAGGTCTGGCCTGAGGCAGGTGCAGAGCAGGCAGCTGTTCTGCTACCTTCAGTCCTCCTGCTGCACAGCCATTCTGACTTGTGTGCCACAAAATGGCCCAGTCAGAAAAACAGACCTACCCATTTCTATCAAAGCTTTATTCCAGGTGTTTTTGTTGGGTGTTTTTTTTTGGGGGGGAGGGGTTATCTGTTTGTTTCAAAACCTCTCATGTCAACAATAATTATTCCTAATTATAACAGTTCAAAAAATTTGAAGAGTTTTAATCAACTGGGACTTTGCAATCAGCAGAGCTGTATTTAAACATGCATCCTCCTTTCAAGAGCCAAGAAGCTGCCACAAGCAGTTCGTGTCTCCCCGCAGCAGCTCTCATGTAACAGTTGATCCGTCAGCTGGGTGCTCGAGTGCTTGGCCAAATCTTGGGCAGAACTGGTCAGTCTGCTAAATCAGGAGTTCCTGGTTCTTGTGATACACTTCAGAATGGTGTCTGACCAGCATCCAGCTAGTATGTTCATAACTGAGGTGCTGTGTGGGCTGTTGCTTACACAGCTCCCAGCACTGAATAAGTTTTAAATCTTCTGCTCATTTATGCTGCTTCCATCTTAATGGTTTATCTTTTTTTGTTATCCAGATGAGCACTATGCCAGGACTTCCTACAAGACCCAGCTTTTATGATATCGACCTGGACACAGTGTCAGGAGAAGTGAAGGGGCTCTTCTGAAAAGAATTTGTAACCAAAGGTAGGTGTCACCTTCAGGTTAGAAGGCTTTCAATATTTGAGCTTGATTTCTCAACTTGAGATAATGGAACTAAGCCAATTTCATATTATGCCATGTGTTTCCAAATAACATGTGATTATATTTCAGCCTGAAAGTTGTCTCCAGTGCTGTTTAATAGTAATTAAATTTATTTTTCTTTCTAGCTCCCAGAAGAACACCTGATGAGTCATGTAAATGAAACTATTCACTGATCTTTTTTGAAGTCGAAACAAGATATGACTGAGAATACAGTGCAAGGAGTGGAAAAAAATTGCTAAAGGATAAAACACTTATTTTTTTTAATCAGTAATAATTCTTAAACTACTGTTTTCCAAACTAGTTGAAACTAAGTATACAAAGTATACTTCCTGTACAACCTTCCTGCTTCATAACTGTAGCTGAAGCAAAATACAGAAGCTTGGGTTTAGTGATTTCTTAGAACCAGAGAATCATTTCAGTTGGAAAAGACCTTCGGGATCGTCAAGTCCAGCCAGCTAAAGGACTGAAACTTCAATTAAGATAGTAAGCACAAAAAGGAGAAAAAATCCACTTATACAATCTCACCTTGATTCAGTGAGGCAATCCTAAAGTTGGAGCTGTTTGTAACAGTCCTGGGACCTGGCTGTCTTAACAGTAGGGTTTTTGTGACATAGATTATCTTGGGAGGTCTCATACGCTATAATGATATTCCTACTTGTCATACTGAATTCTGCATCCCATTTCTCACTATGGGAGGATTTGCTGTGCTATGAAATCACACCAGTTTCTTTTAAAAGAGGGAACAAGGAAGAATCCTTTTGTCGTTTCTTAGCAGGAGTGCTCACCCTAGCTTCTGCTGTGAATTACCCCTGCAGACACTTGAGCCATGCCAGACTTCTCTTTTAGAAAGCCCAGCTGTGACTGCTATAATTCTTACTTCTGAGTCTGTTGAGATCCGGATCTCTGGGCTGTACCCATGGCTTCTGCCAAAAGTGTCCTTTGAAACCATTTTTTGCTCAGCAATAAGTAAGTTAGGCTACTGAGAAGCCTTGTTTTCTAAGGAGCCTTTTGGGTGAACAGAAGCCACATGAGCAGTGATTGAGTCATTTGTAGTAGGCTTTGTCAACAGGCCAAAAATCATTTTGTAACAAATAGAGTTTCTGCCAGATTTTTAACTAATACAAATAAAGGGTAAAAACTTCAAATGCTTTTTGGGTTTTAATGTACATGCTGAGATTAATGAAGTAGAACTTATTTCTGTGATTAACTGAGTAATGCAGCAGTCCGAGTATTGACAATTATAAGTGATTATTGCAGGAATAAGTTGCCTGCAATGCACCACCGTGTGGGTTCTATCTTGTTTCCTTTCCTGGATGGCGTGTGTCATCTATAGGAAATAAACTGCCTGAATTATTCAGTGGATTGAGTTTACTTGCAGTTGACTGCAGAAGATCTGAATTAAGATGCTAGCTTTATTAAGTTTGACTGCCCTGCTAGCAGCTGAATATTTTTGGCTTCTCCTTTCTCCATAGACTTGCAAGGCCCATCTGCTTGCATCCAAACTAAATCTGAAAGCATTCTGATTTGGGTGAGAACTGTGAGAGTTGTGGTGTAGGTGTGCACCAGTGTAAGGATGCATCTGTAGTACACAGATACTAAATACAGAGAAAGCAAGTTATTCAATAGGGGAGAATAATTATATAAAAATTACCTAGTTGTCACAGAAGCAAAGACAGAATAATTTAAGTAGTCGTAAGCACACTTGAGATACGCTCACAGCCTCCTCAGATTTTTCTTCTCGATGCTATTTGGCTGAGAAGTTGCTGGCAGACAGGTTTTACAGAGCACAAAAAGGCCACCTGCATGGGGTCGGGAGGGGCATTCCCTGTTGCTGCACCACCCCCAGAGGCCTGGCTGGAAGTCCACCTGCAGCACCTTGGTGGAACCTTTCCTTGCTGTAGATTGCCACAGCTGATGCTGCCAAGACTGCTGTCAGTTCCTACATTTAATCCTCGTTCTCTCATCTTGCAGAGACTTCCCTGTTGCACTGCTTTCCTGCAAGTGCTCTGTGTTCCACCTTCATTTTATGCTTACGAAAGATGGGATAAGTGCTAATTTATGCTAAGATTAGCCTCCTTTTAGTTCAGCATGAGATCGTAGACGTGCTTGAGAGAAGACAGTTCAGGAAGCCTCTAGGCCACAGCATGCAGTGAGGCAACGCCACGGCACAGCCACACAAACTGGACGTGAATTTGCTGAATGGTGGGGGACTGCTGATAGCAAAGCCTAAGGGCCGGCAGCAAATAGTAAAAAAATAGCCCCAACCATCTCCAGAGAGGAGTGGCAAATGCTTTTCTACAGTGTGCTTCAAATGTTGTGGGAAGTGTATTCCTACTTTCCCTACTTGCAGCACTGATTCATAAATAAGTTGGGTGAGTTGTTGGTTTCTTAGCTCCATTGTGACTGAATATGGCAGCTGTTAGTTCTTGACCCATCACCTAGACACAAAGAATGCTCAATCACTTCTAACTGACAACTGGAAGGTTGTCTTCCCTTCCTGTTGCCTGGAGCAAAAAATCAATTAAATGCAGGTATGTTCTCAGTAGGAGATATGTGGGCCCAGCCCCTTAGCTGCTGTGATGGCCATTCCCTTAGCTGTGCCATAATGAGAGCCTCACATCACATTGCTAGGAAACAATACAGATTTTTTCAATCTTATCCACCTTCTACCCTGTTATCTATCTCCTGTGTGTCATACTCCTTGGTGTTACTGTCCTCCTGTGGAGCAACAGAATAATTGAGTTCTGTGCAAGGTGCTATCAGAGGGGATGGATTGGAGCTGACGCTGCAGGTAGCACATGTTACTGCTGCCTGTATCCCCCATCCACCAGGAATGAGGGGAAATGGCCTCATGCTGCTGGCCTTTGCTTAGCTCTCCTGAGAACTGTACCCTAATTAGAACCCACTGCCTACCCTCTGGAGGGGAGCTGTTTCCAAATGAAAGTTGTTACAACGAATGAATGCCAGCAAACACGTCTCATTAGGGAGCTTTTAAAATGATGGTTTCTTGCAGTTGCCTGATGTGTGCTTCTGTCCTATAGGCTGAGATTTCAGCCAGAAGAACACAATTTCTCCCCTTTTTAGGGAGGGAGGAGGCCACGTATTTTTTTAAGGATGGCCTCCACTGGAAGCCACTTGCAGGCTTGACATTGCTCCATGGCCTGCATTGCAATCTGCCAACATGCTGCGAAGCATTTAATATCCTTACATCGGTGGGCGTCGCTGAGCTCCCCGGTGGGATGAATGGGGATGTCGAGGCAGCTCCAACCATGGCTTCATGTGGTTCTTCAGCTACACTTGTAGTCATTTCCCGGACGCTCTTCCATCAGTCATAACAGCTGGGGACGCAATTTTTAAGTCAGATTTTGGCAGGTGTGAAGGAGGCTTTGAATGAGGCTTCTTGTCAGGTATTTGAGGTTTTGCTTAGACTCGGCCCCGGCTGCCGTTAACCCCGCTCTAAAGGTGCGGCTCCCGCAGCGACCCAAGCGGGCAGGGCTCAGCGCTGCCCAGGTTTCGGGCGGCAGAAAAACCGCTGCCGGGAGCAGAGCTTCCATCGCACGCTGTACCTGGTCCGCGGATCCCCGCCGTCTCTTCCTCCCGGCTGTGTTTCCGCTCACAGCCGGCATTCAAGTCGCGAACCGCTGCTCAGCCTTC